>CM055739.1:3581492-3583992 GCA_029465975.1 Dallia pectoralis | reverse complement strand
CGTGAGCAAAAGTATTGGAACATGTGACTGACAGGTGTTTCTTGTTGCCCAGGTGTTGCCTTTTAGGTTGATTGTCCAAACAATAAATAGCTCTGCATGACTAGTCTAAGTTTTCATCCTTGATTCAAACCTATCAAGACTGCATTTCCTGTTAAAGAGGATAAACCAACATGAAGACCAGAGAGCTGTCTGTGGGAGAAAAGCAAGCCATTGTCAAGCTGAGAAAAGAAGGAAAGTCGATCAGAGTCATTGGACAAACATTGGGCATAGCAAGCACAACAATTTGGAATGTCCTGAAAAAGAAAGAAACTACTGGTGTACTGAGTAACAGATGTCGAACAGGTCGGCCAAGGAAAACAACAGTAGTTGATGACAGAAGTATCGTGAGAGCTGTGAAGAAAACCCCCAAAACATCGGTAAGTGACATCACCAACGACCTCCACAGTGCAGGGGTGAAGGTATCACAATCCACTGTTCAGAGAGCAGAAATATAGAGGCCACACCACAAGATGCAAACCACTCATCAGCAGTAAGAATCGGAAGGCCAGATTGGAATTTGCAAAGAAGTACAGAGATGAGCCGCAAAAGTTCTGGAACACAATCTTATGGACTGATGAGACCAAGATTAATCTCTACCAAAGTGATGGAAAGGCCAAAGTGTGGAGAAAGAAAGGAACTGCTTATGATCCGAAGCATACAAGCTCATCTGTGAAGCATGGTGGAGGTAATGTCATGGCTTGGGCGTGCATTGCTGCCTCTGGAACAGGCTCATTGATATTTATTGATGATGTAACTGATGATGGTAGCAGCAGAATGAATTCAGAAGTGTACAGAAAAATTTTGTCTGCCAATTTACGGAGAAATGCATTGAAACTAATCGGGAGGAAGTTTATCATGCAGCAGGACAATGACCCAAAGCACACTGCCAACAAAACAAAGGACTTCATCAGGGGGAAAAAGTGGAAGGTTTTAGACTGGCCAAGTCAATCACCTGACCTTAACCCAATAGAGCATGCATTCCACCGCCTTAAGAGGAGACTGAAGGGAGAAACACCCCGAAACAAACAAGAACTAAAAGAAGCTGCGGTAAAAGCCTGGAATAGCATCACATATGAAGAATGCAACAGTTTGGTGATGTCGATGGGTCGCAGGCTTGGGGCAGTTATTGCAAGCAAGGGTTATGCCACCAAATATTAAATGTTATGTACTTTAAGATTATTTGTTCCAATACTTTTGCTCACGTGAAAAATGGGTGGGTTCAAACAAAGGGTGGTATGTCGTGAGTTGTTTAACACATCTAGATGTAAATACCAGGAAATAAAAGCTGAAATTCTGAACTTTTGTCTCATACTCATCTTTTGATCTTAAACCCAAATGTCTTCAGTGAACAACAAAAACAAAGGAATTTGCCTTACCGTTCCAATACTTTTGGAGGGGACTGTATGTAACACACTGGACATATTATATGAGTGTAAAAGGTATGCAATCCAGATACAAAGTCCAGACTGCAACCAAACATTCTGGAAACGTATTTAAACCGATTGACATTTTTCAGCAATTAAAATGTGTGCACGTTTTAGTTTTTTTTGGATAGAACTGGTCAGCTTGTTATAGTATTTAACAAAGGACAACGCTCGATATTGTGAGAGAGAACGAGACACAAGGTGACGACAGGCAGATGAGTAACGGAGAGCGAGGGAAGGCCAGGGGGGTGGTCGGGGGGGTGGCCGGGGGGGGTGGCCGGGGAAACGGAGACAGCGAGAGATGAAGGAACAGAGGGATAATAAGAAGAGAGTGATAACAAAGAGAAGACATGGATGTAATGAAATATGCATCAGTCCTCTGGTGAAATATTAATCCAGATGGTTTGGAAGGAGGTTGACCTCAACGTGACGAGGACGTACCTCTGGGACAAGGGGACACGTGCAATGGGGGAAGGAGAGATTTTGGAGGGGTGAGGTGGGGGAGACGGGGGAGACGGGCGGGGGGGGATACTGAGTGTCTTTTTAGCGTGTGTGAGGGAAAGTAGAAGAGAATTAAAAAGGGTGTGTGAATAAACTCGGTTTGGTTCAGTTACACATTATTAGGGTTTTGAGAGTATGTGCATGTGTGTGTGTTTCTGTGTGTCTATGTCTGAGCGCAAGTCTGTGTGTGTGTGTGTGTTTGTGTGTGTTTGTGTGTGTGTTTGTGTGTGTGTGTGTGCATTTGGTTTGTTGGCGTATTTGTGGCCAGTCACAGTGATTTCTGGGAGTTGGCAGGTTAATAAATCTGAAGCTCATTCATGGAGCTACTACGACCTTTATTAAGATTTACACACATATATAGCGAGGGGAAGGGAGGGGGGAGAGGGGGGGGGCAGAGAAAGTAGAGGGGGTGAGAAAGAATGAAGAGGGGGAGAGAGAGGGGTAGATTGAGAAAGGAGAGGGGGTGAGAAAGAATGAAGAGGGGGAGAGAGAGGGAGAGACTGAGAAAGGAAAGGGGGAGACATAGAAAAGATAGG
>CM055739.1:3156492-3576492 GCA_029465975.1 Dallia pectoralis | reverse complement strand
TTAAGTTAACAGATTGTGCCATAATCATAATTAATAGATCGACAGCATGATTAAGTTGGTAATAATAAAAAAATGTAGCCCTAACAACATTTAAAGTGGATATTTTTCGGGGAGACAATGATGAGATATTATATTATTATTAGATTAGATATTGTATTACATTATTGTATTATAAACACTAGAGATACTTTGCCTGTGTTGATAATGTGTGGTTTTCTACACCGTGACCGTCAGAATGGCTATTGGTCAGTTCCAGAACGACAACCAAACAAAATTTGTTGTAAAAACCCAACGATGTGAGCTAGAAAACGGTGACAGTATATGTACTGAAGTAGGATATTGACATTTCAAGCTAATTAAAGAAAAAATGATATAATAAAACGACTGTGTCCTCGCCAAAAAGAAAACAATTGTTTATCCACAATCCCCACAGTTCAAGAGCCAGTAGTTGTACTCTTCCTAGCCAGCAGGGGGTGCTGTTGTGGCTTTATGCAGGGCTGAGGCTCCTCTTATTGCTCTCAGGTGAACGTGTGTTTTCAAGGAATTTTTATGCTTTATTTGCTGACAGTGAAAGTGGGGAAGATAGAGGAGAGTGTGCTGCAAAGGGTGCAGGAGGCAATCGAACCCACACGGCAGCAATATGTGTGCGCCTGTAGACAGTGAACCTCCACCACTGGACCTCTACCAGTGGATAGAGACCTTGACTTTCATATTCCACTACGTACCTTGAAGCTACTTCCACATCTACCCCGTAACCAGGGACAGGTTTAGCCCTGGTACACCAGATGGGGGAAATGAATTATTGGCCCTGGTTGAAGTTTGAAAGGTTGTGTGAGGGGCTGAGGGGTGGGCTCTGAATTGGACACGCCTCTCTCACATCCACAGGGTCGTTCCCTCCATCACCAATCACAACAAACCCCGCCTCTGCTCGGACCGGAGGCTGTGTTGGTTTAGAAAATCTGCTTTGTTAGCATTGTTTGACCATGTGTATGTGTGTATGTGTGCATGTGTGTGTGTGTGTGTGTTATCTGTCGTGTAAACAGGTCTCTAGCCTGGGCACTGGTCTGTAATGTGCTGAGTGCATGAGAATGGCATTCAGGGGAAGGACAGTGTGTTTGTGGAATAGCGAATAGCAATGTGGGTCCAGCCAAGCATGGGATGGTGTGTGTGTGTGTGTGTGTGTGTGTGTGTGTGTGTGTGTGTGTGTGTGTGTGTGTGTGTGTGTGTGTGTGTGTGTGTGTGTGTGTGCAGTCAAGCCTAAAGCCAATAGGCTTAGACAAGGGAAATTACTGATATAAAAACAACCCGATTTTGGAACTCTAACCACCTCTTCCACCTCTCCTGTCTCCTCCTCTCTTCTCCTTCTCTTCCACCCCTCCTGTCTCCCCCTCTCCTCTCCTTCTCTTCCACCCCTCCTGTCTCCCCCTCTCCTCTCCTTCTCTTCCACCTCTCCTGCCTCCCCCTCTCCTCTCCTTCTCTTCCACCTCTCTCCATCTCACCTCTACTTTCCCTCCTCTCCCACCTCATCTATTCTATTCCTCTCCCCTGTCCCCTTCATCACCTCACTCTCTCTCCTCTTCTCCCTCATCCCCTTTGCTTTTATTATTCCCTCCTCCCTCTTCCCACCTCAGCCTCATCCACTCCTCTGCTCTCTCCTCTCTTCCTCTCTCCACCTCCGTCTTCTCTCCCTCCCTATTCTTATTTCTGACATACAGCTAGGTATGGGTTAAGAAGCAGTCTAAAGCACAACCGGCCTATTTCAAAAGCGTTGTATACTTACGTACACAATGTTACCCAAATATACACCAACACATCCGCCCATCTCACATTTTCTCTGATTCCAGGAAAAATAAAGGTCATGTTTACCGTTATCAAACACAGACAGTTAATCAAGACACATATTTTTCTTTCTGCTGTATCTCTGTGTCTTTCCGCGAGCCAGTCAATAGTCACTCACTGGCTGGAATTATATTCGTCCGACAGTAATCCATGTTGCTGAATAATTAATAAATAAAAAGTCAATTGGATTTCATCAGCCACTGGAGACAGTGTGTGTGTGAGTGTGTAAATGGCTAGATGTGTGTGAATGTGTGTGTGTGAATGTGTGTGGATGGGGTCAACACAGTTTGCCTAACATACAGGTCTGAGTCCTAAATCTGTTAGCATTACAGTAATAGTCTACATTTTCCCCACGAAAGTTGTATCTTTCCAGGTCACTCTCACGCCTTTCACACTTCCTGTTTCTCTGCCCCTCCCCCTTCTTCACTCCCTATCAATTCAATTAATTCCACCTAAAAGACTTGGGAGTCTTTGGGAGTTTATCAATGTTTATTTTGTTTACACGTCAAACATTGTCACATTCTAGTGTGTGAAAAGGTTGTGAGTTTTAATGTGAATTTGACAGGTTATTAGAAAGTGCAGCTCGGTTTCCACCTCATTATTTTGCTTTATACACTCTGAATACATTTTGTTTTGGGTCCATTTGTCTTCCATTGTGTACCATTTATTTACAACTTGGTAGGATTGCAATCTTTGGCTGACTCTTTCTAATGTGACTAATAGCTATTTGTCAGGCCTTGTTTGGGTCTGTGTTGCTTTCTTTTGAGTTTGTGACCCAGCTGGTTTGGTAAGCTCTTCTCTAGGTTCATGTCTCTGCATGCATCATTTTTATTGTTGTTTCTTGTACTCCAAGAATACTTTTGCAGAATTTACCCATTAATGAATTTGCGGTATGTAACTGTTATATTTAGTGTTTTTACAGTTTTTTCCGATTGCTAAACGACAGTGTGCACAACTGAAGCCGCATGTGTAAAACTCTAACTACAGTCTGCACTACCAACAGTCACCTGAGCTAAACAGTTAACATCTCCTGTAAAACTCTAACTACAGTCTGCACTACCAACAGTCACCTGAGCTAAACAGTTAACATCTCCTGCGAAACTCATTTCAAGCAACACAACTCTTAACACACGTCTCAAAACAGGCTCAGTGCAGCCAAACACTATATACAATCCTCACTGAGATAAAACACCCTGTCACTCAGAACACACTGAGAGTAAAAACACTAACGTCAAACACCATTACAGAAAATACTAATTTTTTAGTTTTTTGTTTCAATAATTTGAGTGAATTCAGGGAAAGCTATATTTTCCTCAAACAAAAGAGTGACATTCTTTCACATGAATCATTTTAATTTTAGAACATAACAATTTTTGAGGTAAATGAAAATTAGCAGTACTTCAAAAGATATATATTTGTATGTAATTTATGGAGTCACTGTAATGAGAAAAAAGGTAGAAACTAAAAGTACATACAGTAATTCTAACAAAGAATTGAGGGGCTAATCCTGCCTCTCCAGCATTAGGCCACAGGTTTTCATCAACATAACATCTAATGTTCTGTCTTGCCATACTCCTGGGGAAGAACCTTCTGGAGTGCCTTATCCATCCCTGGCAGTCTTCTGGACTTATGTCCTCACGTCCAGCACTCATGGCTTCCAAAAGAGACATTTGGTCATGTGGGTGGTGACCAAACACTTTCCACCTCTAGGCAGAGAAAACTCCTCTATTGGGGTGAGGAAGGGTGAATATGGAGGCAGGTACAAAACCATAAATCTGCAATGTGCTGGAAACCAATCTGTGACAGCTGCAGAGTGGTGAAAAGCAACATTATCGCAAACTATGACAAAAACGTGGGTGTTTCTCACTGGCTCCCCCAGTTCTGCTGGAATTAGCTGAGCATAGAAGTGTTCTAGGAAAGCTATACGCCTTTCTGTGTTGTATGGGCCAATGAGTGGTGTGTTGAGTTCTACCTATATATATATATATATATATACACACATGTGTTTACTAACAAGTCTAAAACAAGACACCTGCTTTGGCTTTGAGCTGAAATTGCAATCAGCAGTTTTGAAATGCACCAAGATGAAATCCATTCTGTTTTGAATGTGTGGTTAACAGTTTTGACAACAGTGTGTTAGCATTTGAACAAAATGCTGTGAATCCACAGTGTTGTGCAGGTTGTAGTTCCAGTTTTTAGCAATCCCTTTGACCATTTTCTCAGAACCTTAATGTAATTTTCCACAACTCTAGACACAAAACTCACAACAGTAAACACTTGTAACACAGGCTCTCCAATGTTCAAAACATTGTATTGTGCATTCATATCTTTAAAGATACCTTGCATTTGCACAATCAATGGTTCAAACAATAGATTTATCATGGAATACCATGGGTACATTGATTTAGATCACCCAGACAAAAGATACCCATAGTTTCACTAGTTAGTTGTTTGTCCAATCATTAGATATTGGTGTACAAAATTGATGATACATGTTCCATTATGGTACTACAAGCAAATTAATCCCTGGCAATGTACTTATGTGGTAAAGAGAATAGTACAAACACAGTGGAATCATTGAACAAAATTTGAAATGTATTACTGTAATGAAATAGAATACAATCACAACATATAATTATTTGAATCAAAGCAAAAATAATTAGCTATGAAATAGAAAAATAGAGACAGTACTGTAAAACATCAAATGCAGTGTTCCTCAACTTGCTTGCTTGTACTGTAAGAAACAAAACAGGAGTGATTACAGTACTTCTACATTGTCATCAACTCTGTGTTGTGGATTTGGCCACTGGTTCTCATCTACATCTCATTGGATGTTTTCAATAGCCAAACATCTTGGATTTTTAATTTTTTTGCCTGAATTTCATTGGACACTATGCTGTTGCTGCCGCTGTCTTGGTCCGTGGCCTTGTCCTCTACCACGTTCCCCCACACCTCTCAAACGAGGCCCACGACCACCTCTCAGAAAGGGTGCCTGCCATGCCATTCCTTTGACCAACACGTCTTTCTCGTCTTCCTGCCACCACTGCTTGACCTCCATTGTGACCTGGATCACCTGCTGGCTCCATGTTATGAATCACTATGATCTTGCAATTGGATCCGAATCAACTCTTTATGTATATACTCATTCCACAATGTCCACTAAACCATCAGTAACGGGTTGGCTGAATTGGACAAGCAATTACAAGGGCCTGCATCTATACAGTGTAGTACTGTCAGAACTGTAAATAGTCTAAAACGGTGGTGCAGTATTTGGGACCATAGACACAGTGTCTGTTGAAGCATTACAGTATGATAAAATATTAGGCTACATCCATGGATATTGTAGTCTAATTGGTTCATGCTCCATGCTAATTGGTGACAAAAAATCTCTTTATCTTGAATCTTTCATGATTTACTGTAAACGTGGAATATTGTTTGTCAGTTTCCATAAAACTATGCATTAAGAGTAATGCAGCAAATACTTATCATTTTGACTAGTTGTATCAATTGATAGTTAGATCTGTCAAATGAAATGAACAGACTATCATTTCAAACGTAATGTAGGAATCGCATTTTGAAATAGTAGTACTTTGATGTTACATTGTATCATATTGAACCGGTGATAAAAGTTAAATGAACAAATGATCTTCAGTTTAGGTGTGTTGTATCCAAGCAATTGAAAAAACGTGTTGGAGTTTTGAGAAAAGTGCATTTTGATCTTCGGTTGTGAGTTTTGTGTCTAGAGTTGTGGAAAATGACATTAAGGTTCTGAGAAAATGGTCAAAGGGATTGCAAAAAATTGTAAAGTCCTGGGATAAGTGTGTAGCGTTTTGAAAACTGTGTTCAAGCAATGAAAAACGAACTAGAGTTTGGTCCACATGAACTGCTGCTGTGCAGACTGTAGTTAGAGTTTTGCAGGACATGTTAACTGTTTAGCTCAGGTGACTGTTGGTAGTGCAGACTGTAGTTAGGGTTTTACAGGACATGTTAACTGTTTAGCTCAGGTGACTGTTGGTAGTGCAGACTGTAGTTAGAGTTTTGCACATGTGGCTTCAGTTGTGCACACTGTCGTTTAGCAATCGGAAAAGACTGTAATCCGCATAATAATTCCAATGTTCTTTTTTCTTTCTCTTCAACTTATTTTCTCTTTTTGAGTTTGTTTGTTCTCTGTCTGGGAATGAGCTGTTTCAGACACACACATTCAGCCAACACATATGCACATATATACATATATGTATGTATGCCTACGCCTATTATGAAACTCCATGCAATTCCCATTCCAACGCAAACACACACACACACCACATTCACAGACACACACACACACACACATTCACACACACACATTCACACACACACACAGACACACACACATTCACACACACACGCACACACACACACACACACACACATTCACACACACACACACACACGCATTCACACACACACATTCACACACACACATTCACACACACACACACACACACACACACACACACACACACACACACACACACACACACACACATTCACATAGCTGAAACCCCATTTCAGGAGCAGAGTTGTACAACCATCAGATGGAGCACAGACGAGTGTTATCTCAAGCCAACTCCTAACGAGCAAATAAGTGCTAATACATTTACGTTGAGGGAGTCTGTATTCTTCCAAAAAAAGGTTTACAAGTAGATAACGAGATTGGGAAGGAGTGACCATGGTAACTATTAGGATCTAACCAGGTCAGGAGACGTGGAGATAGAGAGAACCAGATAAAGATACAGTATATATAAATATAATAATATAAATATATAATATGAAGAGAGGGGAAGAGAGGGGTTGAGAGAGTTGTAACACAGAGAGAGGTGAGAAAAACAGAGAATGAAAGAAAATGAAAAATAGAAGAGTGAACGAAAGTTAGAAGTGCGTAGATCACCCGGGTGAGGTGAAGGAAAGTGATTGACACTCCTTTATAATGGCTTACTAATCAAAGAAACACAGGGCCAAAATCAGCTGCTTCGCTCTCTCTCCCGCACACGCAAACACTCACACGCAAACACGCACACGCAAACACTCACACGCAAACACTCACACACAAACACTCACACGCAAACACTCACACGCAGACACTCACACGCAAACACTCACACACAAACACTCACACGCAAACACTCACACGCAGACACTCACACGCAAACACTCACACGCAAACACTCACACACAAACACTCACACGCAAACACTCACACACAAACACTCACACGCAAACACTCACACGCAAACACTCACACGCAAACACTCACACGCAAACACTCACACGCAAACACTCACACGCAAACACTCACACAAACACTCACAAAACACTCACACGCAAACACTCACACGCAAACACTCACACGCAAACACTCACACGCAAACACTCACACGCAAACACTCACACGCAAACACTCACACGCAAACACTCACACGCAAACACTCACACGCAAACACTCACACGCAAACACTCACACGCAAACACTCACACGCAAACACTCACACGCAAACACTCACACGCAAACACTCACACGCAAACACTCACACGCAAACACTCACACGCAAACACTCACACGCAGACACTCACACGCAGACATGAGTCTGACATTTCTCGACCGTGAAATTACCTTTCTCTGAGCCTCTGCTCTTACATTGATGAACACTGATGCTGCAATTCTGCTTGGTGTTTTTGGAACACACACACGCGCACACGTCTGTAAAACGCACGTGTGTTTTGTGTGTTGATCGTATCTGCACAACTGGGTTTTATTTTTTATTCCATGAAGGTGTTTTTTCGCTACGTCTGCTCCATACAGGTGCGTGTACTTGGTTGTGGATTTACACGTTTGCATTGTTCCATGCTTGAGTGTGTGTGTTTGTCTGGGCGTGTGTGTGTGTGTTTGTGCATACTGGAATCTTTTTACAGAACACAGACCTCATCATGGGGGTGCCTAAATAAATATTTAAGAAAAATGCTGTCTTCATCACACGCACACACAAACACACAGACAGATAAACACACAAAGACATACACACAGACCCACACATAAACCTAGTAAGACACAGATTTTCTAACACACAGACACACACACACACACATATACAAACACACACATAGACAAAAATGGACTTTGATTGGTCCCCTGTGGTAGTTAAGCATTGTTCCGCTTTGAGGCTGTGTGATATTAGACAGAGTGACAGAATGACAAACTGCTTCCATAGAAAGAGAGCAGTAAGAAATATGATTGATGAAGGAAGGATAAAGATGAAGAGATGAGTGGGAATGAAAGAGAAACGTGACTCTTTGTTCCTCAAAGCCCCCTGGGTTTTCATTTTCCCGTGTCGTTTTTTTTTGGGTTCGGGGGGGGAGGTCTGTTCCTCTTCAAAGGGGTAAGGTCTGTTATATCAGATTTAAACCCCTGCTCTGACGCCTTCTCAAACGGCGTATTTACTCGCTCTGGGTAAATATGACATAGACCACCTGTTGACTCATTTCTCTTTTCTCTCCACTCGTCTTTCGCCCTCTCTTTCTCTTGCGTCATCATCCCTCTCTCCTTTCGTTTATTGCTGCAGTTTTTCTGCACTTGCATATAAGCGTATAAGTGTTGTATAAGAGTCCACACATGAACACACTTCAGTCATGCCTACAGTGGATATAAAAAGTCTACACATCCCTGCTAGGTGTACCAGGTGTGCCAGGTGTATCAGGTGTGCCAGGTGTGCCAGGACTGCCAGGTAAACCAGGTGTACCAGGTGTACCAGGTGTGCCAGGTGTGCCAAGTGGGGTGTGCCAGGTGTACCAGGTGTGCTAGGTGGGGTGTGCCAGATGTGACAGGTGTACCAGGTGTGACAGGTGTACCAGGTGTGCCAGGTGTACCAGGTGTAGCAGGTGTGCCAGATGTGACAGGTGTACCAGGTGTACCAGGTGTACCAGGTGTGCCAGGTGTACCAGGTGTACCAGGTTTTTGTGATGTGAAAAAATGAGACAAAGATAACTCATATAAGACCCAGATGTCCTTACAATCCAGCACATGACAGTTCTGTGTGTGTAAAAGTAATGTTTTACATTGCAATATAACACGATGTTCAAATATGTACACAGTACACACCTCACAAAAGGAACAGACCGATGCGAAGACAAATGATGATGTTCATTTTCAAGTCCTCCAACACACACACACACAAAATCCATATTTATTGACATTTGTCAGTTTTGCTGCTGTAATTTCAGAACTGACTGAGAGGGGCGTTTTAACTTGGCTGAGTAATTAGAGGTTATTGAAGTGTGTGTGTGTGTGTGTGTGTGTGTGTGTGTGTGTGTGTGTGTGTGTGTGTGTGTGTGTGTGTGTGTGTGTGTGTGTGTGTGTGTGTGTATAATTAGAGGTTATTGAAGTGTGTGTGTGTGTGTGTGTGTGTGTGTGTGTATAATTAGAGGTTATTGAAGACTATAGGGTCCCAGCAGATATAACTAGAACAGCTTAATCAATATTAATCAGAAGCGCTTCTGCATGAATAACAGAAGCAAGGTGGGAGGTAGAGGAAGATAAACATGAACCAGAGAGGAAGAGCATAGCTTAAAAAACAGACATATAATTGATATGTGTGTGTGTGTGTGTGTGTGTGTGTGTGTGTGTGTGTGTGTGTGTGTGTGTGTGTGTGTGTGTGTGTGTGTGTGTGTGTGTGTGTGTGTGTGTGTGTGTGTGTGTTAGGGTTTATAATGGGGTTTAGGGGTTATGGTTAGGGTTAGGGTATATAATGAGGTACGCACTCAGATGTGATGAAGCAGACAGACAGACAGGTACGCACTCAGATGTGGTGAAGCAGACAGACAGACAAGTACGCACTCAGATGTGGTGAAGCAGACAGACAGACAGGTACGCACTCAGATGTGATGAAGCAGACAGACAGACAGGTACGCACTCAGATGTGGTGAAGCAGACAGACAGACAGGTACGCACTCAGATGTGATGAAGCAGACAGACAGACAGGTACGCACTCAGATGTGATGAAGCAGACAGACAGACAGGTACGCACTCAGATGTGATGAAGCAGACAGACAGACAGGTACGCACTCAGATGTGATGAAGCAGACAGACAGACAGGTACGCACTCAGATGTGATGAAGCAGACAGACAGACAGGTACGCACTCAGATGTGATGAAGCAGACAGACAGACAGGTACGCACTCAGATGTGGTGAAGCAGACAGACAGACAGGTACGCACTCAGATGTGGTGAAGCAGACAGACAGACAGGTACGCACTCAGATGTGATGAAGCAGACAGACAGACAGGTACGCACTCAGATGTGGTGAAGCAGACAGACAGACAGGTACGCACTCAGATGTGATGAAGCAGACAGACAGACAGGTACGCACTCAGATGTGATGAAGCAGACAGACAGACAGGTACGCACTCAGATGTGATGAAGCAGACAGACAGACAGGTACGCACTCAGATGTGATGAAGCAGACAGACAGACAGGTACGCACTCAGATGTGATGAAGCAGACAGACAGACAGGTACGCACTCAGATGTGATGAAGCAGACAGACAGACAGGTACGCACTCAGATGTGGTGAAGCAGACAGACAGACAGGTACGCACTCAGATGTGATGAAGCATACAGACAGACAGGTACGCACTCAGATGTGGTGAAGCAGACAGACAGACAGGTACGCACTCAGATGTGATGAAGCAGACAGACAGACAGGTACGCACTCAGATGTGATGAAGCAGACAGACAGACAGAGAAGTACGCACTCAGATGGAATGAAGGAGACAGACAGGTACGCACTCAGATGTGATGAAGGAGACAGACAGACAGGTACGCACTCAGATGTAATGAAGCAGACAGACAGACAGGTTTGCACTCAGATGTGATGAAGCAGACAGACAGATACACACTCAGATGTGATGAAGCAGACAGACAGGTACGCACTCAGATGTGATGAAGCAGACAGACAGAAAGACAGACAGACAGGTACACACTCAGATGTGATGAAGCAGACAGACAGACAGGTACGCACTCAGATGTAATGAAGCAGACAGACAAACAGGTACGCACACAGATGTGATGAAGCAGACAGACAGACAGGTATGCACTCAGATGTGATAAAGCAGACAGACAGACAGACAGACAGGTACGCACTCTGAATGAGAAATGTACACTTGGCACAAGCACAGGGTTAAATCCCACAGCCTTTAAGCATCACAGACTCAATTTCGGGCCGGCACATCAGTAAAGCCTCAGGCTTTTTCATCCAGGCTACCGGGAGGGGGGAGCTTGAGCTTCCATTTCACCCCTCTTATCAGCTCTCTCCTTTGGGCATGGCCCGGCAGGAGGGCTTGGCACACGACCGTACCCTGCAGGCAAGCCAGACAGGAACCAATCACTCACACCAAAGTAGCTGCTTGGGGGCTCCCGCCGCAGATAGGCACTAGCAAATTATATTAACCTGGTGTGGTTTTGTGCCTGTGTGTGTGTGTTTATCCCAATGTACTGTTATTGCTTTGCTGCTGATTGTATATCTAATAGCTTAAGCATCATTGCCCGGATTGAGAACACTTTGTATGATATGCAGTGTCTTGGTTAACTATAATTTCTAAGAAAAAGACGTCCAACAGAACTCAACAGGTGCCAGACAGCGATACTGCCGGGTCTGCCGGTGCCAGGGGAGCTCGCGCCGCGCACAGAGTTTCAGCACCATGAAGAGGCAGGTCGCTAGGCGAATACTATAAATATGGAGTGATTAGCAGTAGCTTGTACGTTTGAGAGTCTGGATGCACTTGGGATGTTCCAGGTGGCTGGTGATTTGCATTTTAATTATTACCAACTCCTCTGCCTTGGCAGGAGGCCGGGCTGTTCTGGTCAATGGTGACACCAGGAAGGCTACAATAGATTGTTTTTGGTTTATGACCGAAACGGTAAGAGGGCATTTTGGGGAGGTTGTCGTGGTGAACAGCACTGTGTTTACCTTACCAATATGGAGGCTGCTGGCTGACTTGTGTCTGTTTATTTTAACCCGTAACACACATGAGGAAGCAAAAACATCCAGGGATTTAACAGACAAAGCAGGAAAGCAGACCTGGACAGTGCTCCCCTCGTGGCTGTCTAATTAGGTTGCGTGACTTTCACTTTGGGAAAAACAAACAGCACAGTCAGTAATTCCAGTCCCTCCTCACAGGTCGGTGGGCCCCTTTTGTTCTTGGTAGTCATCAGGTGTGGCTCGTCAGAGCTGGTGATTTGGGCTGCGTTCAGCTCCACAACGTATACCCCACGCCACAATATAAACATATATGTAAACATGTGTGTATAAATATATGTGTGCTGCTATACACACACTGTCTCTGCTACACACACTCTCTGTCTTTTTTAAATTTCTTAGATCAACTCTGTGTGCCAGACGCCTGTTGCTCAGTTCTCCCTGTTATCAATGTCTCCATTTCGATTGATCACCTGTAATGTAATTATTTATTGATAGACGACAAAGAGGATAATTAAAAAAGGTGGTGACTGAAGGAAAGTGCTGATCACAGGAGATGAAAAGTGTGTGTGTGTGTGTGTGTGTGTGTGTGTGTGTGTGTGTGTGTGTGTGTGTGTGTGTGTGTGTGTGTGTGTGTGTGTGTGTGTGTGTGTGTGTGTGTGTGTGTGTGTGTGTGTGTGTGTGTGTGTGTGTGTGTGTGTGAAAGTGTGAGACAGAGATAGAAAGAGTTATAAAAGAGGAGGTAGAGAGAATTGGAGTGGTTCATTGGCAGGAGAAAGAAAAAGAAAGAGTGAGAGATGAGTTTTGCTGAATATGAGGGAACAGAATGGAAGAACACCAACGATGAAACTGATTACATGTTTTCACCGTCAGCAGATGCAGGGATAATCACCAGAATTGACATCACACACTCTTTAGAGAAAAAATGGTTAAGAGACGTTCATCTTTCACCATATGAGGTTTACTAACAAGGTTCGGGAGGAGGACTTCCAGCTAATTAATTACAGGTGGAAGCCCTCAGCAATTAACAGCTAGAGGGTACATATAGACTCAGCAGTCTTACCTCGCTCCGCTGACAGCTCGCAGCATAATAGTCTCTCTCGGATACTATGTCGCAGCCAAGCTCTTCCTCTGGTCAGCACGCAGTCGCGGGTCCTCCGACCAGTCCGGCCATGCAAGACCAGGACCCCTTCCCGCGGCCGCACTCCCCGACCAGCCGGGCGTTCCTCAGACGCCGGTACCAGGCTTCGCCGCCCCCAGCAAGACCACCTCCGATTTCCCCGGCCTCCTCCTACCGCTCGACCGTCCCGACGATCCCTCCCATCGGGAAGTGGACCGTAGCCGGGCTGAGACAGGCGCTAGGCTACTCGGACACGCCGGTCTCCAGGAGAATGCACAAGGCGGAGCTGTACGACTTATATGTCTCCCTCCAAGCTCCTCCTAAACCCGCCCGCAGGCAGGGAAAAACCCGCGGGGCCCTAAGCATTTCGGCCCAAACAACTCCGTCGTCCTCCCGCTCAGGACACCGCTCGCGGCGTTCCGTAAATGCCTCCGCCGCCGCAGCGGCGCGTCCGGACGAGCCCAGCGGCTTCCCTTCCGTAGCGCAACTTTACACCCCCATTAACCCTCTCCCTTCCCAGCAGCCCCGAGCTCTGGCCCCAGGCACTAGCGCGCAGCTTCCGCAGCCAGCAGCTGTACAGGCTATCCCGCGACTCCAGTCCTTCTACCCAGGTGCCAACCCCGCCCACCAGCAGTGGCCCACAGCTAACCCCGCCCACCAGCAGTGGCCCGCAGCCCCGCAGCTCCAAACAAGCGCGGGCCCGCCCCCGCTCGCAGCGCAAGTTCCCCCTTTTCCCTTCCAGCCTCCTTTCCCCCCGCCCAACTTCCCCCCCCCTGCCGCCGCAGGTCCCCTAGGCTCGTTCCCACCGCCTACGTTCCAAGCTCCGGGGTACACCCTCCCCTGCGCCTCCACCCAATCCAAATCCCCATACTCCCTCTTCACAGCCACCCCGATGCCCGTGCCGTCTAATGCCGTCGCCATGGAACCCCCGCCGGTTTCCCAGCACATCCGCGCCCAGATCCTCTCAGGTGCGGACGCAGACCTTTCATCTCTGCTCTCTCTTCTTCCCGCAGCCGAACCGGAACGCCGGATTGACTGCGGGGAGTACTCAGTCACCCTTAGGAACACAACCACCCACTCATCTCGCGTACTCTCCTTCCCCGAGTTCTCAATGGCCTTTTCCCGGTTCACCGAGATAATCTGTTCCGTTTTTCCCCAAAGGCGGCGCGAACTGAACGACTATCAAGCCATTATAGCCGAACTCGCGCTGTCCTACGGGGGGGGGCACTTCTACACCTACCACAAGCTCTTCTCCGCAAAGGGCGCCGTGCGAGTCGCGCAGTGGAACCAGTGCCCCTACTGGGGCGCACTTGACCCAGACCTGCACAACAGGGTGTTCCTAGGCTGCAGGAACATCACCTGCGCAGTGTGCAGGTCCGCGGCGCACCCCACAGCCTCATGCCCACAGGTTAACCCCTCCTCCCCTCCCCACACCAGTTCGAGCAAGCCGAAGTCTACCAGCTATGTACCGCGTACCGCAACCACCAGCGCAACTCAGGCCTCCGCTTTCATGGAAGAAAGACAGATCTGCGACAATTTCAACGCGGGCAGATGCACCAGAGCACGCTGCCGCTTCATGCACATTTGTAGCTTCTGCGGCGGCGCCCACGCCCGCCTTGTATGTCCAGTCTACAAATCCGCTAATAAAACATCCAAAAATTACTTGACGACTCCCGTAAATATTTCACGCATGCAATTCGAACTAGCCCTCCACCCGGACGCCGAATTTACGGATTACCTTCTATCAGGTTTAAAAAATGGCTTCAAACCAGGCTTAGAGTGCCCGCTGTCACAAAACCTCATTTGTAAAAATTTGCTATCCGCCGTTATGGAACCCGAAGTAGTAGACCAACTGATCAAAAAAGAAGTCGAGTCTGGCTTCATGATCGGTCCGTTCAACAATCCCCCTTTCGACCTGTTCCGCGTCAGCCCCATCGGAGTGGCCACAAGGAAATTCACTGGTAAAAAACGTCTAATTATCGACCTCTCAGCCCCTCATCACTCCCCGTTCCCAAGTATTAACAGCTTGATCCCTCTCGACGAATTCTCGCTTAAATTCCACAACAATGACCAGGCAATCGACATGATTAGAATCGCGGGTCGGGGTGCCTGGCTGGCCAAAGTTGACGTTACATCCGCTTTCAAAGTCATGCCCATCCATCCCGACTCTTGGCATCTCTTTGGAGTCCGCTGGCTCGAGAAATACTATTTCGCCGTACGTCTAACGTTCGGATGCAAAAGCAGCCCTAAAATATTCGACATGCTATCAGAAGCAGTCTGCTGGATTTTGTCAAACAACTACGCCATCCCCCACCTCATTCACCTGCTAGATGATTTTCTAATAATCTCGCCTCCCAACGCCATCCCGGCCGCGCACCTCCTCTCAGTCCAAAACGTCTTCTCCGAGCTCGGAATCCCCCTCGCAGAGGAGAAAACCATGGGCCCCGCGACGTCCATCGAGTTCCTAGGGATTAACTTGGATTCTAGGGAATTCCAAGCCTCCCTGCCAAAGGAGAAAATCGACCGAATAATTCTCGTCTCCTCTACCTTCCTCGAGAAATCGGTTCTCTCGAAACGCGAACTCTTGTCCCTGCTTGGCCATTTAAACTTCGCGATGCGCATCATCCCGCAGGGTCGCCCCTTTGTATCGCATCTCCTCTCACTCGCGTCCTCCGTCCACTCGCTAGAGGACCCCATTTCCTTAACCCATGCATGCCGCGACGAACTTAGGCTATGGGTAACATTTCTAAAACAGTGGAACGGCCTATCGTTTTTTCACAAAAACCTCGTCGCGTCCCCCACCGAGATCCAACGGTTCACAGACGCCGCCCCCTCAATCGGGTTCGGGGGATTCTACCAAGGTCGTTGGTTCGCGGCTCCGTGGCCACCCCAGTTCCAGCAATTACCGCAATCCTCGGCGCTATTCGAGCTCTACCCTCTCGTAGTAGCAGCTTTCCTGTGGGGGAAGGAATGGTCCTCTACAAGCATTCTAGTGCATTGCGACAACGAGGCGACCGTGCACTGCATTAACAGAGGCCGTTCCCATTCACCCGCTCTGATGCCACTCTTAAGGCGCCTCACCTGGATCGCAGCTTGCGACCAATTCATTATCATCGCTAAGCATATCCCCGGGTCGGAGAATCAAATCGCTGACTCCCTGTCTCGCTTTCTGTTTCAGAAATTCAGGACGCTGGCTCCGGAGGCGGACCATATCCCTACTCCGGTACCTCGCTATTCGGAGTTGATATTCCCGTAAACCACCCGCTAAAACCCTGCTCGACTCATCACTCAACACCATCCTTCACGCAGTCGCCCCAGGACCCTCCAATCCTACCTTACCGCCTGGAAAAGTTTTAAAACATTCCACGCTTCTTACAACCTACCCTTCCCGATTTTTCCCTTCTTTCCATAACGTCTTTCACCTCCTATCTATATACCATAAAGGGCTTACAAGCCGGGTCCATTAGAGGGTATCTGAGCGGCATCCAGTTTTTCCATAAATTGATGCACGGCGCTCCCTCCCCCGGAATAAGCAACGCACAAACCTCCCTCCTGATTAAAGGGATTCAAAGATCCCAGCCCACCCGTACCGACGCCAGGCAACCCTTAACCCTTGATATCTTAACCAAATGCATTTACACCCTCCGCACAGGCTACCAGCCCCTAGGTGCCGCCCGCACACTTGACGCCATGTTTATCCTAGCCTTTTTCGGCTTCCTCAGGTGCTCGGAACTCACCACCACTTCCAAATTCGACCCCGAAATCCACCCCACCATCTCAGACCTATCAGTAATAGACGACGAGGCAATTTCATTTCTGATTAAACGAAGCAAGACCGACCAGACCAATAAAGGCCATTTTATCTACATTTTTAACCTAGCCTCGCAAATCCAACCGTACCAGTCAATTCGGGTTTACCTGCAACGGAGAAGATCCCAGGCTAGATCTCCTCTGGAACCCCTGTTCATGGACGAATCCCGAAAACCCGTGTCACGTTTCTGGTTCCAGAAGCACCTCAAATCCGTTCTCCAGCAGTCAGGCATTCCAGCAGAACACTTTTCAGGCCACTCATTCCGCATCGGGGCAGCAACTTCAGCAGCCCAAAAAGGCCTCTCCCAACAGCAGATCCAAGCCCTTGGGAGATGGTCCTCCGACGCTTTCCAAAGCTATATCAGGACAAATCGGTCCCATATCAAAATAGCTCACCAAACCCTCGTAAACAAATCAACCAATAGATAAATGGACAATTAAATCAACTAAGTAATAGAACTCCGTTCTAATTAATAGAACCCCCTTGTTCCTTTTCTGTCCTCTCTTTCCGTCCAGCGAGCATTGGCCTCACAGCGGACGGAGTGAGAGCCCCCCCGGTAGAGCGCTCCTGTTTTCTCTTTCATCCAGTGAGCATTCGGTCTCCAGCAGATGCCGCGTGAGAAAATCTCCCGGGCAGGCACTCACTTTCGCTATTTCCCGTTTCCTTCCGTCCAGCGGGCACTAGTCTCACAGCGGACGGAATGAGAACCTCCCCGGTTGAGTTCGTACGTTTTCTCTTTTCATCCAGTGAGCATTTGGTCTCCAGCAGATGCCGCGTGAGAAAATCTCCCGGGCAAGCACTCATTTTCCCCTTCGCGTTTCCCCTTTCCGTCCAGCGAGCACTAGTCTCACAGCGGACGGAGTGAGAACTTCCCCGGTCGAGCTCGAACGTTTTCTCTTTTCATCCAGTGAGCATTGGTCTCCAGCAGGTGCCGCGTGAGAAAATCTCCCGGGCAAGCACTCATTTTCCCCCTTCGCGTTTCCCCTTTCCGTCCAGCGAGCACTAGTCTCACAGCGGACGGAGCGAGAACTTCCCCGGTCGAGCCCATCGTTCTCTCTTTCATCCAGTGAGCATTGGTCTGCAGCAGATGCCGCGTGAGAACCTCCCGGGCAAGCACTCACTTTCCTGTACGTTCCTCCCTCCGTCCAGCGAGCATTGGTCTCACAGCGGTCGGAATAAATCTATACCAAACGGGCATTGGTCCCACAGCAAAGCTCCCACGTTTCTCCTTTCCGTCCAGCGAGCATTGGTCTCTCAGCGGTCGGAATAGGAACACCAAGCGGGCCTCAGTCCCACAACAAACGTTCAAACGCCCCACGTCCACAGGCCAGCAGGGCCCGCCTAGTCCAGGCCGTGAACGGCTTCACAGGCCCGCGCGCATACAAAAAAAAAAAAAAAAAAAATATTAATAAATAAAAAATAAAAAATAATAAAAAAGTCTGACCCTTCCTTGCGATGCCAGTCCGCCAAGCTCGGCTCTCTGGGGGGTTTATAATCCAGCGGCTGTCCTCTGCTCCTTAGCGTTAGGGGGGTACTCTGGGTTCGGGCCAAATTCCGAGCCCGGAGCCCCGGGCCGGATTCCGAGCCCGGAACCCTCCCTCCGGACAGCACGCCAAATACGCATTAAACCTATATCCCTTAATTGGCATGTAAGTGCGAACTCGTGAAATGAGGTTTACTAACAAGGTTCGGGAGGAGGACTTCCAGCTAATTAATTACAGGTGGAAGCCCTCAGCAATTAACAGCTAGAGGGTACATATAGACTCAGCAGTCTTACCTCGCTCCGCTGACAGCTCGCAGCATCCCCCCACCACCCCTTCTCCGCTCAAATTCTAGTCCTAACCACTTACATGCGGGGGGTACTCTGGGTTCGGGCCAAATTCCGAGCCCGGAGCCCCGGGCCGGATTCCGAGCCCGGAACCCTCCCTCCGGACAGCACGCCAAATACGCATTAAACCTATATCCCTTAATTGGCATGTAAGTGCGAACTCGTGAATAGAGAACCATTTTTTGTTTGGTTCCAGATTTTTGGTTTTAACCCGTTGCCCATATAGAACATGAAAGATAATGTTTATAAATGATGTTCCGTGAGCTAGGTAATGAGATCCACAGACGCCTCTTGTTCTCATGCTGTTCAGTTTGACACTCGAGCCGCCTTTATCACATGATACAATCAGGCCCGGTTGATTGTCGTTCACTTCTCCAATCTAGAACCGCTCTTCATCACCACAGGTGTAGAACATTGTTCCCTCCGTCAGGGGAAACAGGGTTATAGACATAAACGCACGTTATCTTTCAGTCAGTCAACCTGCCCCACATACATACAATCTCAACCACCAATATTCTTTGCTGCCAAAGATGAGGTCAACAAGATGCCTAAAGTAGCCTGAAGGGAGTCTGAAAGGAGTCTTAAAAGAGGCCAACTCGAATTTCATACAATAAAAACTCCTCTGTGGCGTTGTACTCAACATTTATCAAGAGACTAGTTTCTTCTAGAGGCAGAGCGAGCACATTGTGTGATCAATAACATCTGAGTAAATTCTTAAATAAATAAATAAAGAAAAAACGAAAGGAAACGACCTCGACAGTCAATGGGCAATTAATCAATTTGAATGACTGCTAATATGAAAGACAAGATACAGTACAGTCTAAAACGAATTATTATGTGTGTATGGAGGTAGAAGGCTATGGGTTTGAATCCATTTATAATTATTATGTGTATGGAGGTAGAAGGCTATGGTTTTGAATCCATTTATAATTATTATGTGTGTGGAGGTAGAAGGCTATGGTTTTGAATCAATTTATAATTACAGTTTTTAGCAATCCTTTTGACCATTTTCTCAGAACCTTAATGTCATTTTCCACAACTCTAGACACAAAACTCACAACCGAAGATCAAAATGCACTTTTCTCAAAACTCTAACACGTTTTTTCAATTGCTTGGATACAACACACCTAAACTGAAGATTATTTGTTCATTTAACTTTTATCACCGGTTCAATATGATACAATGTAACATCAAAGTACTACTATTTCAAAATGCGATTCCTACATTACGTTTGAAATGATAGTCTGTTCATTTCATTTGACAGATCTAACTATCAATTGATACAACTAGTCAAAATGATAAGTATTTGCTGCATTACTCTTAATGCATAGTTTTATGGAAACTGACAAACAATATTCCACGTTTACAGTAAATCATGAAAGATTCAAGATACAGAGATTTTTTGTCACCAATTAGCATGGAGCATGAACCAATTAGACTACAATATCCATGGATGTAGCCTAATATTTTATCATACTGTAATGCTTCAACAGACACTGTGTCTATGGTCCCAAATACTGCACCACCGTTTTAGACTATTTACAGTTCTGACAGTACTACACTGTATAGATGCAGGCCCTTGTAATTGCTTGTCCAATTCAGCCAACCCGTTACTGATGGTTAAGTGCACATTGTGGAATGAGTATATACATAAAGAGTTGATTCGGATCCAATTGCAAGAGCATAGTGATTCATAACATGGAGCCAGCAGGTGATCCAGGTCACAATGGAGGTCAAGCAGTGGTGGCAGGAAGACGAGAAAGACGAGGAAGACGTGTTGGTCAAAGGAATGGCATGGCAGGCACCCTTTCTGAGAGGTGGTCGTGGGCCTCGTTTGAGAGGTGTGGGGGAACGTGGTAGAGGACAAGGCCACGGACCAAGACAGCGGCAGCAACAGCATAGTGTCCAATGAAATTCTGGCAAAAAAAATAAAAATCCAAGATGTTTGGCTAATGAAAACATCCAATGAGATGTAGATGAGAACCAGTGGCCAAATCCACAACACAGAGTTGATGACAGTGTAGAAGTACTGTAATCTCTCCTGTTTTGTTTCTTACAGTACAAGCAAGTAAGTTGAGGAACACTGCATTTGATGTTTTACAGTACTGTCTCTATTTTTCTATTTCATAGCTAATTATTTTTGCTTTGATTCAAATAAACATATGTTGTGATTGTATTCTACTTCATTACAGTAATACATTTCAAATTTTGTTTAATGATTCCACTGTGTTTGTACTATTCTCTTTACCACAGAAGTACATTTACAGGGATTAATTTGCTTGTAGTACCATAATGGAACATGTATCATCAATTTTGTACACCAATATCTAATGATTGGACAAACAACTAACTAGTGAAACTATGTGTATCTTTTGTCTGGGTGATCTAAATCAATGTACCCATGGTATTCCATGATAAATCTATTGTTTGAACCATTGATTGTGCAAATGCAAGGTATCATTAAAGATATGAATGCACAATGCAATGTTTTGAACATTGGAGAGCCTGTGTTACAAATGTTTACTGTTGTGAGTTTTGTGTCTAGAGTTGTGGAAAATAACATCAAGGTTCTGAGATAATGGTCAAAGGGATTGCTAAAAACTGTATTATGTGTATGGAGTTAAAAGGCTATGGTTTTGAATCCATTTATAATTTTTATGTGTATGGAGGTAGAAGGCTATGGTTTTATGGCCAGCCTTTCATACTAAACCTAAAATCTGTCAATATGGACATGCCGTTAATTATTTGCCAACTTAGCGCAAAGACGTTTTGGCAAAAGCCGATACATAAGTCTGTTGGCCTCCAGCCTTGTAAAACATTTGTGTAGTAATGAGATGGCATTTACGTTCACCACGCTCTCACAATGTGACTTTGAAGTCTGGCACACGAGAACAAAATGTGAACGCAGATAAGAATCAGATAAACATGTGTCCGTGTGAAAGAGAACAAGTAACTGTGTAAACATTGCAGAATTCATTTTGTGTAACAGTAAATCCGGCGTGACAGAGATATATAATTCTTTGAAGTTGCAATATGTGTTGTTAAATTTGTAATATTCCATTGACCTTCTCCTAGGCAGACTGTGTTGCTGATTCTGACTAATGCAAAAGTGACAGGGTACCGTTTGGACGAGAGGCATTGGAGGTGCTCTCAGAAAGAGTGAAGCCGCATTCCAGCGAGCAAGACCTGACATGTGAATCCGAATTAGCACAGACCTCTGTTGCTTTGCATTTTCCCATCATCTCATAAGTCACTAGTTGTCTGAGCTGAACAGGAGAGAGATCTGTCAGCGAAACCAGCAAACAAACAGGACACAAAACAAACCTCCGCACCCATAGCCCAGACGCAATCAGTCAAAACATCTAAAGGCTAAAAGTAGCTCCCAACCTGCTGATTTAAGAAACGATGGCCGTGTCAGTCCTTGATGATCAGCCAATCACACCAGGGATAGTAAGTATGCTTGGTCATGAAACACGACAATATCCATAGCAACGGGGTCAACCCCGCCCTTTCTCTTGACATGATTTCGCCTTGTTCCGTAGAAAAACAAAAGTCTCTGTGAATAGGTTTAAAGAAACAACTTGTAGCTAGAAACCTTTACTGCTAGTTGGGACGCCTCGTAGTGGTCAGAAGAAATGCTTTGTGAATTGGTTTAAAGAACCAACTTGTAGCTAGAACCCTTTACTGCTAGTTGGGACGCCTCGTAGTGGTCAGAAGAAATGCTTTGTGAATAGGTTTAAAGAACCAACTTGTAGCTAGAACCCTTTACTGCTAGTTGAACCCTTTACTGCTTGGCCTCATAGTGGTAAGAGCAAATGCTTTGTGATTTGTGAATATGTTTAAAGAACCAACTCGTAGCTGGAACCCTTTACAGCTAGTTGAGAGGCCTCGTAGTGGTCAGAACTAATGCTTTGTGAATGCGTTGAGTCACGCGAGAAGCACCTGAAGTGGCCAATGAAGTTGCAGCGTGGTCGCTCATGTAACGTTTTGTTAATGCAAATCGTTTAGCTCCGTGCACTGAACAGCTCTGGAGTAAAGGCAAAGATATTATTTTGCTCTCATGCATGGGAGGGGTTCCTGGGAGCTTTGTGCCCTCTCTCACGGCCACTTTAAAGGCAGGATTTTCACGTTTTCAGTGACAGCGAGCAGACGGCCTTAACGGTGTCACGCCTCAACAGTTTATAGGGCATCGGTTCAGACTTGTACTCCTGGGATTTTAGCGTCAGACAGTGCATAGCCCTTAAACCGAAGGCCGGTCGGGTAAGTAAACAACTAGGGAGACCCTGAGACGCCCGAAGATTTGAAGTTGGAGGGGTTTCCTGTGCTGTCGCAAATCTAATCTGGATTGGTGGATTCAAATAGATTCTCTGTCTTGAATCTGTGTGTGCGTGTGTGTGTGTCTGTGTGTGTTCACAATTGTATTGGGTCCTTTCTACAGTACTGCTCCTTTGTCCTATGGAACTGCAGTACATAGAACTACGTCCCTCACAAATGGACCGAGCCAATATAAACGCCAGCCAGGTGGAAGTTGACTGTTTGTGTACCTCGCTATTCCTTTCTCTTTGACTTTCCTTCCATCAACATTTTTACTATTTGTATGTTTTTTCTTCTCTCCGTGCCAGCGTAAACTTCCTTAAATTCGATATACAGAAGAGTCTGAGAGAGTCTGAATGAACTCACTATAACACGTAGAGGGGAAAGGGATGGATGAAAATGAGAGAGCCATGGATGAAGGTGACGATGGATGAAGAAGGGGCATCCACAACATCCTCCAGATGAGGGGTCGAAGGTCACATTAAGGAGAGACCAATAGCGTGGGGGAGAAGTGCGTCGACATAGAAAGAGAACAGCCGTACAAGAGTGGAACGGAGAACCCGATTAAAGTCCCACGAGTCCATTAGAACGAGGGTGGGATCCCAGGGGTGGAATGGACGAGCGTGGGGTGCGGGTGCAGTGCGAATCGCTTCTCCGCGTGTACTTTCTCCGGCTCGTGCTCTCCCTCCTTGCGTCTCTCTTTTTCTCGCGTCTCTCTCCGCCTCTCTCCATTTGCCTCAGCAGATATTTCAGATGTCACTCCACTCAAACAAAGAGCTCTGGTCATATGAGTCCCCTACTATTACAGAGGCCTGGTTTCCCATGGCTTGAGTTCACCAAAGGGAAGTGATTCGTAAGCGAAAGGTTTTTTATTGTTAGCGATGGGCACTCCCATAAAAAATAAAAAACGATATATTATCCGCTCAAGCGTTACTGCCCGGAAATAATACAAACACAGACCCACACATATTTGCCCGGAAATCGGAGGAGGAAAAAATACGACACTGATTTCGCACAGGCCTATTTACTTCTGCGCGCGCATGCACGGACGACTATAACGAGATTTTGGTTATTTGGAGGCGGTTGTATTACTGAGGAAACAACGCAGTCCATGATCTATAACACTGTTCGTTATGATACTGTTCGTTATGATACTGTTCGTTATGATACTGTTCGTTGTGATACTGTTCGTTGTGACACTGTTCGTTATGATAGTGTTCGTTATGACACTGTTCGTTGTGACACTGTTCGTTATGACTCTGTTCGTTGTGATACTGTTTGTTGTGACACTGTTCGTTATGACTCTGTTCGTTATGGCACTGTTCGTTATGATACTGTTGTGACACAGTTGTGACACTGTTTGTTGTGACCCCGTTCGTTATGACACTGTTCGTTATGACACTGTTCGTTGTGACTCTGTTCGTTAAGACACTGTTCTTTATGACACTGTTCATTGTGACACTGTTCGTTATGACACTGTTCGTTATGACACTGTTCATTGTGACACTGTTCGTTATGACACTGTTCATTGTGACACTGTTCGTTATCATACTGTTCGTTATGACACTGTTCGTTGTGACTCTGTTCGTTATGACACTGTTCTTTATGACACTGTTCATTGTGACACTGTTCGTTATGACACTGTTCGTTATGACACTGTTCGTTATGACACTGTTCATTGTGACACTGTTCGTTATGATACTGTTCGTTATGACACTGTTTGTAATGACACTGTTCGTTATGACACTGTTCGTTATGACACTGTTCTTTATGACACTGTTCATTGTGACACTGTTCGATATGATACTGTTCGTTATGAAACTGTTCGTTATGACACTGTTCGTTATGACAGTGTTCGTTATGACACTGTTCGCTGTGATACTGTTCGTTATGACACTGTTCGTTATGACACTGTTCGTTATGACACTGTTCGTTATGACACTGTTCGTTATGACACTGTTCGTTGTGATACTGTTCGTTATGACACTGTTCGTTATGACACTGTTCGTTGTGATACTGTTCGTTATGACACTGTTCGTTATGATACTGTTCGTTATGACACTGTTCATTATGACACTGTTCGTTAAGATACTGTTTGTTATGACAGTCCAGTCTTGCTGTGGGGAAAGAAGATGGAATACTAGCAGCACTACGAAAAATATAGCACTGAAAATGAATACATTTAAATATGCACTTTGAATAATTCAAAACTGGAACATTGTGTGCATGTCCTTGTGAGGCTGTGGGTAAAGCTGCCTCCAGTCGTTGCGTGCCGTGATCTTGTAAGTAGAATGAATCAAGAGATAAGTCCAAAAAAATACAATACATAAGCGCTGTTTACCCAAAACGTTGCCTTAAAACCCATGCGTACAAGATCACTAACTAATAAACGTTAGGTTAGGTTCTGACAACCACCCAGACAAAATAAACAGAAGGAAATATGGTAAAGTCGAGTCTATTTTTGGATATCCAACCACAAGTCCACTGCAAAGCCTTCGTCTGCATTTCTTCTTGTGGGCAACTTGTTTTTTAAAGCTGGGCCTAAATAAAACCACAGTGTCAGCTCAGCCGTACCACAAACGTCCATGTACCTTTGTGCCAACCGACTGAAACATTTAAATTTCCCAATTAAACATCTGATCAGTCAAAACCTTTTCGAATAATATCGCTATAGGCAATGTCGCATTGATGCATCTGATAATTGTTCAGTCAGATTAGAAAAAAACAGCACTGCTCAGTGCTTCACTCTGGCGGTAAATACTGGAACAGTTGTTTAAGCTTACCATAGAGATGGAAAGAGGTCTTATCTGTTAACCTGTCATTATACGGCCAATTCTGCTATTGGCAGCGACACATTCAGGATTAATTGGCTGATTTTCCTTGATAAACATGTTGTAGCTGGGTTCATTTGACTAACCCACTATCAGGTAAGATCAGCCAATGGCCACCATGACATTATGGAAGATCAGCCAATGAAGTTGGTAGACCCACGCAGTTGACTACATTTAAAGTGCTGACGCTTTAATACCGACAAGTACTCTAATCATCTCTATGATACATACCAAACATTACAGTGATCTTTACGGGTTGGTCCTATGATTTCTATGGAAATTCTTTGCTGTTGTTGTGAGTAGGCCAGGCCGTCAAATCTGTGTTCACTTTTCTGTCATATCGTCATGTTGTTGACTTATATTTTGCTATTTTGACATTTATACATAATGGCGGATAAGGTATTAATTGCAGTCTGGCTTGCATATGAATATGAACTCACACTTGTAACATAGTAATTACACAATTGGCACAGAACTTGGTTTTCATTGAGCATAAAGCAACATCTCATTATTTAGATAGACCTGGACTAGAAGTTAATGTGCTACTTGTAGAATTCACGGATCTGTATGTTTTGTGTGAGAGTACGACGGAGAGAGACAGATATAGAGGGAGGGAGAGAGGGCGAGAGAGGGGGGAGAGAGATAGAGAGGGGGAGAGAGTGAGTGAGAGGGGGAGAGAGATAGAGAGAGGGGGAGAGAGTGAGTGAGAGGGGGAGAGAGATAGAGAGAGAGGGGGAGAGAGAGAGAGAGAGAGATAGGGGAGAGAGAGGGGGGCATATCGCCGAGGATGCTGGGTATATAGCTCCATGGCAATGCAGCCACCAGGACACAGTAGGCTACGACACATGGACGCGTATGGACGTCCAACCCTCACTCCTGTGGGTTCAATAAAGCCCCAGACCGTCCGTGTATCGGTTTAAACAGGATCCGATTCGTTACTCTGTAAACACGCCGCCGCGTCTGTATCCGCGTATGTATCCGCGTATGTAACCGCGTATGTATCCGCGTATGTAACCGCGTATGTATCCGCGTATGTAACCGCGTCTGTAACCGCGTCTGTATCCACGTCTGTATCGTGCCGCATTGACCGCGTCCAACGTTCCGCTCGGGAACTCGGTTCGACCGGGAGAATGGGTCCCAGTAGTGTCCCGGTGCCTTCGTCTCGGTTCACCGGGAGACGGTAACGTCTGCGCGGCGTTGGAAGGACCATGGTGGAGGCGAGCAGCAAGTTCCTCCTGGTTGTGATCGGCTCCGTGTGCTTCATGCTGATCCTATACCAATACGTCGCTCCTGGGGTCACCAGTTTGGGCTCGCCGCACGGGTATGTCAACCGGGAGGACGACGGCGGGGACATCTTCCCGTCCCCGGATCCGCACTACGTCAGGAAATACTACTTCCCAGTGCGGGATCTGGAGCGCCCGGTAGGATTTGAGATCAAAGGAGAGGACGTGATCGTGTTCCTGCACATCCAGAAGACCGGCGGCACCACGTTCGGACGGCACCTGGTGCAGAATGTGCGCCTGGAGGTGCCGTGTGACTGCAGACCGGGCCAGAAGAAGTGCACCTGTTATCGGCCCAACCGCAAGGAGACCTGGCTGTTCTCACGGTTCTCCACCGGCTGGAGTTGCGGCTTGCATGCCGACTGGACCGAGCTCACAAACTGTGTTCCTGGAGTTCTGGAGAAAAATGAGGAGACCAGGATGAAGAACGAAAGGTGAGATGATGAAACCCGGCTGGTTGTGCGCTGGGGTTGGACCTCACACCCAACCGGGTCCAACCTGTGGGTCGCCTGGGGGATTGACTGTTGTTCTTGCGGTGATTTTAGAATGCATGTAGGCTACATGGGCGGAACAATAACACACCTTTTGCGGTATTTGTTTGCCAACATAACAAGGCCTTCATATCAGCGAAACGTGATTTAAAAAGGGACATGTTACATGTATGTGCACATGTTATAACCTATACGGTTATTAATGTTACTGCGTGTGTTTATTATCTACAGATAGTCTAATAATAATGATATAATCTATAGATGGTCTAATAATAATGATATAATCTATAGATAGTCTAATAATAATGATATAATCTATAGATGGTCTAATAATAATAATATAATCTATAGATAGTCTAATAATAATGATATAGGCTAATCTATAGATGGTCTAATAATAATGATATAGGCTAATCTATAGATGGTCTAATAATCATATAATCTATAGATAGTATCGATGAAACAGGGTTTCGGTGTTCATGTCCTATTTCTACATGCGTTTGACTACTTGTCTTGTATCTAATTCAAGTTTCCCATTTCCCTGTAAATCTATGCTGTTCAATATGGCAAAACGAAACCACTGAAAAACACCAATTATTTAGACATCGTCACAAAACATGTGGTGTAGTCATTTAAAAAAAATACATCATGCTGATGTAAAATGTCTTCTTTATATTTCCAAAAGCGTAGTTCAAGTAATGTTTTTTTATAACTCTTTCCTAAACTTGCTTCCAAATTAGCCTACATACTGTCCTGAATATAACCTGTTATTACGCAAATTGCTGAGTTAAAGGATGTATCACCTGTGAATGGGCTTAGTGGGTTAAACAATGTATCACGTGGAGTGTTTATGCTAAACACTGATTGCCTTAATTGGGCATTCTGCCCTACATGGTGGGTAGCTGTGTGTAAATGCATATTATAGCAGATTCTGCCCTACATGGTGGGTAGCTGTGTGTAAATGCATATTATAGCAGATTCTGCCCTACATGGTGGGTAGCTGTGTGTAAATGCATATTATAGCAGATTCTGCCCTACATGGTGGGTAGCTGTGTGTAAATGCATATTATTATAATGCATATTATAGCAGATTCTGCCCTACATGGTGGGTAGTTGTGTGTAAATGCATATTATAGCAGATTCTGCCCTACATGGTGGGTAGTGTGTGTAAATGCATATTATAGCAGATTCTGCCCTACATGGTGGGTAAATGCATATTATTATAATGCATATTATAGCAGATTCTGCCCTACATGGTGGGTAGCTGTGTGTAAATGCATATTATAGCAGATTCTGCCCTACATGGTGGGTAGTTGTGTGTAAATGCATATTATAGCAGATTCTGCCCTACATGGTGGGTAGTTGTGTGTAAATGCATATTATAGCAGATTCTGCCCTACATGGTGGGTAGCTGTGTGTAAATGCATATTATAGCAGATTCTGCCCTACATGGTGGGTAGTTGTGTGTAAATGCATATTATAGCAGATTCTGCCCTACATGGTGGGTAGCTGTGTGTAAATGCATATTATAGTAAATGCATATTATAGCAGATTCTGCCCTACATGGTGGGTAGCTGTGTGTAAATGCATATTATAGCAGATTCTGCCCTACATGGTGGGTAGCTGTGTGTAAATGCATATTATAGCAGATTCTGCCCTACATGGTGGGTAGCTGTGTGTAAATGCATATTATAGCAGATTCTGCCCTACATGGTGGGTAGCTGTGTGTAAATGCATATTATAGCAGATTCTGCCCTACATGGTGGGTAGCTGTGTGTAAATGCATATTATTATAATGCATATTATAGCAGATTCTGCCCTACATGGTGGGTAGCTGTGTGTAAATGCATATTATAGCATGCAGAAATACACTACTTGATTTGCAGCCTACCCAAGACATCACAGCGTTTTCAAGCGCAGTGAGCAATTTTCTCGCCAATCTTTCTGTCACTTTTACTCTTAGATAAGATATAACTACTCAGGGTCTTAATCTGCGTTTCTCTGTGTGTGTGTGTGTTTCTGTCTGTCAGTGTGTTTGCGTAAGAGCAGCCCAGCAGGGGTCTGGCTCCACTGTAATCCGGTTGATTACTTCTGCTGGCCGTCCTGGCGTCCGCCACCTCTGATCGTTTGAGTTGACGGTTCCTCCCACTACGGCGGGTGGAGGGAGTATGTTGATCTGGTGTGGTCAGTTTTACCCAGAGGCCGTGCGTGCACATGTTCGTTTTACCTCAACCCCCCTCTCTCTGTAGTCTACAATTGAACAGCAGGCATGGTTTCCTCTGGGTGACTTTATACCTGCCGTTCTCCGTCTCTGTGTCAGAGCGTGACTGCTGCATTAGGGAAAATTTCTTTTATCATGGAACATTTGCTGCAATTTCAAAATGGGTGTTTTTACCTAATGGGCAACTGTCTCCAAGTCTAATTCATGGTTATGGAGCAAGAATAGTGTAATACAGGGGATGGCTGTGTAAGTAAGGGTACAGCATATTCACATAACACTGCAGACACATGTGCTGGGCAAACAGAGGATGTTTAACTAACTTAGATGAACCAAAACAGTCACTAAATCACAAGACACAACCTGCGTTAGATGGACAAACCCCGAACAAAGACAGACAAGGTAGCCAGGCCAATGGGGAACTTAAATATGGGCCGTGATGAGGAAAACAGCTGAGGGCGATAAACAACCAAACAAGTGTCTGTGATCCAAATTAGGTTGAGATGGATCTCGCTATCTGTGCCAGAACCTGACAACGAAGAATGAGAGGAGGAAGAGAGGAGGGTGCCAGAACGCAGAGGGTAGGAGAGTGGGTTGGGGGAGGGGGGCTGTGGATGGTGTGAGGTGTGAGTGAAGGAACTGATGTCATTAGTGGAGGGAGTGGATTCAAAAGAAGATGTCCAGCCGCCTGTATCTTCTCTGTCTCAGTGTCACAATACGTGTGTGTGTGTGTGTTTGACCAGGCAGGTTGTGTGGTGTGTTAATCCAATCAGATTATATGAGATTAATCTCAGGGCTGCTCGATGTCCAAAAGCTGGTTACTGGTTCATCCCCACAATCCTAAAACAAACCACATTCACACATTGGATCTCTTGGCTTCTCTTGTGTGCTGGCCTGTCCGCATCTGAAATGCGTTTCACGCGTTAATTAGATGTTCGCCGACAGGTGACAGGCGCTGTTTGGAAACATCCGTTGCACGTTCTCTGAGACGACATGTCAGCGAACGTTGACTACGTTAAACTGGCGGAGGCTTTAGATGTCCATTGTACTTACAACAAGGCAGTCACATTCACATGATGGTACTTCTCAGATGGAAGATTACCCATGGACCCTGGGGCTGTCATTCCTCGTAACTCCTCTAACCACCTTTATGGACAAACTCTGGTTCTGAGCCGCGGCTTTAAGTGAGTGCTGCGTTGTCACGCCGGCGTGTTTTCTCCGTGGCAACGGGTCACTCAGTAACGCCAGGGCCTCGCCCGAGGCATCTTAAGGACACGGCACAATCTGCATTTCGGTGTGATTCATGAGCCCTTGGGGGCCATTAGCGGCGACAGAGACGTATTAACAATTAGCTCGCATGTCTACGGCACCGAGTGCCTGTTAGGGGAAGCATGTGAACAGATCCAATGGGCTGACAGCCGTGCTAATTGAATTGTGGGAAAATTTTAATTCCAGACTAAGGGGGAGGAGTTTAACTGACACAAAGACAGACCTGCTGAACTCTTCAAAAAGGGATTACTGAATACAATGAGTTCTCTCCCATCTCTCCTTCTCTCTACACATTTTCTCTCTTTCCCAGGTTTGAGATGTCGATCTGACATGCGTTTTGAGAAAAAGGATCTGATGTGGGTTTGAGAAAAGGATCTGACCTGGGTTTAAGAAAAGGATCTAACCTGGGTTTATGAAAAGGATCTGACCTGGGTTTAAGTGAAATGAATCTACACACACAAACGCTATGTCACACTGAATCGTGGGAAACTCATTCATACCAAAACAAATATACCACGTTGCCTGAAATCTGCATCATGAGTAGAAGCTAGGTCATTGTGTATGTGTGCACATGCTAGGTCACTAGTTATGTGTGCACATGCTAGGCCATTGTGTATGTGTGCACATGCTAGGTCACTAGTTATGTGTGCACATGCTAGGTCAATGGGTATGTGTGCACATGCTAGGTCACTGGGTATGTGTGCACATGCTAGGTCAATGGGTATGTGTGCACATGCTAGGTCACTAGGTATGTGTGCACATGCTAGGTCAATGGGTATGTGTGCACATGCTAGGTCACTGAGTATGTGTGCACATGCTAGGTCACTGAGGATGTGTGCACATGCTAGGTCACTGGGTATGTGTGCACATGCTAGGTCACTAGTTATGTGTGCACATGCTAGGTCACTGAGTATGTGTGCACATGCTAGGTCACTGAGTATGTGTGCACATGCTAGGTCACTGGGTATGTGTGCACATGCTAGGTCACTAGTTATGTGTGCACATGCTAGGTCACTGAGTATGTGTGCACATGCTAGGTCACTGAGTATGTGTGCACATACTAGGTCATTGTGTATGTGTGCACATGCTAGGTCACTAGGTATGTGTGCACATGCTAGGTCACTGGGTATGTGTGCACATGCTAATTCACTGGGTATGTGTGCACATGCTAGGTCACTGAGTATGTGTGCACATACTAGGTCATTGTGTATGTGTGCACATGCTAGGTCACTAGGTATGTGTGCACATGCTAGGTCACTGGGTATGTGTGCACATGCTAGGTCACTGGGTATGTATGCACATGCTAACTCACTGGGTATGTGTGCACATGCTAGGTCACTTGGTATGTGTGCACATGCTAGGTCACTGGGTATGTGTGCACATGCTAGGTCACTGGGTATGTGTGCACATGCTAGGTCACTGGGTATGTGTGTACATGCGACTTGTCTCTGGCTGTCCGCTTTGCCTTCATGCTTCACTACCAGTCTGGCTCTTAACTTCAAAGACCAGCTCCATTCACCAGTCACTCACACCCTGTCTCTCTCGTTCTTTCTCGCTCACACACACACACACACGCTCACACACACACGCTCACACACACACAAAACCTCCATTCACCAGTCACTCATCACTGACACTGCCTATTGAGACGGCGCTATAGAGAGCAGGGGCAAAAGAAAGGGGGAGTATATGAAAAGAGAGAAGTAGAAGATGATGAATAGAGTGAAGCACACAAGATCTGCTTCTTGACCGCAGGGGATCTCTGTTACAAAGCAGGCCTGGTAAACACACAAACACAATGTATTCTGCACCCGGCCCATATATGCGTGCATCCATACATGCTTAAATACATACATGTGTGCGTGCGTACATACAAGCAGTTATCCTGATGATTGGACACGTGGATCGGAGGGTTTTTGCCACACAAACACACAAACTAATTATGGTCTCTTCATGTCTCCTAAAACAACACAAAAAGCTTATAATCCTTGGATCCACCTGAGCTTGCGTGTGTGTGTATGTGTGTGTGTAGATTTGGCCAGTATGTGCGTGAACTCTGTGTGTCTGTGTGTGAACTCGGCCTGTGTGTGTGTGTGTGAACTCGGCCTGTGTGTGCGCGTCTGGACTCCTGCTGAGTAGCAATACCCAGTGACCTGAAAAACAACAGCTTCCCAGCCATCACAGAGTGAAGATTTATCTGCAGGAGGCGGGGGTGGGGGGGGGAGGGTCAGGGAAACAGACGGAGGGGTACAAATGAACCGAAAACCAGAAAGGGGGAACAGAGATGGAGATGCTCCAGTTGAATCCTCCTCGCCTCGGATAGAACCTGAATCGTTTAGGGATCTGAGATGAGCGTACGAAACCTGTATGGCTGGATCATAAAACACACACACACACAAACACACACATACACACGCACACAGAAAGAAAAACATACTGCGTGAGAACTGCCAGGGTGATTCTTAGACAGCTCCGTGTGGTCCCGTTTAACTCCCAGCTATGTTACACTGCACAGTTGGCAGTCGTGAAAATTAGCCTGATTTTCCCAACGCCAGCCTGCTAATGTAGCTGAACCGGCCCGTCAAACGTCATACGATGCCAGTCTGAATATGAATGCTGTTAAACGCTGTAGGATACACACACGTGGATATTTTCCACAGAAAGCTAGATAGTATCTAGCTAGCTATTTGTTTATTTTACAAAGCAGCTGCCTCCTGCTAGCGCGACTGCATCAGGTGTTAATGAGCCCCACTGACTAGAGGGAGCAACTGCAAGAAGCCATGTTGATCTATAGACAGATTTCTGATAACCTGATTAGCTTTGTGGATGAATGTATGTCCATGTCTGTTTATACATGTTGCCGGCAGCTTCCTTTTATTTCTAAAGCCAGACAATGCGGGAGGTCAAAGGAAGCTTCCTGTTGGCAACAGTAGCTAGCCGGCTAACTTGCATTTCGTTTGGAAAGAATTATCTTCAACTTTTCTGCCAACTCGACCTGACGAATGGGTAACACGAACACCGTCCCACATTTAGCGAATATCAGTCAGGCCTCAAAGCATGTTTTGTCTTTAATAGCTCATTTTGATTAGTTGTGTACATTGGAGACGCTGACAAAACCCTAACAAGTGAGCTAGCCAACAAGGCCTGTTGCCCGAAGCAACATCTAATATTTCATACTGGCATGTTTTCCGCTTGTCACAGGGCTTTGTTTATGCTTTAGTCTCTGTCGCCAATGTAAATAGCCAAATACAAATGTGTATTTACATATTACGTAAATTATATATATAATTCTGTTGAATTGTTGTCAGGAAAACCCTCTGTGTCTGTGTGATTAGGTGGGTTCAGTTTAGGTCAGCCCACAGCCTCACAGCTCGTGAAGTTACGTTCTCTTCTTGTCTAAGGTTTGGGTTGCGTTTTACAAACAATCATGTTAATACCCAACTAGTTCATGTTAAAATACCATCTACGGTTTGTTTGTATTATGTGTTAATTTAAGCCTGTTGCCAGTAAGGACCAGTCTCAACTCGCCAAGACAGAGGGGACTGGGATTAGCATCCTGGCTGTCTTTCCCGTCACTGATGACGAACGGAACACTCTTCCAGACACTCTCCTGACAACACGCTGGTGACACCTCAACAGATCTGACCCGGCATCTGTCCATATGACATAATTTTTTTCATATATCAGGCAACTCTGATGTTAGATTAGGACTTCTACCCAGAACACTTTGGAAAGAGAGATGGCCGGGGTTTGCTGTTAAACGATGTACTGGGCTTCAGGGGTTGAGGTTGAAGAAAGGGGTGAGCGATGGGAATGAGGGAGAGAGAAAGTCACTTGGAAAAGGAATGTTTCCTCAACTCCCCTTGAGTGGAATGTTAATCACTACAACGAGGACGTGTGTGTGCGTGCATGAGCGTGTGTGTGTGTGTGTGTGCGTGTTTACAGGGTGAAAAGGTGAAACTGACTGATGATCACACAAAGGCCATGAAAATATCCACATTTAAGGGTTTTAAATATATTCACAGAGTTTGGATATGTTACTTGTATTACCTCAATTAAATTAATGCAATATAAATATGTTACCAGTGACGTGAATGGTAAAACGTTTCCTACAATATTAGGTAATGTGTTTTTACTAACATAACATGAGCAACCTTGTTTTGAGTTTTTATCACCTACCACCCAGAACTATGGCTTAAAGTATATAGTACGTTAGATCAGGATAAAGTCTGGTGTATTTGTGTGATTAGTTATGCTGGCTGTATATTACACAATGATAAGAGCTTAACATGGGGGGTCTTGTGAATTGTCTGCATAATCTCATCATCTCTGACTCAACAACCTGTTTGCTCACTTTTCATTAATCTGCTCACATTGTGACCATCCTAGACTCATCCCAGACTCATCACAGACTCATCCTAAACTCATCCTAGACTCATCCTAAATTTATCCTAGACTCACCCTAGACTCATCCTAGACTCATCCTAGACTCATTCTAGACTCATCCTAGACTCACCCTAGACTCATTCTAGACTCATCCTAGACTCACCCTAGACTCATCCCGGACTCATCCTAGACTCACCCTAGACTCATCCTAGACTCATTGTAGACTCATCCTAGACTCACCCTAGACTCATCCTAGACTCATCCTAGACTCATTGTAGACTCATCCTTGACTCATCCCAGACTCATCCTAAACTCATCCTAGACTTATCCCAGACTCATTCTAGACTCATCCTTGACTCATCCTAGACTCATCCTAGACTTATCCCAGACTCTCTTACACAGTCTGTTGTAGCCGTGCAACGGAAAATACTTGTCAACTAAAAATACTCATTAACTATAGGTTCTCCCCGAGCAACGGTGAGGCAAAATAAAAGACCTTTTGGAAATAAATACATTTCCCTTTCCAGTGATAAAAAACGTGTAATGTAAGCGATAGGCTAAGAAAAATAACAACTGCCATTAAGATTTTAGATTTTTCCTCTTCTCCTGTATCTTGTGCCTTCGTGCCCATCCAGTCTCCTGTATTTTGTGCCTTCGTGCTCATCCAGTCTCCTGTATCTTGTGCCTTCGTGCCCATCCAGTCTCCTGTATTTTGTGCCTTCGTGCTCATCCAGTCTCCTGTATCTTGTGCCTTCGTGCCCATCCAGTCTCCTGTATTTTGTGCCTTCGTGCTCATCCAGTCTCCTGTATTTTGTGCCTTCGTGCCCATCCAGTCTCTTGTATCTTGTGCCTTCGTGCCCATTTAGTCTCCTGTATCTTGTGCCTTCGTGCCCATCCAGTCTCTTGTATCTTGTGCCTTCGTGCCCATCCAGTCTCCTGTATCTTGTGCCTTCGTGCCCATCCAGTCTCCTGTATTTTGTGCCTTCGTGCCCATCCAGTCTCTTGTATCTTGTGCCTTCGTGCCCATCCAGTCTCCTGTATTTTGTGCCTTCGTGCTCATCCAGTCTCCTGTATTTTGTGCCTTTGTGCCCATCCAGTCTCTTGTATCTTGTGCCTTCGTGCCCATTTAGTCTCCTGTATCTTGTGCCTTCGTGCCCATCCAGTCTCTTGTATCTTGTGCCTTCGTGCCCATCCAGTCTCCTGTATCTTGTGCCTTCGTGCCCATCCAGTCTCCTGTATTTTGTGCCTTCGTGCCCATCCAGTCTCTTGTATCTTGTGCCTTCGTGCCCATCCAGTATCCTGTATTTTGTGCCTTCGTGCCCATCCAGTCTCTTGTATCTTGTGCCTTCGTGCCCATCCAGTCTCCTGTGTCTTGTGCCTTCGTGCTGTAAGATGAACACCAAGTGAGCACAGGGCCTTGGAGAAGAACTGGGCCTCTGATTTATTCAGTAAAATACATTTTTCTGTGTTTTACAACCCGGAGTCCTGCTCATTCACCCTGGTTAGTGGTTACCTTCCTAGCCTGTTTTGGGTCGGCAGTTTTACAGCCTTCTTTCAGGATTATAGTGACGCCACGGTGTTGTCCGGTGTTTCCAGGATTACATGGTCATGCAGGAGACACAGTTCTGAAGATGGCCTAATGTAAACGGCTTGTTAAACAACATTCCTGCGTGTCGTGGTGGGCAGGTGTTAGAGGGTAGCATTGGCTTTAAGACATCTGCTCCATGTCTTATCTGAACCAAGATTTCAGCGTTTTTGTAATGACAATGAGAGTCCCTGACTGGCATCGTGCCAGTCATTTACTGCCCTCCTCCATGTCAGGTTGTACGTTGTGTTCTTCTGAGTGGCATATTCTGCTGCACTGCCTGTTTTCCAACCTCTGCACCTCGGCTTGGGCAGACTGTTGGACAGACTGTAGGACAGACTGTTGGACAGACTGTAGGACAGACTGTTGGACAGACTGTAGGACAGACTGTTGGACAGACTGTTGGGCAGACTGTAGGACAGACTGTTAGGCAGACTGTTGGACAGACTGTTGGGCAGACTGTTGGGCAGACTGTTGGACAGACTGTTGGACAGACTGTAGGACAGACTGTTGGACAGACTGTGGAATATGTTTGCCTGCATGTCTTTGTCCTACTGCTGAGTTGTTTTAACCTCTGTTCCTGGTTACTGACTGAAGGCTTCCACTTTTCTGTGTACTCTCCTCTTGCGGTTATGCAGACCTCAGTAGGAATGTTTACCTCAGGCGTGTGAGTAGTAAGCTGTCCTTCAACCAAAGTATGTGCTCGTGGATAGTGTAACCACAGATCCAATTTGAGATAGCAGCAGATAGTAGTAGTAGCAGTAGTAGTAGCAGTAGGAGTAGTAGTAGCTGTAGCTGTTGTAGTAGTAGTAGAGTAGCAGTCGCAGTAGTAGTAGCTGTAGTAGTAGTAGTAGAGTAGCAGCCGTAGTAGTAGTAGTAGTAGAGTAGCAGTCGTAGTAGTAGTAGCTGTAGTAGTAGTAGTAGAGTAGCAGTCGTAGTAGTAGTAGTAGTAGAGTAGGAGTAGCAGTAGCTGTTGTAGTAGTAGTAGAGTAGCAGTCGTAGTAGTAGCAGTAGTTGTAGTAGTAGTAGAGTAGCAGTCGTAGTAGTAGTAGTAGTAGAGTAGCAGCCGTAGTAGTAGTAGAGTAGCAGTCGTAGTAGTAGTAGTAGCTGTAGTAGTAGTAGTAGAGTAGCAGTCGTAGTAGTAGTAGTAGTATCAGTAGCTGTAGTAGTAGTAGTAGAGTAGCAGTAGTAGTATCAGTAGCTGTAGTAGTAGTAGAGTAGCAGTCGTAGTAATAGTATTAGTAGTAGTAGAGTAGCAGTCGTAGTAATAATAGTAGTAGTAGTAGTAGAGAAGCAGTAGTAGTAGTCAGTAGCTGTAGTAGTAGTAGTAGTAGTAGTAGTAGTAGAGTAGCAGTCGTAGTAGTAGTAGTAGTAGTAGAGTAGCATTAGTAGTAGTAGTAGTAGTAGTATCAGTAGCTGTAGTAGTAGTAGTAGTAGTAGTAGCTGTAGTAGTAGTAGTAGTAGAGTAGCAGTCGTAGTAGTAGTAGTAGTAGTAGTAGTAGCTGTAGTAGTAGTAGTAGAGTAGCAGTCGTAGTAGTAGTAGCTGTAGTAGTAGTAGTAGAGTAGCAGTCGTAATAGTAGTAGTAGTAGTAGTAGTAGTAGTAGTAGTAGTAGTAGTAGTAGTAGTAGTAGTAGAGTAGCAGTCGTAGTAGCAGTAGCTGTAGTAGTAGTAGAGTAGCAGTCGTAATAGTAGTAGTAGTAGTGGTAGTAGTAGTAGTAGTAGTAGTAGTAGAGTAGCAGTCGTAGTAGCAGTAGCTGTAGTAGTAGTAGTAGTAGAGTAGCAGTCGTAATAGTAGTAGTAGTGGTAGTAGTAGCAGTAGTAGTAGTAGTAGTAGTATCAGTAGTAGTAGTAGTAGTAGTAGAGTAGCGGATAATGTAGTTGTGGTTGTATCCCCCCCACCTACTGAGCTAAGCAGAACCGTTTACCACGTTGCCTTTGTTTCTAATGAGACACGATCAGGGTCTGGACCGTTTTAAAACACACTGTTTTGAGAAACCCAAGTTGACCGGCGTCAGAGCAATGAGCTGTCTAATTGTCTCCAGACTCATGGAGCTCCAGAGACTAGTTGTCTGCACTCAGTGACAATGAGTGTAAAATCTATTACCATTTAATCCATAACCAACAAGACTGACTCCCTCGATCACTCCCTCTCTCCTCCTTATCAAAGATTAATCAGTAACCTGCGTCAACCACTCCAAAGGGCACAAGTGCTAAATGATACACACACGTACACACACACTTAAAGAGAGAGAGAGATGGGGGGAGGAAGGGGGAAGAGAGAGAGGGAGAGGAGGAGAAGGGAATGGAGAGAGAAGAGGATGTTAGATGAGGTGGTTGTGTTAATGTTCACCACATTGACACATTATATGTGTTCACCACATTGACCCAGTTGATCCTGACCCAGTTGACCCTGACCCAGTTGATCCTGACCCAGTTGATCCTGACCCAGTTGACCCTGACCCAGTTGACCCTGACCCAGTTGATCCTGACCCAGTTGACCCTGACCCAGTTGATCCTGACCCAGTTGATCCTGACCCAGTTGACCCTGACCCAGTTGACCCTGACCCAGTTGATCCTGACCCAGTTGATCCTGACCCAGTTGACCCTGACCCAGTTGATCCTGACCCAGTTGATCCTGACCCAGTTGACCCTGACCCAGTTGATCCTGACCCAGTTGATCCTGACCCAGTTGATCCTGACCCAGTTGATCCTGACCCAGTTGACCCTGACCCAGTTGACCCTGACCCAGTTGATCCTGACCCAGTTGATCCTGACCCAGTTGATCCTGACCCAGTTGACACTGACCCAGTTGATCCTGACCCAGTTGATCCTGACCCAGTTGATCCTGACCCAGTTGATCCTGACCCAGTTGACACTGACCCAGTTGATCCTGACCCAGTTGATCCTGACCAAACAGCCAAACACACATGATTCATTATTATAAATACAAAATGTGTATCAACACCTCATGATAACAGTATCTACTCCATAGAGCCACCCAAGATGTGACTACTGACGCTGAGCAGATTCTCACACACACACACACACACACACACACACACACACACACACACACACACACACACACACACACACACAGTCTTATCTGGGATTTGTTTGAGATTCCGTGGATTGTCTCTGATTCTGCCCTCATTAGTGGAATTCTGTTCCCGGAGGGGGTTGGTGTGGTCTGGAGTTTCACACACACACACGCACACACACACACACACACACACACACCATCAGTTAAGAGCTGTAATGGGTCAGAAATTCCTTCTGTCCGCAGTCTGTCTCTTCATATCAATGTTGCTTTTTACATTACATATAAATATCAGTAATAATATGACAGCAGGAATATTGCTTTAACAGTGTGTTAAGACATCCAGGTTTCCTAGTCACACATTATATCAGATGTTCTAACAGGCAGAATATCCCAGCCCAGATCCACAGCTCTCTGCTTTCCTCTGAACAGGATAGGCAACTTATAACTTATTTTTATCTGCCGTGTCTATAAAATATGGAAAAATATTGAATAATGATTTGTGAGATCTGTACTTATGGTTTTGTATTCTTTAAATGTTGTCAGGAAGCGCAGCTCTCTCTCTGTCAGGCTGCAGTGTTGTCATTGGCTCTCCAAGCAACCAGGTTTTTGCCGCGCCTAATTGTCTCACCGGCAAGGAGGTGCTCAGCGAGCGAGTACGTGGCCCAGGTTTTTCCGCGGATTTAATCCGTAACCATGGTGAAAGAGTTTGCCGTGGTGTTTTGTAGATTTAGGTCCAGGTAACACTGATTGTGTTTCCAGATAGATCGTGTCAATTTGACTTGGCGTAATTTGTGTTAGTGGAAGAGGTTTCTAAAGACAGACCCTAGACCATTTTGGGGAAGGGACTTTTTTTTAACTAATTGCAAATGTTTCTCTTAACGTTTCTCTTTTTGTATTTCGCCTCTGAGTGCGTGCGTTTGTGTGTGTTAATTGGCCCTGGCGATCAGACAGAATCACAAGGCATTGCTAAGACGACAGCTGGGCTGGCTTGGAATTCCGATGCTTCTGATCTGGGATTGGGACGGCAGGGTAGCGTCTGTCTACAACACACACACACACACACCAAGAGGTGGTCATCTCAGGGTAGCGTCTGTCCACTATACACACACACACACACCCCAAGAGGCGGGCATCTCAGGGTAGCGTCTTTCTACAACACACACACACACACACACAACCCAAGAGGTAGGCATCTCAGGGTAGCGTCTGTCCACTATACACACACACACACACCCCAAGAGGCGGTCATCTCAGGGAAGCGTCTGTCCACAGGTTTGGGGGGGTTGGGGTGGGTTACGGGAGTTACGGGAGAGGCATAGAATTGACAGATACGAGGGGAAAGGAAGAACAGAGGGATGCAGACTCTAGGGTGAGCAGAAATAATCAAACTGTCATATCAATGAACAACTCACAGTCAGCCTCATCCGCCCTCTGTACCCTCCCTATCTCTCATTTCTCTTGTGTCACAGCATCATAGAAAACGGAGTGAGGGATGGAAGGGAGGGAGGGAGGGGGAGGAGTGGATGGAGAGGAAGAGCAAGGAAGTGAAAGCGAGAGGTGAGAACAGGGAGAGAGTGATGATGACGTTATTAGTTCAGCGAAGTGCCGAAATCATATTCTATCTCCACATGAGAGATGTGACACCAACAGGAAGCCTGGGCGCGTTGTCTCCATCTACACTATTGAGCGTTCTCCGGTTCTGCTGTTCTCCTGTTCGTGTGCAGTTCATCTTGTGTTTGATGACGGAACACTCTTTGATCTTTCGGAATGTGGCTGTAATGGCCAGCTGCTGACTTTCACTTGAGACTCTTCTTTTTTCTCTTCATCTCTCTGCTTCGTCCTCCTGTTCTATCTCTACCTCTCTGTTTCTTTCTCTTACTCTACCTATATGTTTTTCCTGCTCTATCTCTCTGGTTCTTCCTCCTGCTCTATCTCTCTGGTTCTTCCTCCTGCTCTATCTCTCTGGTTCTTCCTCCTGCTCTATCTCTCTGGTTCTTCCTTTCTATCTCTCTGGTTCTTCTTCCTGCTCTATCTCTCTGGTTCTTCCTCCTGCTCTATCTCTCTGGTTCTTCCTCCTGCTCTATCTCTCTGGTTCTTCCTCCTGCTCTATCTCTCTGGTTCTTCCTTTCTATCTCTCTGGTTCTTCTTCCTGCTCTATCTCTCTGGTTCTTCCTCCTGCTCTATCTCTCTGGTTCTTCTTCCTGCTCTATCTCTCTGGTTCTTCTTCCTGCTCTATCTCTCTGGTTCTTCTTCCTGCTCTATCTCTCTGGTTCTTCCTTTCTATCTCTCTGGTTCTTCCTCCTGCTCTATCTCTCTGGTTCTTCCTCCTGCTCTATCTCTCTGGTTCTTCCTTTCTATCTCTCTGGTTCTTCTTCCTGCTCTATCTCTCTGGTTCTTCTTCCTGCTCTATCTCTGGTTCTTCCTCCTGCTCTATCTCTCTGGTTCTTCCTTTCTATCTCTCTGGTTCTTCCTCCTGCTCTATCTCTCTGGTTCTTCCTTTCTATCTCTCTGGTTCTTCCTCCTGCTCTATCTCTCTGGTTCTTCTTCCTGCTCTATCTCTCTGGTTCTTCCTTTCTATCTCTCTGGTTCTTCTTCCTGCTCTATCTCTCTGGTTCTTCCTTTCTATCTCTCTGGTTCTTCTTCCTGCTCTATCTCTCTGGTTCTTCCTCCTGCTCTATCTCTCTGGTACTTTTCCATGTGGGTCTCACTTGGCCTGAATCTCTGAGTTTTCAGCAGTTGTCAGTGTGTGAGTAAGAGCAGGTTGGTCTCTCTGAAAGAGATGCTGGTGTGTTGGGACAAATCTTACTTCCCTGTTCACTCATTATGTGTGTTCTGGTTTAAAAGAACAAATTAATACCAGTACTCACAAAACCTAAAAAACTCTGTGTAAGACATTTAGCTGGTTTCTTCAGGTTTAGGGTCAGCCTTACAAATAGGGGTTTGTGTTTAATCTAGGGTACTTTACAGTTTAGGGATTATGAGTAAGGTTTATGGTTAGGCCTAGGTTTGGCTTAGGCTCAAATGATATTCGGCTTGATTGTTAGGTTTGGGTGAAACGTTAGATTTGGGGCTAAGGTTATAATTAGGATAAGACATTAGCAGTTAGGATTAGGCATTTGGCGACGCTAGGTTTAGGATTAGGCACTTGGCTAGGTTTAGGATTAGGCATTTGGCTAGGTTTAGGATTAGGCATTTGGCTAGGTTTAAGATTAGGCATTTGGCTAGGTTTAAGATTAGGCATTTGGCGACGTTAGGTTTAGGATTAGGCACTTGGCTAGGTTTAGGATTAGGCATTTGGCTAGGTTTAGGATTAGGCATTTGGCTAGGTTTAAGATTAGGCATTTGGCTAGGTTTAAGATTAGGCATTTGGCGACGTTAGGTTTAGGATTAGGCACTTGGCTAGGTTTAGGATTAGGCATTTGGCGACGTTAGGTTTAGGATTAGGCATTTGGCTAGGTTTAAGATTAGGCATTTGGCTAGGTTAGCTTTATGATGAGGTATTTGGCTAGGTTAGGTTTAAAATAAGGCAAGGTTAGGTTTAGGATTTGGTGTTTGTGTGCATGTGTGTGTGTGTGCATATGTGTGTGTGTGTGTGTGTGTGTGTGCGGGTGTGCATGTCTGTCTGAAGCTCAGCGCTCATGTTACACTCTTAGACAAAGGACCTGTTTTATCCCATTTTTCATGTAGGCAACACATACAACACACACACACACATCCTCCTCACACACACACACACCCACACAAACACACATCCATACCCCCCCCCTCCCCACACAGATCCATACCCCCCACCCGCACACACTTCCATAGACATTGATCATTAGCCTCTTGGCCTTTTTAACAGGTGGAGTGTGTTCGGCAGCGACCCCCGACACATGCGTTACTTATCTGACCCCCTCCAACCCCATTCAGGCCCTCCCTGTCCCCGGGGAAAAAGCCTGGTTCCCTGTCTTGCTGGCTAATCCAGCCCCAGGCTCCTCTTCATCACTAGGCCGCCGTCTGGTTCTTCCTTGTTTGTGAGTTTCTTCTGGAGGCAGATATGCATGTTGTCTAAATGGTATTATACCTGTAGAGCTCTGCACTATGTGTGTGTGTGTGTGTGTGTGTGTGTGTGTGTGTGTGTGTCTGTCTGTCTGTGCAGACCGTCCGTCTTATTGGATCGACTTAGGGGATCATCCCGTGGCTAAGCTAATACTTAGCCCTTTATACAACTGTATTTAAACACACACACACACTCACAAACACACACAGACACGTCCTGTCTGTAGTCTGGCACAGAGATACTAGGTGTTGGTTCTGCTCTGGAGATGTGACACTACAAAGAACAGGAGGACAGGAGTGTTTAAATGTGAAATACCTTATCAGTACAATTTCACACTCTCGTCTCTAGCCACAATGTGGTACTCACTAATCCTGGCCTGAGGGGTGTGTGTGTGTGCGTGTGTGTGTGTGTGTGTGTGTGTGTGTGTGTGTGTGTGTGTGTGTGTGTCTGAATGAACACCATCTGTTACCCTGGTAACCTGATTAATCAGTTGATCCTTAATTACCCTAACCTGCCTTAAAGTCAGTCACTCAGATACACCTTTTCACCTCCTTTTTGTCCCCCTTCTTCTTCCCTCTATCCTAACTTGGTGTGTGGGTTTGTGTAACGGATGGGTAGACACAAGGGCCGGGCAAACGGAAGACATTCATTAACAAGAAGAAACTAAAACTAAGACAATCCTGTTGGGCCAGGACAGTTTGCTGGGAAAATACCTCAAACAACCGGTTCCATTCTGCATGCCTACCCCAGATACTGAGACACACACACACACACACACACACCTGTGACCCTGGCGGATGTTATTTGCATTTAAGGCCATATTGCATTGCACAAACACACACACAGGCAAACACAGTGATACCCATACTCACATTTGGAATAAATGTTGGCAGCTTCTTCTGTAAATACGACCGTGGATTGACTGATCTCTGCCGCCAAAGAAATAAGCAGCTTAATACGTCCACAGACAGACAGTGTGTGCCAAACTGCATGCTGGGATGTTTCTCTCCCTGATTGGAGGGGAAATGTTTCTTTTCACATTAGGTGAGGCCAGAAGCTTGGTACACGTTTCCTCTGCAAATGTCTTTTTTCTTACGTTGACGCTCGACCAACACAAGACAAAGATAACCAGAGAGGGAGGATGGAGGGAGATAGAGAGAGGATAGAGAGAAAGAGAGGATGGATGGTTGGAGAGAGGATGGAGAGAGAGTGGGTGGGTGGAGTGGAGAGAGGATGGAGAGAGAGTGGGTGGGTGGAGTGGAGAGAGGATGGAGAGAGAGTGGGTGGGTGGAGTGGAGAGAGGATGGAGAGAGAGTGGGTGGGTGGAGTGGAGAGAGGATGGAGAGAGGATGGAGAGAGGATGGAGAGAGAGTGGGTGGGTGGAGTGGAGAGAGGATGGAGAGAGAGTGGGTGGGTGGAGTGGAGAGAGGATGGAGAGAGAGTGGGTGGGTGGAGTGGAGAGAGGATGGAGAGAGAGTGGGTGGGTGGAGTGGAGAGAGGATGGAGAGAGAGTGGGTGGGTGGAGTGGAGAGAGGATGGAGAGAGAGTGGGTGGGTGGAGTGGAGAGAGGATGGAGAGAGAGTGGGTGGGTGGAGTGGAGAGAGGAGGATGTAGGTACAGAGAGATAAGACAGAGTTCTGTGTTCTGGAGCAGGAAGCGGGTATTTCCTCAGGACATGGGAACCTAGTGTTTCCCACTGATTCTGTGTAGAGTTGCACCTTAAAAAATCCAATATCTGATCCGGATATTTGTTCATTTATATTACTGTGGAAAAGGAGGACGACAACTTTGCGTTTCTGTTGTTGTCGCTGTGTTATTTATTTGGCTGGAGGAGTGGCTGAGTCTGCTGACAGATTTTCTCATTAGAGGCAAAGCCATAACTTTGATAAATCACTCTGCCTCCTGGCCTCCGCAGCTCTCTCTGGATTACAAAACTAATTGAACATTCTTCTCCTTCGCCCACTCGCTCATGCTCATTCATATTTCTCGCTCGCTCACTCCTCTCGTCCTCTTCTTTACACTTTCTCACTCGTTCCTCTCATCCTCTGTTACACTTTCTCACTCAATCCTCTCGTCCTCACGTTACACTTTTTCTCTCTCTCTCGACCTCTCCGTTAAACTTTCTCTCTCTCTCTTCTCCTCCTCTCCGTTACACTTTCTCTTTCTCACTCAATCCTCTCGTCCTCACATTACACTTTTTCTCTTCTCGTCCTCACGTTACACTTTCTCTCCTCTCTGAATGGCTCCAGTCTCATACTGGCCAGTAATCAAGCATGGCGCCGTGAGAGAGGACTTGGTTAGGAACAGGCTGAATGGTCGTCTAATCAGGGGACATGCAGTGGATTTAGTGTGTCTGTTCAGACATCAGACTGACCCCCTGCTGCGGATATATTTTTTCTCTCATATCCCAACTCTTCCCTAAATGCTGGAGTTCCTGTCATTCCATACATTCCTGTCTGGAACTCAGAGATCTGTGTAAACATTCATGACAAGACGCAACCAGGATACCAGGAGTGTCTGTGAGCTCCACTATGTGGCGTCTGGTCTCACACAACCAGGAGTGTCTGTGAGCTCCACTATGTGGCGTCTGGTCTCACACAGGAGTGTCTGTGAGCTCCACTATGTGGCGTCTGGTCTCACACAGGAGTGTCTGTGAGCTCCACTATGTGGCGTCTGGTCTCACACAGGAGTGTCTGTGAGCTCCACTATGTGGCGTTTGGTCTCACACAGGAGTGTCTGTGAGCTCCACTATGTGGCGTCTGGTCTCACACAGTAGTGTCTGTGAGCTCCACTATGTGGCGCTGGTCTCACACAACCAGGAGTGTCTGTGAGCTCCACTATGTGGCGTCTGGTCTCACACAGGAGTGTCTGTGAGCTCCACTATGTGGCGTCTGGTCTCACACAGGAGTGTCTGTGAGCTCCACTATGTGGCGTTTGGTCTCACACAGGAGTGTCTGTGAGCTCCACTATGTGGCGTCTGGTCTCACACAGTAGTGTCTGTGAGCTCCACTATGTGGCGCTGGTCTCACACAGGAGTGTCTGTGAGCTCCACTATGTGGCGTCTGGTCTCACACAGGAGTGTCTGTGAGCTCCACTATGTGGCGTCTGGTCTCACACAGGAGTGTCTGTGAGCTCCACTATGTGGCGTCTGGTCTCACACAGTAGTGTCTGTGAGCTCCACTATGTGGCGCTGGTCTCACACAGGAGTGTCTGTGAGCTCCACTATGTGGCGTCTGGTCTCACACAGGAGTGTCTGTGAGCTCCACTATGTGGCGTCTGGTCTCACACAGGAGTGTCTGTGAGCTCCACTATGTGGCGTCTGGTCTCACACAGCCAAAACACCAAACGCAGGCCGGCTCATTCTGGGTTTGACTTCCACCAGAGAATCAACTCTGCTGCGGAGAGATTACTTATGCTACATTTGGAGATTACATGTGTGTGTGTGTGTGTACACCTTCAAGGATGTGTGTTCACGATGTGTGTGTGTTTGCGTGAGGATGTTTATTCTGTAATGTGCCAGCGCCAGCAGTTTTCTTGTCCTGCACCGTGGCCTGTATACTGATCTCTAACCTCTCTGTCTCTCGCTGTCTCTCTGTCTGTTTTTTCTCTCTGTATGTCTGTCTGTCTTTCTCTCGGTCTGTCTTTCTTTCCGCCTCTTGCAATTATTTTTATTTTCCAGGGAACTGAATAAACCGTAGCGACAAACGTTTGCGAACACTGCCACCCTTTGGCTAATTAAGGAACTGCATAGTAAAATATCAGCGCTCCAGAACATCGTTTAATCTCCCTCTCTCTATCTCTCTCTCCCTCTCTATATCTCCCTCTCTCTCCCTCGCTATATCTCCCTCTCTCTCTATATCTCCCTCTCTCTCTTGTCCATCTTTAGAAAGTTCTACTACATTACTCTTCTGAGAGACCCGGTGTCCCGGTACCTCAGTGAGTGGAGACACGTCCAGAGGGGCGCCACGTGGAAGACCTCCTTGCACATGTGTGACGGGCGAACCCCAACACCGGAGGAGCTGCCAGCCTGCTACGAGGGTTCTGATTGGTCAGGCTGCACCCTACAGCAGTTCATGGACTGTCCTTATAACCTTGGCAATAACAGACAGGTAACACACACATTAGTGTATTTATATCGAATAGAACATTACAACATTTCATATCAAACGGTGTGGTAATATAATAGCTGTCCTTATCTCGCAGGTTCGTATGTTAGCGGATCTGAGTTTAGTGGGTTGCTATAACATGTCCACGGTCCCAGAGCAGAGACGCTCTCAGCTCTTATTAGACTCTGCCAAGAAGAACCTGAGGGACATGGCCTTCTTCGGCTTGACGGAGTACCAGAGGAAAACACAGTTCCTGTTTGAACACACCTTCAGACTGAGCTTCATCAGGCCGTTCATGCAGTATAACAGTACAAGAGCAGCCGGAGTGGATTTGGACAACGTCACGGTCAGTGTGTGTGTGGGTGTGTGTGTGGTTGTGTGTGTGGGTGTGTGTGTGTATGGGGGGTGTGTGTGTGGGTGTATTCATTTAATTATCGGATGCTAACACGTTATTCTCAAGTAGAAAGGACTCATAATGATAATTTGTTATTTTCCAATTGAAATAATATTTTGCTCATTTGTCATGGCACACATGTATTTCTTAAAAGAACACATTAATGAAACGGCTCTGTTCAGTGTCGCTCCACCAGATTTTGCTATTTGATGTCAGCATGAATTCAAATAAAAATGTGACAACTTCTTCCAACCCCGTCTACTGGTGCCCCAAGTATAACAGACAATAGACATCCACAGACGTCTGGACACAATACACCAACATGTTGTCTGTTGTTGTGACTGTTAACCAATTACCACCCCCCCCCCCACCCCCGTACTGCAGGTCCAACGCATCGAGGAGCTTAACGAGCTGGACATGGAGCTCTACGATTACGCCCGGGATCTGTTCCAGCAGAGATACCAGTACACCAGGCAGCAGGAGAGACGTCTGCAAAGACTCAGGAGCCGCAACCACAACGGTCAGGGGTCAAGGTTCAGGGGTCAAGGGCTGGGAGTAGGCATGTGGCCTTCCAGGTCGAAACAAGGCCCCGAACTGGGAGCGGGGGACGGAGAGGTGGAGGGAGAGGGGGAGAGAGACGGATCTGAGGACGAGGGGAGGACGGACAAAGCAGGAGAGAGGTTACAGACGGAAGACTATATGAACCAGATTATAAATCGTTGGTAACACTCAGTGTCAGAGACGTGGGACAGTGGGAGGGATGGTGGTAGGAGGGGGGTGGTAGACGGACCATCAGGGGGGGAAGTGTAACCGGTAGCTATGGAGACGGCGGTACAGGAGTTTCATCCTCCTCTCTTCCCTCCTCCCTCTGATCCCACTTTTATCCCATATCTCTCTGGAGCTGATGAGCAGGGAACAGAGAACAATATCCATAGTGGAAAACCGGTATGAATCCTTTAAATGATCTCTGCCCTTCGTGGACGCATCACTCCAATCAGCGGGCTGAACTCGGACAGTGAGCAAGCTGATTGGTCAAGATGACCCAACAGAGAGAGAATGTGACATTGACAGGAAGGACTGTACGTCAAGCAAGTAAACCATGTAAAATCCGGCATCGTTTCAAACAGGAACATGCTTCTTTCATTCTTCTGAAATGAATGGCAATTGAAATGATAAAACTATGCTCTTTGTTTTTATTTTTGTTTTGTTTTAGTGCTTTTCTAAAAGCAGACTTGTAATGACACTGAGATCAATGCTGCAGCCTACAGTCATATTTTCTAAGGAAATGTTTCTACGGGTGGACGCAGATGAGCTATTATTTAAACACAGGGACATTATGCATACCTTGGATAAGACATGTATTCACCAAACTTTCTTTATATTTGTTTCAGGTTAAAGTGGGATTGCAATTGGTTTAATTGTATTCTTTTGTGATTGAGCTATGCAAACTATTCTGTTTATGTAAAAGTCAAAATGTCAAAAAAATTTCCACTGGTAAAACGTGACATCGCAAAATCGCAGGCGTTTCAATGGCTGCCTCCGCAAGTAAGCCCAATTCTGTTTTCTCTTCCTCATCTGTAATTGGTCAGCCTCAGAAAATGTATTTTATGGTAAAACTAGCAAATGTGATTTGATAAAAAACAAATTCATAGAAACCAATATAATTTATCGGGCATCCCGTGTAAGTCCAGCCACACAGATAGACTGTGAAACGACAGGTTTGAACACATCTATAAATAACAAAACCTTACTTCTTCCAGCCTGAATACATTATCATTATCCTTGAGGTATTGAGTGATACGCCCAGATTCAACTACAAACAAATCGTTTTTTTTAAGCTTTAAAAGAAAGGCAATGAAACAGTAGCAATGACAAATCAGACATTTACTGTCTTTTTTAAACACAGACAAGATAATCAAGATGCTGTTGTGGTTTTAAACCACCCAGACACTCTTCGTCACACTTCTGCTCACATGCTTGGTTAATGATGGTGTAAAAACAATTTTTTTTTAAATTAAACCATTTTTATCTGTTTTCTTTCTGTACAACATTAGTGCAATAGAGCCGAAACGTAGTACAGAAGAAAACATATTTAAAAAATTAACTTGAAGGCCTAAATGCCAAGCCTTGTGTTCAGCACAAATCCTAAACCTCAGATCACTGAACACGCGTCTGCCTCTTTATTTTAAAAGCTACTGATGTTGGTACACTTTATGCAAGGATAGGTTCTTGGGGAACCCCATTATTTGAGACTGTTGGGGAACCCCTATAAGTTCTTCAAAAGTGTTGAAGGATATTGTATAAAAAAATGGTATACAAAGAACCTTGTGAAAAATCTTCCATGTTTTAAAATCGTCCCCAAAATGTCCTTCAGCGGGTTCTATGAGGAACCATTTGGTTATTTTCAGTTTCAATGTGAAGAAGCCCCCCGAGAACAGTTACTTTTTAAGCCTGTTTTATTCTTCTGCGTCGAATCGACGGCGCACCCTCGCAGACCCCTCTGCGTTGACGCGAACCCCTCTCCGACCCCTCCGCCGTAGCTCGACGTGCACCTCCAAAAAATTGTAACTACGCGTCGAGGCGACGCAGACCACAAGGGCTGTGATTGGTCAGATTATACATCTGGCGGTGAAATGCAACGCAACCCGACGCAGAACCATAAAACGGCCACGACGCCGTAGGAGTGATGGCGTAGCTACGCCGTGGAGTTGACGCAGAAGCATAATGAGGCCTTTAGAGTGCTTGCTTGTGCTAGATGTTGGCTGGGGACTTGTTCAGGTTGAAAAGAAACCTGTGGAAGGAAGATCTCCTCTAAGTGAAAACCTATTCAGTCAGCATTAAGAAGAAAGTAGATGTTTCTGTGGGGCCTACTTACAGTTCTGTTTTAAAAACTGCCAGTACTTACACAGTGCTAGCTGGGCTTGAGCCCAAACACTTTGATAGCATCTGAATATCTTTGAGAAAGATTTGAGCAAAGCTTTTATAGGCATTTCCAACACATTGACTCGTGGCAGGAAATAGTTTTCCAATTTAAGTTCTGTTTTTCATTCATACTATCTCATTCGAAGTTCATACAGCCTGATACCGAGAGATGGTCGTGTAGGACGTAAGAACTAATTCATACTTAAACCGTGGTTTGCAACGCAAAAGAAAAACAGCCGGTGGTTGAATACGACGTGTATCCACTGTAAGTATACGTCCACAACTAGTGCACTGCGCACTGTGCCCTATTCCTGATGTAGTGCACTGCATTCAATCAGAAACGCTGTGAAGAGAAAACGGCGTAAACTGGGATTGTAGCCACGGATGTGATGAATGTCAGCCACGGTCGGGTCGAGTGTAACTGATTGGCCGGAGGAGCCTTAGAACAGGGGTTTGGACTATCGGACCGACCCAACGCCACACGTTTCCATTTCTGACTACTTTTGCACGCGTGTGTCTGTGTATATAGTACGTATGTATTTTGTAAATAGCATGTGATTGTATAGATGTGTCAGAGAGTGAGTGACATAGGGTCTGTAGCGTTGTCGTTTGATCGCAATGTGACCGATCTCTTGCCATGCTCTTAGATGGCGGAAACCCTTTGTATGGAGGCGTATCAAACCTTTTGATCTTACAGAGACAGACTAAGCTTGTTTGCAATCTGCTGCTACAGACGGGTTTTTATGTGGGCTGTGGTTCTGATTGAAGTGTGTCCCTGTGAATTAAATCTGATTGAGTGAAAGTACTAAATGATGACAGTCCTGCATGAATGTTAACCTGTTAGGAATTATCATTCACTCTCCTGTCTTAGATTAGACACACATTAGGAATTATCATTCACTCTCCTGTCTTAGATTAGACACACATTAGGAATTATCATTCACTCTCCTGTCTTAGATTAGACACACATTAGGAATTATCATTCACTCTCCTGTCTTAGATTAGACACACATTAGGAATTATCATTCACTCTCCTGTCTTAGATTAGACACACATTAGGAATTATCATTCACTCTCCTGTATTAGATTAGACACACATTAGGAATTATCATTCACTCTCCTGTCCTAGATTAGACACACATTAGGAATTATCATTCACTCTCCTGTCTTAGGTTAGACACACATTAGGAATTATCATTCACTCTCCTGTCTTACAGTAGACTCATGCTTATTATGTAGCGTAGAATAATCAGGCTTTAATTTCGCAGACAGAATGTCTGACATAAGCAGGACGTGATCCAAACATGGACAGCGGTTTCTTGTACCTCCTGATCCGGCCCTCGTAGTGGGAGATGTGCAGAACAAGTAGAAGCAGCCCCAGAACCATATATTGTCCCCTGATCTGTGTTTCTGTGGTTGGGAAGCAAATGCATCTGGTATGTCTGTAGTTTCACGTCCTCAATATTTCACCGCAACACAACTACAGCCCAGGTTGTCATGGCTACTGGAGTCCCTTGTTGTCCAGCTGCTTTGTTACAAGTTTTCTGTGTCTTTAACTTGTGACTTGAACAATTTATGTTGAGTGAAAGTGTGTCAAAACGCTGTTTTGCGGACCGTGTCTCATTCCCTCTATGAGTGTCATTCAGGTTATATTTCTTATTGCAAAATGGACCATCAAAGCACCAATTAAAATATTTCATTTTTTATTAAAAACTTGTGTTTGTGGTATTTAACTTGTGTTTCCTCTTTCAATCTTTATCGGCTTCTTCATCTCCTTCAAGCTCTGCCTATGTCCAACTGTCTTTACCTCCCCTGTTTTCCTCTCTCCTCTATCTTCTGTCTATCTCTCCTTCACATACAGTAAAACTGCAGGGTCTTGACCTCATAAAGTAGCCTGTTCGCTCGTATTGACATCCTTGTCCTGTCAGCATTGATCTACTGTCTAACTCAATCTACACACACAAACACAGAATCAGGCAGAAACACACACCTACACACAGAGACACACAGACACACACCTACACATAGAAACACACTCATTCAATGAAGGCCGGTCGGACCCAGGGAGATGGCAGAACAGCATGTGGCTGGGGGGGGTGTAAATGATGCTTCAAGCCCTTGGTGGATAAAGGAGGAGGGATGTGACAGAGGCAGAGAGGGTTGGGGCACAAGGAGATTCAGGTGTTTACAGGTGGAGGGAGTGTGGAGGTATAAACACCATGTGATGCCCTTCATAAAGCCCGGTCTAGAGAGGCTGTGTGATGGACAGGTTTGCTGAGAGTTGGGGGGTAGATGGGGTGGGTGAGGAGTAAGTGTATTCGCCTCAGTCGACTGGAATTGGCGAGATAAAGCCTTTCGGTAGCGCTAGCAGTATTCTGCAGTAGCTAACATCTCACCAGGTATAATAAGCCGAGTTCAAAGAACACACTGTCTCCTAACTAACATAACCATCTACACTTGGTGTCTGTGTTGCTATTTGAAGTTACTACGTGAACAGTAAGTTGTGGGTGATATGTGGTAAATGCTCCACAGATGCAGCCGATGTAAACTACCTGTCTACCACAAAAGCTGCTTTATGCTAGTATATTCATATGTCATTTATTAATGTTTATAAAGCATATATAGTACAAACTTTAGATTGGGGGCTGTAAAATAGTTTATTACTAGTTAGTAAATTGTTATAACGAATGTATATTAATAATTAACAACGGTATTAGTATATACATACAAATGCAGTTATTAACACAACCACACACAGTTCATTGTTTGTGGATGCATTAATTAATGTGTAGTTTACTCAATGTTTAATGTATTCGCTAATATCTATTGATGTGTGTTTTGACCGTTAACTAATCATTAGTTAATATGTTTACTAACACATGCACAGCTAGTTAATGCATCTACAAGTCACTAATTTATTAATGTATTCATTAATTATTATTATCGTACCCTTAATATAATGTGTTACCTTTTTTAAATGTTCTTATGTTTCAGGTTTTTTCACCATTCAACCCAACAGTTGTCTTCCATGAATGTATGCTCTTATTTATGTATTACTAACACAGTGTTGCTGGTACTGTCTTAACTACTGTCTTAAAGCATCTGCTGAATTAATAAATTATAAATGTTATCAAATTCAACATTTCCCCTAACACTGGTAGATTTACTGTGGAGCCTGACCTTGACCTATGGCTTGTCCTTCCTGACACGGAGTTAAATGATCATTAATCAGGCGTGTTTATGAACACACAGAAACACACCCCTATAAACAGAAAATGCTCTGCTATTTGTGGATTTAGCTTATTATTTGGGATTCTCTCCTCCACCTCATAAAACTGACACAGAGACTTTAATTTGCAGGGACACACACACACACACCTGGGGTCGTCACTACAGGTTGGGTCCACTGTGACATCAGTGGTCTGGTGTGAGGTGCCGCAGTGAGAGAGCACTGGCCTCCGTCCCAGGGACGCCATTTTGTATTTGACCCCTGAGTAGACCGGCAACTAATTCATCTGGAGACATAACCTTCCTGACAGACAATCTGGATAGTGTGTGTGGGGGTTGTTTGTTTGTGTGTGTGGGGGGGGGGGGTACACAGGCTTGCGGGCATGCGTGTGTGTGGTGTGTGTACGGATGTGTGTGAAGGTCAGGTCTGACAGGATAATTAATGGAGCTGCTCTTTTTTATTAATATTAAATCAAACTAGTGAACTCGTCCAGTCTCACGGACTGACCCTCTCTCCTTCTTCATTTTCCAAGGCTTCAAATAAATGTCATTAGGACTTTATTTGTACATAACATTTTTAACAGATATGGAAACAAGGACACAAAAAGTTTGTATTTTGTATTTGTTTATCAGGCGCAGTCTACATTCCAGGTTTCTACATGCACCAGAAATGTGCATTTGACTCAATAGCGCTCTCTAATGCTCAATTTATTTTTCTCACAGACATATACATGTTTAACATTTTAAAAATGTATTACTGGACTGTTGTTTATTAAATAGTAAATTCCGATTTTATATACTGAAAAGATTATTGTTATGCTTTGTACTTGACCAAATCCTCGTCCATATTTTACTGTAACATCAGAAGTTGAACCTCACAACTACTTTCAACAATGTGACCTTGTTCGCATTTTTAAATATAAATGTAGTATTATTTATATGATATCTTTACAATCGGGACTGTACAACAACACTTGTGTTATTATTGACTCTTACTATTGGAAACTCGAGCTTTCTAAATTGAATGATGTAATTCAGCCAATGTAATCTACGTGTCCTTTATTAATTGTAAAAGGTCCATGTGCGGGCTCGTTTCTATTCGTTAGGTTCCAATAAAAACTCCGTGCTGCTCGGGATCAAGGATGTATGGATAAGGCGACTGGAACCTGAATCATGTTCACTCCTCCTGATGTGGTGTGTATCTATATGATGTGGTCAGTGTTGCCAGATTGGAATAAAGATTTCCAGCCCAACTACAGCTTAAAACCCGCCCCTTTCAAAAAATACCAGCCCAAAATACATACTGTTAATATAAAAAACACATTTTAAAAACCCGCCCAATGCATTTTTTCCGGTCAGACGTGACCAAAAGGAGCCCAATTGGTCGGGAACCCGCCCCATCTGGCAACACTGGATGTGGCGCACCAAAGACCGTAACGTAATGATTTAGGGCCCCGCCCCGCGAATGTATTAAGCTCCGCCCTCGGATAAAATGCATTGATTTTAGGGAGACCCCTGTTTGAGGCAACATTGCGGCCTGAGTGAGAGCCTGAATTGCCAAGTTGAATGAGAGAGCAAAATGCGGCACTTATTTCCCCCTGAACTACTTATTTAATTTATTCCATTTGATAACATATATGCAAATAGGCATAGTAAAATATTATATAAAGTGGAACTAAAATGTGCTAATTTTAAACAGGCGGGAAAACGGCTACCTACACCTAAATCAGGCCCCAACTCACTCCCCGAACATGGCTGATGCGGGAAGTTACCGAGCCGGTTTCGGTATGTGCACATCTTCTGTAATTTCATGCAAGCAAAACATTATATTTAGTTTTACAGTCAGTTAATATTTGTCAGAGTGTGTATCACGGGTGGTATTTAATGGGTACAGGCTTACAGCTGCTCTCTGACCTCGTTAGATTATCGTGTTAGCAAGCTAGTAGTAACGCGTTAACCAGTGGAGTAACGTTAACCGGTGAACTGACGACGTTAACCAGTGAAATAACGTTATCGGATATACGGAATTGCAGCCACTGAAAGCAAGTTCAACATTTCCCAGTGAATGACCAACACGTAGGGCGTCTATCACTAGCTGACTTCACTAACTAGTCCACCTTTAACCATTTAACTGAGTAGCAGTTCTTGTTTTAAGTGGCTGGCTACTTGGTCAGCATTGGTACAATCCGGGATCCCGGATGTGCTGGTGGACACCGGACAGAGCGGCCACGCTGAACGCTCTGATTGGTTGGTGCGGCCACGCTGAACGCTCTGATTGGTTATAGTTCGTGCCGTAGTGTTTACAATCACAGCGGACGCATTAAAAACTGCATTTACACTGTTAAACGTAGAGGTGTCCTATCTCGGACGTGTCTTTGCTACGTCGTACACTTAATACCTACGTGTTATGCTGTATGATTTCGTGCACTTATTTCAGTCGTTTAAATCGACACTTGGTTGTTTTCTTTTCCTCCCTTTCCTCGCTTCACTTTAACTCGTCCACTCCAGGCCTGAGCCTCAGGATGCAGTCCCACTCTGCCTTGTTGTTTGCCCTGTTCATGTCCTCTCTATCGCTGGTGTCGTCAGGAGCGGACTCCAAGGCTGTCACCACCACCCTCACCACCAAGTGGGCCTCCACCCCCCTGCTGCTTGAAGCCAGGTGCCATTATACTATGCCCACGTTCACATACACACACATACTCAAAAACTCACACAGACACCCACGAACACGCAGTACGAAATACATATACGTAAATTTACGTTGACTGGCCAAAGTGAGTGTATTACCATTCAGGATTGGTGGTCATGATGTGTGACAATGTTGTTCGCTTTCCCTTCATTCCACCCCCTCCCCTGCCCCTGCCCCGTCCACGTCGGTCAGCGAGTTCCTGGCTGAGGAGAGTCCGGAGATGTTCTGGGATTTTGTTGAAGCCAATCAGAACATCCAAGGGGAACACGATGGTAGCGCCCACACATTTTTTTTCTTTCCACTGTATTACTATTATTTTAAATGTCCATGCACTTGGTGTCCCTACATGAGGTCATCCATCCTGTTGCAGACACAGACCAGTCATATTATGACCTGATACTGAAGAGAGCCAGCACTCTACTCAGCACAGTGCAACTCAACATGCTGAAGTTTGCAATCTCTCTCCGGGCATACTCCGCCACTGTGCACTCCTTCCAACAGGTAAAATATTCCCGGAATAAAACTGGGTTACCGCTATCTCTGTGTGTTTGTGTGTGTGTCTGTCTGTGAGCTTGTGTGTGTGTGTGTTTGTGTGTGTCTGTGATCACAGTTTTCTCACCTTTTCTCTGTAGATAGCGTCTAATGAGCCCCCTCCATCTGGCTGCTCAGCGTTCTTCAATGTTCATGGGGAGAAGTCATGTGACACCGAGAAACTGGCTGCGCTGGTGGAGACTGCTGCAGAACGGTACAAGGGGGGCACACCCAATAGGGCGAAGACACGCCCGCGGGGGCACGGGCAGGGACACGCCCACTGGGTCTGAGAAACACCCACATGGCCTGGAATATCTTGTTATTGTCATAATTCCAGTAAAACCTAGCGGCTAAACCTGAAAGCAGATCATTAAGTTGTTTTACCATTAATATTCTTTCACTATATTTTGCCAATATGTTTTTGTAGAGTAAATTTATGCAAGTTTGTTGACCTCGTCACCTTGTTCTTACACAATTTATATAGTTATTCAAATGCAAAGGCAAGATAAACCTAAATGAACCACAGATCTATTTTGAAGTAAATTTTAGTTCCTTCATTGTACAAAATAGTTGTGTGACTCATTTCCAAGTTTAGCAGCCAGGATTTCTGCAGATGTGACGCGTGTGTTTTTCTTTTTGTTTTTAATTAAAGTGCTAATTATCGAGATCCCTCTTTTGTTCCAGGCCCAAGCCCAATTTATTCAAAAGTGATCACAGGTTCCCGGGGTCCAATCCTGACGCTCCGGTTGTTATCCTGTACGCTGAGATCGGAAGTTCAGAATTCTCCGTCTACCATCCGCTGATTCTGTCCAAAGCCAACAAGGGACACGTCATTTATGTACTTCGTCACTACATGGCTGTAAGCAAAACACTCATTTACACTTTTGTCATTTAGCCGACAATTACACACTGAGTGCATTAATTTTATGACAGCTAGGTGAAACAACCACACAGCTTGGTAGTGAGTGCCTTCCAAACAGTGAATATGTTATTGTCAAAAGCTCAGTCTGGAAAGATGGCCATAAACATAATAACCAAACGTTTAATACGGTGGTGGCGTAATAACTTTTTTTAGATATCAGAAGGTAGGTTATCGGATGTTTTCTGAAAATGTAATGTGTTGCAGTGCTTGGGTTTGACAATTACGTCATCAGAACACAACAGCATATTCATAATTTCCCTGTCTTTCGTGTCTCGTTTCCAGACTCCTAGCAAGCAGAGGGTATATCTGTCTGGTTACGGAGTGGAGCTGGCCATCAAGAACCAGGAATACAAGGCTAAGGACGACACACAGGTTCAGGGTGCAGAGGTCAATGCCACGGTGATGGGAGAGAATGACCCCGTAGATGAGGTCCAGGGGTTCCTCTTTGGAAAGCTCAAGTAAGGAAGCTGCTCAATTAATGCATTACCATAGACACGCTCTGCTTATATGGTGATAGCTGGTTATAAAAATGCTGTCTGAAGGGTAATAAAAGTCAGAAATCAGGCTTCCTGGTTGTGTTGCTTTGTAAAGAATTTCAGATGAATTGTATTTGCTCTTTTGAAATATTTTTCATAAAAAAAATATATTTTATTAGCTTTATTGTTTATTATTGTAATACAGAGCAACACTGTGAACCAGACCAGTGTCACTTGGTTTTCCCTGAATCCATAAATAAAAATCGACAAATATGAGCTCAGATGTAACAAAAGAAAGTGGACTAGGTGGTCAGGCGAGAAATTGGCATATTCCATCATGTTCTCCAGATTGTACGTCCATGTGGAGATGTTTTATCACTGCGTCTAGTTTGGATCATTGTGCTTTTTTCACCTGTATGTTCAGGACTCTGTTCACCTCTATGTTTAGGACTCTGTTCAGCTCTATGTTCAGGACTCTGTTCACCTCTATGTTTAGAACTCTCACCTCTGTTCACCTCTATGTTTAGGACTCTGTTCAGCTCTATGTTCAGGACTCTGTTCACCTCTATGTTTAGAACTCTCACCTCTGTTCACCTCTATGTTTAGGACTCTGTTCAGCTCTATGTTCAGGACTCTGTTCACCTCTATGTTTAGAACTCTCACCTCTGTTCACCTCTATGTTTAGGACTCTGTTCAGCTTTATTTTCAGGACTCTAATCACCTCTGTTCACTTCTATGTTCAGGACTCTGTACCCCGAGTTAAAGGAACAGTTGAAGGAGCTACGGAAACACCTGGTGGAAAGCACCAATGAAATGGCTCCCCTGAAAGTCTGGCAGATGCAAGGTGGGCGGGATTTTCTTCTCATTGCCTGTCTTCTGCTGCATATTAATTAAGCCAACTCTAGCTATGGTAATTGCCACACGTCACCTAGACAACTGTTGCTCCATTATTCCCCATGGCCTCAATCTGTTTTCTTCCTACTCTGTGTTCTCTGTCGGCATATTATGTCAGATCTAAGTTTCCAGACTGCAGCTCGGATCCTAGCCGCTCCAGCTTCCGATTCCCTCAACGTCATGAGAGACCTCAGTCAGAACTTCCCTACCAAGGCCAGGTGTGTGTGTTTTTACTTTGTATGTCTACCGACATACAGTACATGTACACGCACACAGACACTGTATGTACACAGCCAGATTTTCCATGTCCTATCAGCTTACGTCATGCATGTCTTACTGCCCCAGGTCCATCACAAAGACAGCAGTTAACTCTGAAGTCCGTAAAGAGATAGAAGAGAACCAGAAGGTAAGTCCAGACATCTGCAATTCTGTGTTCAGGTACGCCTCAATGCCCCAGAAAAAATAAGGCACAAACAAACAAAAGGTTTTGCACAGAACCCCCCTACATGTCTAATTAAAGGTATTGGGTCAAGAAATTGGATCATTGATGATGTAAAGGCTAAGATTATTAGAATACCTGTTTTAAATAATAATAAAGCCCTTACACTGTAGGAACTCTTCTTCTCCAGTTTTTTAAGGGAACTCTAGGATTGCAGCCTGGGGAGTCGGCTCTCTTCGTTAACGGGCTACACATAGACCTGGACACACAAGACATTTTCAGGTACACACAAACACACACACACACACACACACACACACAGACAGACAAAAAGACAACTTCAAGTTCAGAATCAAATGAAAGTGCAAACGTTGTTTTTCCCCCCAGTATTTTCGAGGTTCTCCGTAGTGAGGCCAGGGTGATGGAGGGTCTGCGTTCTCTTCATGTCGAGACCAACTACATCCAGGACATCCTGAAGCTTAATGTGCAGCCTTCTGACTCGGACTACGCAGTAGACATCCGTAACCCGGCCATAAACGTAGGACACGTATAAACCTGTCATGTCTGTTTGTCCACATGTCTGTCTGGCTATTTATTTCCTTAACCCTTAAGTGTTGTGTTTCTGCATTCGTAGTCCAGGTGATCATTTCCTCTCTCTTCTTAGTGGATTAACAATCTGGAGACGGACAACAGATACAGCTCTTGGCCTCACAACGTCCAGGAGCTTCTCCGACCCACGTTCCCCGGAGTCATCCGACAGATCCGCAAAAACTTCCACAACCTTGTGAGTGCCTTTTGCCCAAAGTGTCCCAATGTACCAGACAATTCCATGTCCCACAGGTCCAAACAACGCGCGGCGCCCCCTAACACCTCTTCACCTCTGTTAGGTGATTATCCTGGATCCGACCCATGAGAGCTCCTCTGAGCTGTTGAGTGTCGCTGAGATGTTCTACACCAACAACATTCCTCTCAGGTGTGTAAATGTTCTACCTGGCGTGGTCCAAATATTTAAAGATGTTACATCATTGGGACAATTGGTCATTCGCCAATTTTTTGTTTAACTTTGTGGTTAGTGTTGAATTATAATTAGGGTCTGGTTGCCATGGGCTGGTTGTAACACAGCTCTATATATTCTCCCTGGCAGAATTGGACTGGTGTTTGTTGTGTCGGATGCTGATGAAGTTGACGGGATGGAGGACGCGGGCGTGGCTCTGCTCCGAGCCTTCAATTACATCACGGAGGAAGTGGACGCCCCAACCGCCTTCGATGCCGTCACATCGGTGAGTCCTTTATACCAGGCCCAGTGTTCTGTGACATATTGGTGAGTCCTTTATACCGGGCCCAGTGTTCTGTGACATATTGGTGAGTCCTTTATACCGGGCCCAGTGTTCTGTGACATATTGGTGAGTCCTTTATACCGGGCCCAGTGTTCTGTGACATATTGGTGGGTCCTTTATACCGGGCCCAGTGTTCTGTGACATATTGGTGGGTCCTTTATACCAGGCCCAGTGTTCTGTGACATATCGGTGGGTCCTTTATACCGGGCCCAGTGTTCCATATTGGTGAGGCCCAGTGTTCTGTGACATATCGGTGGGTCCTTTATACCGGGCCCAGTGTTCTGTGACATATTGGTGAGTCCTGTTCTGTGACATATTGGTGGGTCCTTTATACCGGGCCCAGTGTTCTGTGACATATTGGTGGGTCCTTTATACCGGGCCCAGTGTTCTGTGACATATTGGTGGGTCCTTTATACCAGGCCCAGTGTTCTGTGACATATTGGTGGGAGGGGCCCAGTGTTCTGTGACATATTGGTGATCCTTTACCGGGCCCAGTGTTCTGTGACATATTGGTTGGGCCCAGTGGGTCCTTTATACCGGGCCCAGTGTTCTGTGACGTATTGGTGGGTCCTTTATACCGGGCCCAGTGTTCTGTGACGTATTGGTGGGTCCTTTATACCGGGCCCAGTGTTCTGTGACATATTGGTGGGTCCTTTATACCGGGCCCAGTGTTCTGTGACATATTGGTGGGTCCTTTATACCGGGCCCAGTGTTCTGTGACATATTGGTGGGTCCTTTATACCGGGCCCAGTGTTCTGTGATACCGGGCCCAGTGTTCTGTTGACATATTGGTGGGTCCTTTATACCGGGCCCAGTGTTCTGTGACATATTGGTGGGTCCTTTATACCGGGCCCAGTGTTCTGTGACATATTGGTGGGTCCTTTATATTGGGCCCAGTGTTCTGTGACATATTGGTGGGTCCTTTTATACCGGGCCCAGTGTTCTGTGACATATTGGTGGGTCCTTTATACCGGGCCCAGTGTTCTGTGACATATTGGTGGGTCCTTTATATCGGGCCCAGTGTTCTGTGACATATTGGTGGGTCCTTTATACCGGGCCCAGTGTTCTGTGACATATTGGTGGGTCCTTTATACCGGGCCCAGTGTTCTGTGACATATTGGTGGGTCCTTTATATTGGGCCCAGTGTTCTGTGACATATTGGTGGGTCCTTTATATCGGGCCCAGTGTTCTGTGACATATTGGTGGGTCCTTTATACCGGGCCCAGTGTTCTGTGACATATTGGTGGGTCCTTTATACCGGGCCCAGTGTTCTGTGACATATTGGTGAGTCCTTTATATCGGGCCCAGTGTTCTGTGACATATTGGTGAGTCCTTTATATCGGGCCCAGTGTTCTGTGACATATTGGTGGGTCCTTTATACCGGGCCCAGTGTTCTGTGGCATATTGGTGGGTCCTTTATACCGGGCCCAGTGTTCTGTGACATATTGGTGGGTCCTTTATACCGGGCCCAGTGTTCTGTGGCATATTGGTGGGTCCTTTATACCGGGCCCAGTTTTCTGTGACATATTGGTGGGTCCTTTATACCGGGCCCAGTGTTCTGTGACATATTGGTGGGTCCTTTATATTGGGCCCAGTGTTCTGTGACATATTGGTGGGTCCTTTTATACCGGGCCCAGTGTTCTGTGACATATTGGTGGATCCTTTATACCGGGCCCAGTGTTCTGTGACATATTGGTGGGTCCTTTATATCGGGCCCAGTGTTCTGTGACATATTGGTGGGTCCTTTATACCGGGCCCAGTGTTCTGTGACATATTGGTGGGTCCTTTATATTGGGCCCAGTGTTCTGTGACATATTGGTGGGTCCTTTATATCGGGCCCAGTGTTATGTGACATATTGGTGGGTCCTTTATACCGGGCCCAGTGTTCTGTGACATATTGGTGGGTCCTTTATACCGGGCCCAGTGTTCTGTGACATATTGGTGGGTCCTTTATATCGGGCCCAGTGTTCTGTGACATATTGGTGGGTCCTTTATACCGGGCCCAGTGTTCTGTGACATATTGGTGAGTCCTTTATACCGGGCCCAGTGTTCTGTGACATATTGGTGAGTCTGAAGGATCGTCTCCCCTCCTCTAGATGTTTAATCGGGTGCCTAGCGGTGGTAAACTAGGTGTGGCTGACGTGGTCAAGGTATTGGAGAAGAAGTATCCCTACGTGGAGGCTAGCAGTATTCTTGGACCGGACTCCACCTACGACACCAACAGGAAGGTACTAGTTCTATTGGCATGGCTCTGTGAGTGTGTGTGTTTGCTTTTGTTTAATTTTGACTGTACTGCCTCCTATTTGGTCTCTGCCTCCAGGAAGGGCGTGGCTACTACATGCAGACGGGCGTGGGTCCGTTGCCCGTGGTGATGTACAATGGGATGCCGTACCAGAGAGAACAGCTGGACCCAGATGAGCTGGAGACGGTCACCATGCACAAAATACTGGAGACTACCAGCTTCTACCAAAGAGCTGTCTACCTGGTGAGACATACACAACCACACACACACACATGCACGCACACACACACACATACACACAACCACACACACACATGCATGCACGCACACACACATACACACACACATGCACGCATGCATGCGCATACACACTTTAACCCTATCTGGCCTATTTTGTCTAGGGAGAGCTGGGCACAGATCATGATGTGGTGGATTTTATCATGAACCAACCCAATGTGGTCCCTCGTATTAACCCCCGAATCCTGTCTACAACCCGGACCTACCTGGACCTGTCTAATACCAGTGAGTTATAACACACACACACTACCTGGACCTGTCTAATACCAGTGAGTTATAACACACACACACACACACACACTAGTGAGTTATAACACACACACACACTAGTGAATTATAACACACACACACACACACACACACTACCTGGACCTGTCTAATACCAGTGAGTTATAACACACACACACACACTAGTGAATTATAACACACACACACACTACCTGGACCTGTCTAATACTAGTGAGTTATAACACACACACACACACTAGTGAGTTATAACACACACACACACACACACACACACTAGTGAGTTATAACACACACACACACACACTAGTGAGTTATAACACACACACACACTAGTGAGTTATAACACACACACACACTACCTGGACCTGTCTAATACTAGTGAGGTATAACACACACACACACACACACTAGTGAGTTATAACACACACACACACTACCTGGACCTGTCTAATACTAGTGAGTAATAACACAGTCTTTCTGTTTCCTTGTTATTCTAGATAACCACTTCATAGACCAATACGCTCGCTTTCTATTCCTGGACACCCGAGACAAGAGCACAGCCGTGGCAAACAGCATGAACTATATGACCAAAAAAGGTACGTACACACACACACACACTCTCTAAATATATTTTCTTCTTCCTGTATTGTGTAATTCATCCTCTCACCAGAGCGTCTGTATGTCACCGTTATAACTCCGTCCAGCATCTTTCTCACAGTTACAGTTCTTGAATTAATTCATTTCTGTTTGTGGGAATTTTAATCAGCTGCCCATGAGCAAGGCTTTCCTGATCACATATGAGGTGCTAATAACACCGGAACATAGACGAGCACAAATCTCAGGACACACACCTCTGTCTTCATCTCTTTTCCCCTCTAGAAGATGATGGCTACATTCGTCCGGTGACTTTCTGGATTGTGGGGGATTTTGACCAACCGTCCGGACGTGAGCTTCTCTACGACGCCATCAGACACATGGTATGACGATGTCACACGTATACAGGCTTGTGACGATGTCGTCGAAAACATATTGCAAATTGATCACCTTAACCTTTGACCTTTAACCAGAAAACCAGTAACAACGTGCGCCTGGGCCTGATCAACAACCCCAGCGACGCCCCTTCTGCCGAAAACAGCCGTGTTGCCAGGGCGATGTGGGCCGCCACGCAGACCCAGACCGCCAACAACGCCAAGAACTACATCACCAAGCTGTCAAAGGAGGAGACCGCCAGGTCCCTGGAGACCGCCGGCGTCGATGTGACTCAGTTTGCCGTCGGGGTGAGAAATAAAAACATGTTACACATGCTCGTGCCGAACTCTACCGCAGGGGACTCTTCCGACAATAACGTTTTGTCCCCCCCCTCCCCCCCACAGGGTATGGACGTAGCTTTGTTCAAGAGCGCGTTCGATGGTCCAAAAATGGACTTCCTGCTGTCTCACGCTGCTTACTGTCGAGATGTTCTCAAGCTGAGAAAAGGACAGAGAGCCGTCGTCAGCAATGGGCGGGTGAGTGGGCGTTGCCGCACGGGCCAGTGGGCGTTGCCCAAGCACTTCCTGCTCTGATCCCGGTGGCTCACAAGGCTTTTGTCAACAGGTTATTGGTCCCCTGGAGGACGGGGAGGTCTTTAACCAGGACGACTTCCTCCTTTTGGAGAGTATCGTTCTGAAGACCTCGGGAGAGCGAATCAAAAGCAAGGTCCAGCGTTTCGGGGTTGAGGAAGACCGGGCCAGTGACCTGGTGATGAAGATCGACTCTCTGCTCTCCTCCCAGCCCAAAGGAGAGGCCAGGATGGAGCATGTATTTTCTGATGACCGATACAGGTAAAACACATCTAAAAACCTCTTCTCATATTATTGATCATCTACTTCCTGTTTACCAATGTCTGGTTGTTTATTGACCGTCAGTGCTGTGAAGGTCCGGCCCGCAGAGGGAGATGTCTATTTCGATGTGGTTGCCGTGGTAGACCCCGTAACCAGGGACGCGCAGAAGCTTGCTCCGCTGTTATTGGTTCGTGTGGCTTTAATTAACCTTAACCTTTATGATGTCACCCTCCACATTGGCTGTCTCACATCCAACTGCTTTTCCACCAGGTGTTGAAGAAGCTGGTCAATTTGAACCTTCGTGTGTTCATGAACTGCCAGTCCAAACTGTCAGACCTGCCTCTGAAAAGGTAATCAGAGCCTCTGTGTGTGTGTCCGTGCGTGTCCGTGCGTGTCCGTGCGTGTCCGTGCGTGTCCGTGCGTGTCCGTGCGTGTCCGTGCGTGTCCGTGCGTGTCCGTGCGTGTCCGTGCGTGTGTCCGTGCGTGTGTCCGTGCGTGTCCGTGCGCTCCCCCTCACCTCTCCACTCCTCTCCCAGTTTCTATCGCTACGTGTTGGAGCCAGAGGTGGTGTTCCATGCTGATGGCAGTTTCTCCTCTGGTCCCCTGGCCAAGTTCCTGGACATGCCTCAGTCTCCCCTCTTCACCCTCAACCTTAACACCCCTGAGAGCTGGATGGTGGAGTCGGTGAAAACCAGATATGATCTGGATAACATCTACCTGGAAGAGGTCTGTTGTCCCCGCTGGTTCTTCCCCGGTTGGGTTTTTGCCAAAGGTTCACCTCGTGATGATGGGCCACGGACACTGTGCCAAATGTTTTGGATGTTGTCTAATGGTTGTTCAGATGTTAAAAACCGCTGCCCGTGTTTCCTGCCCAGGTGGACACTGTAGTGGCTGCGGAGTACGAGCTGGAACATCTGCTCCTGGAGGGCCACTGTTTTGATGTGAGCACAGGCCAACCCCCCAGAGGACTCCAGTTCACCCTGGGAACCCCCTCGGATCCGGTCATCATGGACACCATCGTCATGGCCAATCTGGTGAGACTGCCACGACCTCTGACCCTGACCTCTGGACCCTCGACAGACAGTGATGTTTGTTGTAGCTGAACGAGGCGGTTGTGTGTTGTCCTTCTCAGGGCTATTTCCAGTTAAAGGCAAACCCGGGTGCCTGGATTCTGAAGCTCCGGAAAGGACGGTCCGACGAGATCTACAAGATCTACAGGTACCTCACAGAACCTGGCATGCATGTCAGTCTTAGGGCATAGATGGAACGAATACACGTGTCTGCTGTTTCCTCTGACTTCCCACCGGCTCATATCTTCCAGCCATGAGGGAACGGACTCGCCGGCCGACGCAGATGACCTCGTTGTGGTGCTGAACAACTTCAAAAGCCGGATCATTAAAGTGAAGGTGCGACTCTGATCACTGCTGTGCGATACAGCTTTAAAAGACTGCTCGGCCAGGTTCTGACGACCTGAAAGGGTTGTTCTTTTTTCCTCCGTAAAGCACATCGAATTGCTTCTATGTATGAATTGTGCTATACAAATGAAATTGCTTGCTTTAATTCTGCTGGGTGCTGTTGAGTCCCAATGAAGCTTAGTTGTCCGAGTTCATGGCCACGTTTTGTGTGTGTTTGATGATCAGGTCCAGAAGAGGCCGGAGAAGCTCAACGAGGAGCTGTTGAACGACGGAACCCCGGAGAACGACTCTGGTTTCTGGGAGTCTCTGACCAGGTAGATAAGGCCCCTCCCTCCCTCGGCCACTCCCCCTCCTCCCTACACTCCTCCTCCCCCTCCTCCCTTTTGACCAATAACAAGTAGTTTCCTTTTACACGTTTCATGGCGTGTCATTGTCTGTCCTCTCCAGGGGGTTTACAGGAAGTGTGAAAACTGAGCCGACCAAACCGGAGAAGGATGATGTCATCAACATCTTCTCCGTGGCCTCTGGACACCTGTATGAACGCTTCCTGAGGTAAACATCTCCGGGATTGTCTGTTTTTCCGGATCCTTCTCCACGTTCTCATTTTAAGGGTCTCATCGTTGTGTTCCGTCCTGTCACAGAATCATGATGTTGTCCGTGTTGAAGCACACCGAAACACCTGTCAAGTTCTGGTTTCTTAAAAACTACCTTTCTCCAGCTTTTAAGGTGCGTAAAAGGTTCTCGACAACCATACAGCTACAGCATGTTAAGGCTTGGTCCCATGTTTCATAAAAGAAATACAGAAACGTTCCAGATTGTTCTGTGAAAAGCTGTCGTGGTCGATAACGAAACCTAATCACACAGATGCAGGGTTGAGCTACGTTCCTTCCAAACGCATTCATTGATAAGGATACGATAAGGGTACGATAAGGGTAACGATAAGGGTAACGATAAGGGTAACGATAACGATGAGGGTAACGATGAGGGTAACAATGAGGGTAACGATGGGGGTAACGATGGGGGTAACGATGGGGGTAGGGGGGTAACGCGATGGGGGGGTAACGATGGGGGTAAGCGATGGGGGTAACGATGGGGGTAGCGATGGGGGTAGCGATGGGGGGTAACGATGGGGGTAGGATGGGGGTAGCGATGGGGGTAGCGATGGGGGTAACGATGGGGGTAACGATGGGGGTAACGATGGGGGTAACGATGGGGGTAACGATGAGGGTAACGATGAGGGTAACACAATTTAACAAATAGTTTCAACGTTTAAAATGTCATGGAATCTGCAGGCCGTCATCGTGGTCTCAGATGGACTCTCCTGTCACCTAATGTGTGTGTGTGTGTGTGTGTGTTCTGACCTCCAGGAGTTCATTCCCTACATGGCAGAGCAGTACGGGTTCCAGTATGAACTGGTCCAGTATAAATGGCCACGGTGGTTACACCAGCAGACAGAGAAACAGAGGATCATCTGGGGTTATAAGATCCTGTTCCTGGATGTGCTGTTTCCCCTGTCAGTCGATAAGTTCTTATTCGTAGACGCCGACCAGGTAAGCCACCCATTCAATCAATTATCACATTTCACCACATCTCTGATCAGTGTACTGACCCGCGGGACTTATTGTCGTCTGTCTCTGTGTCCGTTTTCACCTCTCTTATTTTCCATCTTCCGTCTTCTCTTCCGTCTTCTCTTCTGTCTTCTCCTCCTCATCCCTCTCCTCCTCTGTCTCCTCCAGATTGTGCGTACAGACCTGAAGGAGCTCCGGGACTTTGACCTGGAGGGGGCGCCATATGGGTACACGCCATTCTGTGAGAGCCGACGGGAGATGGACGGATTCCGCTTCTGGAAGTCGGGATATTGGGCGAGTCACCTGGGAGGACGCAAATACCACATTAGGTGTGTGTGTGTGTGTGTGTGTGTGTGTGTGTGTGTGTTATTGGGCGAGTCACCTGGGAGGACGCAAATACCACATTAGGTGTGTGTGTGTGTGTGTGTGTGTGTGTGTGTGTGTGTGTGTGTGTGTTATTGGGCGAGTCACCTGGGAGGACGCAAATACCACATTAGTTGTGTGTGTGTGTGTGTGTTATTGGGCGAGTCACCTGGGAGGACGCAAATACCACATTAGGTGTGTGTGTGTGTGTGTGTGTGTGTGTGTGTGTGTTATTGGGCGAGTCACCTGGGAGGACGCAAATACCACATTAGGTGTGTGTGTGAGTGTGTGTGAGTGTGTGTGTGTTATTGGGCGAGTCACCTGGGAGGACGCAAATACCACATTAGGTGTGTGTGAGTGTGTGTGATATTGTGCGAGTCACTTGGGAGGACGCAAATCAGGTGTGGTCAGGTTCTGGTAACCCTCTCTCTCTCTGTCTTTAGTGCCCTGTATGGTCAGGTTCATATCAGGTTCGGGTAACCATCTCTCTCTCAGTCTTCAGTGCTCTATATGGTCAGGTTCATATCAGGTTCTGGTAACCCTCTCTCTCCGTCTTTAGTGCTCTGTATGTAGTCGATCTGAAGAAGTTCCGGAAGATTGCAGCAGGAGATCGTCTTAGAGGACAGTACCAAGGCCTGAGTCAAGACCCCAACAGTTTGTCCAACCTGGACCAGGTATCTACACCCTCCTACTACTACATGCTACTAATACTACACACTACTAATACTACACACTACTAATACTACACACTACTACACACTATTAATACTACACACTACTAATACTACACACTACTACACACTACTAATACTACACACTACTAATACTACACACGTTGCTGACAGTCAATTAACGGCTTGATTGAGTGAAATCACTGTGGCAGCAATTACAGCTGTGGATTTTTCTGAATAATATTTTTAATCTCTAATGTTCGTAAGGATTTCCCTAATCTCAATCTGGTCGACGGTTGATTGACAGCAATATAAGAGCAGGCTCTGATTTTCACTAGCATGTTGTTAGCATGTTGCTAATAACGGGCTGTACCCCCCCCTCTCTCTCCAGGACTTGCCTAATAATATGATACACCAGGTTCCTATCAAGTCTCTGCCTCAGGAGTGGCTCTGGTGTGAAACCTGGTGTGATGACAGCTCAAAGAAGAAGGCCAAGACCATAGATCTGGTACTGCGTGTGTGTGCGCGCGTGTGTGTGTGTGTTAAGACTTTCTTTTGTAAGTTATTTCTTTTTTTGGTTCTGGAGGGACTAATTCAGAGCCGGGACACTGTGAGGGGGTTTATTAAATATCATCAGTATTTCAGACCTCCCACCTCCCAGGTTACACTTAAACACTCTGATTTACAGGTTGTTGTTCTGTGATATGGTTGCTGATGGTTTTAATCCTTCCTCCAGTGTAACAACCCACAAACTAAGGAGCCAAAACTCCAGGCTGCCGTCCGTATCGTAGCGGAGTGGACCGATTACGACCAGGAGGTCAAACGTCTGCAGAACCGAGTCCAGGAGAGAGTAGCGGAGAACGACACAACGCACAAAGACAAACCAGGTACAAACACAGACTTTAATGACTCGCAGTATCACACACAAACACATTTTAATTACCGGCAGTATGTAGTTAATCTGGGTTTCCTATCCCCTCCTCCCTGTTCGTCTCAGACGACACACATACAGAGTTATGAGTGGCCTGTGGAAGCTGCTGGAACAGGAGGGGAGGGGCCTGTGAATAATGCTGGAACAAAAGGGGAGTGGCCGGTGGAAGCTGCTGGAACAGAAGATGGGAGCCTGTTTGGAAACACTGGGATTTATTTTGGGACAGCGTTGACAGACGGACCTCAAATTAATGGCCATTCAATCATAGATTTTTTGCTATTTATGTTTTTTCTGTTCTGACGGTTGGTGACGATAGCTGTGTGTGCATACGTGTGTGTTTGTGTGTGTGTGTGTGTGTGTCTGTAAAGACATAAATGCTTAAGGAACCTTTGACATTTTGAACTGTTTCCTTCCTCATAATATGGTTGATCCGTGTTTGTCTAAGGTGTGATATTCTGGGGTGAAATGGCACTAATAATATAACCTTATAAAGTTAGTGTTGGCCACTTTTATATGCTTTCTGTTTCATACTTCAACATGGCCAGCGCCAAACTCAGGGAAAAGTTATTTTGGCCATTCAATCTGATAAAACTTCTAATGACAATTAAGAGTTGTGGGCTCGTTAAGATTCCACTGGATAACACAGCCAAAATGGCCACATCGTTAAAATGTATGAAGTTTTGTTTTATTTTTATTTTGTTGATTTTCTGTTGATGACCCAACAAAATATTTAGTGTGAAAAAGTCCCTTTTTGTCAACTCTGTTCATATCTCTATTCAATACAACTCATCATATACGTTTAAGATCCTTAAGACTTATTGTGGACATTGGAACCAAAAGAGATGGCACAAATGCACTTCTAGGTTGTCGAACTCATTCACTAAGTTTCTGTGGTTTGTGATTCAGCCAAGCTAAAGTAGCTCACCCATTTTCTCTACAGTCTTTAGGAAAAATTTTGATCAGGTGGTTTGTAAAATCTGATATTTATATGATATATTGCTTGTCTGGAACAAAAGCCTGTTCCCTCTTGCGCTTAGACGTGCCAGCACGTATTCCATGTCCCTCTGCTGTGGTCTCTCTTTACACTCTCTTTTGGGTTAGTGTACTGTTAATTCTAAGAAATCAATATTTTGTAATAAAATTAAAAAAATTACCACATTCTGCGCTTCAGTCTGTTTTACCTAAGTTTCTCTTACTGGGTTTTGATGGAGCTTGTTGTAGAGGTTGTTTGTCTGGGTTACATCCTATCTATTGACTGTGATCTTTTAACACCTGCTTGTTTCAGGGCACAGAGGGGGTTCTGTCCAAAATTAACTCAAACACCCCTATACCACTGCAACGCCCTGATTAATTGAATTACTGACAATATCCAGAATAGTATTTCATAGTCCAGGCTGGTGTTGGTTGGGGTGGCTAGTTGAGTGTAAAAAGGGAAAAAATAGAATATTCCAGGCACATAAACAGATAAGAGATGTCTTCCTAGTGATTTTTGCTTGTGTTTATGCTAGTAGTACAGTACAGATCAAATCTGCTGCAACATTATGTCCGTTGAAAAACATTATCATGGACTGGCTGAAACGTTAGGTGCTAAACCCAATTTCGTCCCAAGTGTTTAGTTGCCAGCTGGCATTGTTTGAATTACTTACAGATGTAAACAGTCCTCCACCACATTTTGAACAGTTGCCTGCTTTATTTAAAAATAATACTGCAAAGTTGGTAGCATAACACAGGGAAAAAGAGGTAACGAGTATAAAGACATAAACAGGGTTTTATTTACAACACGTGGATACACATCGCATGTCTGACCTTTCATTAAGTTTCATTAAGGTGTCTGTGCTGGAACTGCTGAGACCACACCCATTTCAGAGCACACCCATTTAGACCACACCCATTTTGAAATAGTACATCCTTGCTAATGACCCGGTTAGAGTAAAGTGATCGATCCAAAGCCATTTAATTACAGTGAAATGGTCAAAGAACTCAACTTCACTGAACGTGCTCAAGCTGACCTGCATTTACATATGCAAAATGGTGCCGTAAGCAGAAAGAAAATGCAGCGCAGCTTACATGAGATGAAGAGACTTGAAAAGGATATACTAAAAGCAAAATGTTGGCATATCTATATATATGTTATAGTATACTGTCATACAATATTATATAACCTGTAAACCCTATAACCCATTTGCTATGGTATACTTTAATGTAAATGGGATTTGTTTAAAACAAATTCCAGTGGTTCCTCAATTAAATATGGGAGTTTCTACTACCCTTTCTCTCCAAAATACAGCAATGTTTTGTTTATTGGTGTGAATGCAAATTTCTATTTTTTCATAGAACACACAATTTGTGTCAAACAGTTCGTTTTCTGCTGAATGGTAAAGATGTGTACGTGTGTGTGTGCGCATGCATATATTCTTTAAATTAAGATTATTAATTAGCCTGAAATCAAAAGGTCGAAAGCTATAATCTGCGAATGGCACTGAAAGGCCACAATGAACAATTAAACTTTTAAAATAACAGTACATATAGACTTATTTCTGATTCAAGTTTAGCTGACGCCAACATCCCATAATCGTAGGCCTCTCCTCGGTTGACTACAGAGGTTGACTATAATGTCATATATTATAAACTCTCAGCCTCAACTGTGGAATAGGGATACTGAGATGGCCAGCTCCTCCTGTACACACTACCTCACATAAATGCTCTATTTGAATAATAAATGAGGAACGCTATTCACAACAACCATTGCTGATGAGCGTGAGATGCTGAGATAGCCTCATAAATATGCACATGGTCCTTAAGTTGCCAGGATGTCATCATGTGCTCTCATGCCAGTAAACAAAAACAAGGAATTGCCTACTGGGAATGAGAGATGTTTTTTTCATTAGCGCCACACGTTACACTTCTCTGTAACTCACATGGTACCAGTAGATGTTTTCTCATCAGGGCCACACACACCACATGTCTTCCTCTGTAACTCACATGGTACCAGTAGATGTTTTCTCATCAGGGCCACACACACCACATGTCTTCCTCTGTAACTCACACGGTACCAGTAGATGTTTTTCTCATCAGGGCCACACACACCACATTTCTTCTCTGTAACTCACATGGTACCAGTAGATGTTTTTCTCATCAGGGCCACACACACCACATTTCTTCCTCTGTAACTCACACGGTACCAGTAGATGTTTTTCTCATCAGGGCCACACACACCACATTTCTTCTCTGTAACTCACATGGTACCAGTAGATGTTTTCTCATCAGGGTCACACACACCACATGTCTTCCTCTGTAACTCACACGGTACCAGTAGATTCTGTAATAACAATTTCCTTCATGCAATAACACAAGAAGCCAGAATTCAATTATATTATAAATGAGACAAATACATGCCATAGATCACCTTCCTAATCCCAAAATGGCTCTTCGGAATTTTTCTGTTATAGGCCCTACATTTTATTTAAAAATATATAATTTAAAGCAACCATCTGTTCAAAAAAATATGCAAAAAATACAGTCTGTTTTTTTATCAACAACAATCTGTGTTTTTAGTCCGTGTTGGCCAATTAAAGCTTGCAACATACACAGTACACACATTAATAGATTGTCACATTACATTGATTGGGTGGCTGCCTGCATTTCCGACTGCCCACAACTTATAGATCAAGGAAATCTGATACTCCAGAGTAGTGCCTCTTCTCATGGCGTTTCCTGTCGCCGTCTTGGGAGAAACGTTGTCCACAGACGGCGCATTGGTAGGGTCTCTCTCCAGTGTGAACTCGCTTGTGTCTCTGCATTGTCTCTTTACGGAAAAAGCGTTTCCCACAATCTAAACACTGGTGATTTCTCTCTCTAGCGTGGACCCTCCTCACGTGTCTGACCATTCCATCGACACGGGTGTAAGTCTTCCCACATTCCAAACACGGATAGGTTTCTCTTTCTCTGTCATGCGTTAGAATGTGTGTTTTGTATGATTTCGAATATGGAAAGCTCTTACCGCACTCGGCGCAGTGATATGGTTTCTCTCCGGTATGTACTCGCATATGTATTTTCAAGTTACTACATTCCTTCCCGCATAATGTGCAGAGGTATTTTTGTCTTTTTTTGGAATGGGTTCTCCTGTGTCTTTCGAAAAGTCCCTTATACAGGAACTGCTTGTCGCAGTCAGGACAGCGGAGAACCTCTCGGTGGATAAAGAAATGTGCTTTCCAGTCAACCAGGTCCGAAAATCGTTGATCACACTTTGAACAGCCGTAGCTTTTAGTGTGCGTTAGCTGATGTCTTTCCAACTGCTCCAACCGCACAAAGCTTTTCGCACAGTCAGAGCAACTGAAATTACGTTCCTGTTTCCTGTGTGTTTTTTGGTGGGCACTAACATGATCCAATCGAGCAAATCTTTTGTCACAGTCTGGGCAGTCGTAGGGTTTCTCTCCTGTATGTGTTCGCTGGTGTCTTCTCAGACGGTTCTCCAGTCGGAAGCTCTTACCACAGTCGGGACAGAGATACGGTTTCTTCTCCATGCTACTGAAATATTGGGTCCAGTCTTCAGAAGTACTTTCAGGGCCCTCTGTATCATGCGTTGATTGGGATTGTAGGGGGTTATCAGAACTCCTGCATTGGGAGTTGTTGCCCAGCTGTGACTGAGCCATTTCTTCTGGTGCTTTATCTACCATCTTAGTCCTCGGGCGACCTCTTCCTCTGCCCCTGCCCCTGCATCTTCCTCTACCTCGGCCTCTGCCAACATTTCTCGGCGATGTTTGCGTACAGTCTGCATTCAACTCAGTTTGATAGGTGTTTGTGACATGTAGTTCCGTCTTCATGTGTATTTTCCTGTGTAATTTCAGATTATCTAAACGCGCAAAACTTTTCTCACAATCAGGGCAGCTGTGAGGCTTTACTCCTGTATGTACTTCTTGGTGCAACTTAAGTTTATCTAATCGAGCAAAGCCTCTGTTGCAAACAGGGCAGTGGTGAGGTTTTTCACCAGTGTGTGTTCGCTGGTGCCTCACAAGATCCCTGACTTTTCGAAAACGTCGGTCACAGTCGGAGCAGTAGTGAGGCTTCTCCCCCCCAGTTCTGGAAGATGGCGTCCACTCATCAGAGTCATCCGTATCTTGGGTTTCCTCCTCGTGTGGGGGTGTAGATCTGACTCTGCTTTCATATGTTCTACCCTCTCCGACTTCGCTGGAAGTCTTCTGCTGTGTTTGCTCACTGTCAGCATTTGCTTCACTGCTGATAGCATTGTAAGTCGTCTCCAGCTGGTCAAGCCTAACCGACTGGACAATGTCTTTCAGATTTTCAGTGGGGTGAACATTTACCGCTTCTTTTTCGTGTACCTTTTTGTGTGAATTAAGATTATCCAACCGAGAAAAGCTCCTGTCGCAATCCGGGCAGCGATGACACTTCACGCCAGTATGGGTCCGCTGGTGTAACTGCAGCTTATCCAATCTAACAAAACATTTCTCACAGTCAGGGCAGCTGTGGGGCTTTACTCCTGTATGTATTTCCTGGTGCAATTTAAGCTTATCCAATCTAGCAAAACGTTTGCTGCAAAGAGGGCATTGGTGAGGTTTCTCACCCGTATGTGTTTGTTGGTGCCTCTTAAGATCCCTCACTCTCTGAAAGCCGCTCCCGCAGTAGGCGCATTGATGAGGCTTCCCTCCTCCGGGATTGGAATTCTCAACGCATTTATACGCACCGTCCACATCAAGCAGCTCCTCTACGCTCTCCTGCGATGCCTGTTGGCAACATGACAGCTCACCAATTACATGGGAGGCACTGGCGTTCGTTGTGTCGGTCTGCTCTGGCAGCCCTTGTTGCTTTTTCACACGCTCACTCTGATAAATGCACGCGATGGCTTTGTCCAGTGTAAGTTCTGGGTCCAATTGCAGCTGCTCTGAGAGGGCTCTGTCACACAGGCCCGCCACCAGTCGGTCCCTGATCATCTCCCTGACCATCGTTCCGTAGCCGCAATGTTCCGACAGAGAATGAAGTGCAGTGATGAAACTGTCCACCGTCTCTCCTGCTTCCTGTTGTCTTTGGTTGAATCGCGTTCGTTCCGAAATGACATTCCGTCTCACTGCCGGACGCCCAGTTTCCTGCACACTGCCAGAGCTGATGTCATCCTCAAGGTCTTCCGAGTTATCCACGTCCTCTGCCTGTGAATGTAACATGTACATTTGCCAAGTTACCAGAAGGCTGGCGGTTCTTTGTTCTAAAGTATGTTACATTTAATAATGTTTCCTGTTTTATATTACAATAAATTACACGCAAAATGTGCCACGCCTGGGTCCACACATCATAGTATCAACATAACATTAATGTATTGTTTGTCAGTAGGCTTATAGATCACCATAGCAATATTGTATTTAATAAAGAGAGAAAATATAGCACGTGATTGTATGTACCTGCAGATGGTTCGATTCGTTATCCTTATGTTTTATGAAGTCTGAAAGCCACGATAGTGTGGTGAGTATTTGCGGTTTTATTCCGGATGCAGGACGCCCACTCCCCCCCTTCATTTTCCTCCTCAGTCTGACATATCGGTCTCTTAAACTCTTCCATTTAGTCCGGCAAATGTGTTTCTCTACACCCAAAGTTTGGGCAATCTCCTTCCAGCTATTATTGGTCACCGTCAAGTCTTTATACTCGGTCAGATAGGGGACGTACAGATGTGAGTACCTTCTGACCTGTTCAATTAGCTGCTCTTCAAAATCGGTGTCATCTTCCATCGTTGCCTGGATTAATAATCGTTCAATTTATTTCGGTTTTCAGTTCACCTGGATGTTCTGATGACGGACTCTGAGCTGTCACATACAATATGTTGCTCGCCACAGCGCGTTCACAAAAACAATTAACCGAGCGCAGTTAAGTGCGCCGCTCCAGCAGATATTAGACGCAGTACATATTATACAGAATATATATTATATCGGATACGTATTACACCGGATACATATTATCCCGGATACATATTACACCGGATAAAAAACATCATACCAGATACATATTATTATATATAATAGTATTATATTAGACTTATTATTCGACCATCTTCATCAGGAATCTCCTGCGTTACAGGGACAGTCTGACATCCTTCTCAGGTTCCGCCATTTTCTCGGATGTGTCCCGAGTTTAATATCCCAAACTGTGAAGGCTAATAAACAACAGAGCCTTATGTGCTATTTAATCCAGTGTCGTATCGGCTTGGAGCAAATGGTTAGATCTGATTCCGAGTTCAAGGTAATAAAATCCCGTCTCACTCGATCCTATTGTTGCTGTTATTTCTTTCCTACACCAGACACGGTGGAGTGAGTGTGTTAAGGTTTAAAAACAATAACTGCAAATAAAACTACCGCTTGAAAACCTAAATAACAATTTTAGCTACTAGAGCTACGTTAGAAGTTACATTTTACTTAACGAGATGCACATCACATGCACAAAAAAGTAAAAATAATGATTCCACCAGCAGTACCCTGGTTCCGCCACGTCGTCTACTTGTTCGGCGGTGTAACCGCGGGTGCCACTTACTAACTTTAACACGCATGCTGCCCCCTACTGGACCGGAGAGTAAACGCCCTATAACACAGTGGTAGACAGATGCAAACCGACACACCTGCTCTGGACACTAGTTTACATAAATTATTTCAAGGTCTGAAATCTGTATGATGTTTCAAATAAAAAGGTAAATATTCAAACATGTTGAATGTTGAGATTTGCTATGAATTAACCTAACCACAGTTCGACCAAAACTACCTGACCAAACCTGCAAACGAACAGCCTCGATACCAGGTCGCCGTTGAAAATGAGAATTGGTTCTCAATCGGACTACCTGGCTAAATAAAACATTTGAATAAAACTCAAAATGGGACATGTTCTATGATCTACATGTGTGGTTACAAACAGAACGTGTAGAAAGATGTAATAAGAAAATACGTTTTTATTTATGGTTTATAAAATACAAGGCTTAGACACAAAAATAACAATGTCAAGTGAACAGCAATTGGGAGACTGAACTGGAAATGGGATGGCCATTAGAATTTGCCAAATTGGATGGCCATTAGATTTTGCCAAATTGGATGGCCATTAGAATTTGCCAAATTAGATGGCCATTAAAATTAGCCAAATTAGATGGCAATTAGAATTTGCCAAATTAGATGGCCATTAGAATTTGCCAAATACATTTTGGTTAATAGAGACCATAGCAATACAATTACAACATTGTATTTTGTTTGGTTTTATTTTAGTCCCAATACTGATCTCTGTGACTTTGCTTTTATTCTACAATGTAACATAGAGGTCATGTCTCCTCTCTTGGGTGCTGTCTCTTCTCATGGCGGTTTCTGTCGTTTCTTTGGGAAAAGCTTTGTCCACAGTCGGAGCATTGATACGGTTTCTCTCCAGTGTGTACTCTGATGTGCACTGTGAGTGAGGTCTTTGTGAAAAAAAGTTTCCCACAGCAAGTGCACTGGAAAGGTCTTTCTCTATTATGCACCCTCCGCACGAGTCATCACATCACATGAACGGGAAAAGTTTTTTTCACATTCGGGGCAAGGATAGGTCACTCTTTCCCCAGACGGACTCAACTTATGTGCTTGCATGTGTCTCTTTAATGTTCGTCCAAGAGAAAAGCACTTCCCACATTCAGAGCAGCTATACGGTTTCTCTCCGGTGTGCGTTCGATGGTGCTCTTCCAACTTACATAAATGTGTACACCCCTCCCCACAATCAGTGCAAAGGTATGGTTCTTCTACACTTCCATGGTGTATTTTTTGGTGTCTTTCCAGCTTTGTCTTTTTTAAGAAACACCTGCCACAGTCAGAGCAATGAAGTGGCAGGTCTCCATTATGTATAGGAAGGTGTGACCTGAGTTTTGCAATGTCAGGAAATCTTTTATCACACCTTGAACAGCAGTACCAATTATTTTCAACATGTACCAATTTATGTTTTGTAAGTGTCTGTTGTTTCAGAAATCTCTTGTCACAAATTGAGCAGTGGTTAGACTTCTGTCGATGTTTGCGTTGCTCGTGGATTTTTCTGTGTACTTTTAGATGATCTAATCCAGAAAAATCTTTGTCACAGTCAGGGCAGTGGTAAGCCTTTACTCCTGTATGTGTCCGTTGGTGTAGCTTCAGGTGATATAATCTTGCAAAACATTTGTCACAATCAGGACACTGGTAAGGCTTCTCTTTAGTATGAATTCTCTGGTGTCTTAAAAGATCCCTTTTTTGTCTAAAAAGTTTCCCACACTCAGGGCAGTAGGGGGGCTTCTCTCCTTCACGGCAGATGCCATTTCTGTGGCTGTTGCCGTGAAGGGTAGACTTTTCCTCTCTGATTGTCAGTTGGGTATGGCAATTTGCCATGTGACTGCACAATGTATATATTTGCTACCTTGCTGGTAGCTAAGAATGTAATCTCTGGGATGTCTTGTTCAGTTCAGACCAGTGAGTCGAGTTTAGGTCCACAAGATACAATTGTTCAGAATTATACTAACTGTCAAAGCACTTCAGGTCGTGCTTAGGCATGTGATTTATGTTCAGAGGATCCAATCTTCTCCCACCAGTAGGTGTCGTACCGCTATCAGAGCCAGAGGGATGGCGCTTTTCTTCACAGCTGGAACCTTTGGCGCAGGAGTCCGGTTTCTCTTTAGTTCAGGTAATTGAAGCACACACGAGGTAGCCAACGATGCTATGCTATAAGAGAACACAAAAACATGTTAGCTCGCCAACTTACATACGACTGACACCGTAGCTATCTATCGCTTACATTACCTTACATAAATTCTGACACTTAAATATCACATTTTTAAATGAACGCTGTGCAGAAACATACACGTTTACATTCGTCGAAGTTACGTACGTTTTAACTTCCGGACTGAATTCGGTGTACGTAAAGTCCAAAGGGCCAAACAGAACGAAGAAGATATTCTGACGGATGTGACGTCATACGTTGCAATTGCTATTAGCACTCTGGTGTTCTGTGTATTTATTGTGTATTTAATGTGTAACTGTAAGTTATCCAGCACAGATACTATACACAGATACTATACACAGATACTATACACAGATACACAGATACTATACATTTTGAACATTGTTCAAAACTTGTCTATACCCACCTACATTGTTATCTGATGGTATATAAAAGTGAGATGTCCTGGTAATATAATTGGACTTGTTTGTTAGAGGATGTAGGCAAATAAGTCACCTCTTGCATCCAAATTTGGCACTCAATTCCAGCTGAGTATTGCTATTTTATCCAGCAGAGGGCGACATGCAACCTGCATTCTAAAAAGGCCATTGACCCTAGTCAAAAATGCGTAGTGGCAGGCCTGTCTGTGGTGCGTAGTGGCAGGCCTGTCTGTGGTGCGTAGTGGCAGGCCTGTCTGTGGTGCGTAGTGGCAGCCCTGTCTGTGGTGCGTAGTGGCAGGCCTGTCTGTGGTGCATAGTGGCAGGCCTGTCTGTGGTGCGTAGTGGCAGGCCTGTCTGTGGTGCGTAGTGGCAGGCCTGTCTGTGGTGCGTAGTGGCAGGACTATAGCTGTGCTCGTCATGAGAAACATAGTGGAGATGTCTTGGTGTTTCTGTCTTGTTCGACCAAATCTGAGTTTAAAAACAATATTTAATCAGTTGTTCAAACTTTGTGTCACTTGATGTAATGAGCCTTTGGGATCTCCTCCAGAGTGGAGTTTTTTATGTGGCCGTCTTATTCATCCACCAAAGCGCTTTCGTCTCCACAGCAGTCCTTTCAACTCTAGCGTAGCGGCAATTTTTAATTACAAGCCATGGTGTGGACAAACCCGTTCGGCCAAGGTTATCATGACATCTGGATGTAACACCCATCTGGACGGCTGATCAGATTAGATCACCAGACACACCCTGGCGTCACATGGTGAATGCACGTACCACACAGAATAACACACACACACACACACACACACACACACACACACACACACACACACACACACACACACACACACACACACACACACACACACACACACACACACACACACAGTTAGAGGCCACAAGGTAGAATATAGGTAGAACTGACTTTTAACACTGGGGTCCCAGTGGGTGTACACTTTCTGACGGCACTATACATGGTGTAGAACACAGGTGTCAAACTGGTTCCATGAAGGGCCGAGTGTCTTCAGGTGCTCTCAGCTTGTACTTGAATTGGTTTGACATCTCTGGTGTAGTGATCAGAAGATTGTAACAAAATTGTTAACAAAAAAACATTTATTTTGTTTTTCGGGTGAATGAAAAGACAGCATGTTGGAGTTTACAAACTAACAGTAACTAACAGTAACTTAATGATAATTCTGAAGCAGGAAAGCAAATATTCTCATACAAAATGGAATCAAGGTCTAGAAGAACATTCCCCCAAACCAATGAATGAGAACCCAATGAACAGATAAACCACAAGGCACAAGCATTATGTCAGTTGGCCTGGGCACTGAGATTCTCTCCTGACTGACTGAAATTCCTCATTCTCCACTGGCCTTGGCATTTGCAATTTTCCAAAAGCCCCTTTTTATATCGTTTAGATATCGATGTTACCCATTTGTCCTTCACAAGCCTCTGATTGCCCAAGGCACAAGGTAAGTCAACTGAATCCAAGGCAAACACGGCCTGTGAGTGTGAGTAGGTGTGTGTAGGTGTGTGTGCATGCGTGCGAAGAACACAAACTGAGTGGACTGGATCCAGTACTTCCATTTATAAACAGGTCGGTCTGGTCACAGGAATGTTTGCTTGAATAATAAGGAACATTAGCCAAGTGTGTGCTGGTCAGTGTGATCTGATTTCATAATCATAAGTAGATTGGTGAGCAGAATACAACAGCTTCATAATAAATATTAGATTACACCTTAAATAAATGCACAAATGCGACACACACACACACACACACACACACACACACACACACACACACACACACACACACACACACACACACACACACACACACACACACACACACACACACACACACACACACACACCTTTGTGTGGTATGAAAGTTGAGCATGTAATCCTGACACACAATAGCTTAGTGAGGGAGAGTTGCTGTGTGCTGACACGAGGTATGACAGAACAAAGCGCGAGCGTGGATGCTCACAGTTCAACATACAAATCACTGACATTCCTGAAGAATGAAAAGCCACCTGGCTGCATCTTAATCACGGATCTGTCAGTCCAACAGCAACGTAAATGTCTTCCTGAGACGCGCCTTTCAGATTAACCTCCACTGTACACACAATGGGAAAATGGAATTTGATTTTAATAAATAAATGACATAAACCAATGTCCTCCAACCGGAATTAGGAACTACGGATCCGGTTTAGCCCGGCTGTGCAGAGTAAGACTGCATTATACACACTGTACGCTGATGAGCCAAAACATTATGACCACTCATATAAATACACTGATGAGCCAAAACATTATGACCACTCATATCAATACACTGATGAGCCAAAACATTATGACCACTCATAAATACACTGATGGACCAAAACATTATGACCACTCATATAAATACACTGATGAGCCAAAACATTATGACCACTCATATAAATACACTGATGAGCCAATACATTATGACCACTCATATAAATACACTGATGAGCCAATACATTATGACCACTCATAAATACACTGATGAGCCAAAACATTATGACCACTCATATAAATACACTGATGGACCAATACATTATGACCACTCATAAATACACCGATGAGCCAAAACATTATGACCACTCATATAAATACACAGATGAGCCAAAACATTATGACCACTCATATAAATACACTGATGGACCAATACATTATGACCACTCATATAAATACACTGATGAGCCAATACATTATGACCACTCATATAAATACACTGATGAGCCAAAACATTATGACCACTCATATAAATACACTGATGAGCCAAAACATTATGACCACTCATAAATACACTGATGAGCCAAAACATTATGACCACTCATAAATACACTGATGAACCAAAATATTATGACCACTCATATAAATACACTGATGAGCCAAAACATTATGACCACTCATATAAATACACTGACGAGCCAAAACATTATGACCACTCACGTGTATGCCAAAGGCTCATTGATACACAAGGGCAATAAAGGCTATCTGGTCCGAACTGGCAGAATGTCAACTGTGGCACAAGTCAAATGTTAATGTTGGTTACAGGAGGAATGTGTCACAAGTTCATACAGAGCATCACCCCCTGCTGTGTATGGGGCTGTGTAGCCACAGCCTGGTCAGAGTGCCCATGATGACCCCATGATGACCTCCTGATGACCCCATGATGACCCGTCCACTGTGGAAAGTGCCTACAATGGGCACATGAGCGTTGGAACTGGACCTTGGACCAGTAGAAGAAGATTGCTAGATACAATGCGTCCAGTTTTCCTGTTACATGGATGGTTGTGTACCAGGATGCATTGTGGGAAGACAACAAGCCAGTGGAGGGAGTGTGATGCTCTGGGTGATGTTCTGCTTTAAACCCCGGGTCTGGGCGTTTATGTCAATCTGAGAGGTGCCACTTACCATAAAATCATTCAGCAGGTTGGAGGTTTTGCTTCAGGTACTGAAGCCCCTTATATCCAGTTGTGGGTCTTGGCAATCAAATCCACTCAGCTAATATCAGTCATGACCTTTGTTAATGGTCTTTTTCCACAGGATCCAACACAACACTACCTTTTGCAGATGTAGTGGAAATGAAACAGACTGTAGAGGGAACGTTTTCTCACAATGTGAGTTCCTGAAATATGAGAACAAATCATAGGGTTTGTTTATATGGACATACGTGTTTTCGTGTACTTTGCAGCTTTTTGCAAAATACAAGAGTTGGAGCAGAAAATATAAAAACCCAGACGGACAGTGAGGAAAAGATGGGGGAGAGAGGGAGAGAGAGATGAAGAAACATCAAGAGAGAGCAATAGAGTGGGTAGGTAATGAGAGAGTAGAGGCACAAAAGGGCTGAGAGGAGGTGAGAGGGAGAGATGGAGAGAGATGGAGAGTAATACAGAGGATGGAGGGACAGGAAGAGAGAGAGAGGAGGGGATACAATGAAATCGACAGGAAGCTGTTTTTCCCCGGCTACCAGGTCTAATGTATAAACCATTCAAAATGACTCTTCCATTATATTGTTCCTTTTAACACTGAGTGGCCAAAAAAATGCATTGTAATTATACTGGCTTGTTTTCTGTACCAACTTCTCAAGACATTTTACCGTCAAAGAGCTATGTGGCGCCTGGACAAAATCAGCAAAATCAGTATTGTTGTGAAACAGACTCACTTGGTTGCAACCAGGGATATAAGGTCAACAGCCATGTCATGGTCGGGGTCAAATGTCAATGTTGATCAAATAATTCAATAAAATTACTTCTTGGATTCCAGAGTCGGTTTTGTCTTGCACAAGTGACAGGACAGCGAAGTTCTAACTAAATCAAGACGTAAGCAGCACACACAGTCACACAAACACACGCAGACACACAAACACACACGGACACGGACACACACACAGACAGTCGCGCAGACACTCACGCATTTTGGAGCAGTGGTAAGGTCACACCAGGATAAGAGTAGAGCTCCGCACATTTACAAACAACACCCTTCTATTCTCATGCATACACTGACACTCAGGATGGTCTCAGACTCTCTAGTCAAAACATAAGCTCCCCAGTTATGTGACCAATCCTGCTCTAGCCGAGGCATCCAATCAGACGATCTGACCGGCAATATGCTTCCTGTCCTGGTTAACAGCTGGTCCAGAGGTTAAACCGCATCACAGAGATTACACCCGCAGTTTACTTCATTTCATTTATAGAGGAGGTGTTGTCTTTTTCACACACACACACACACACACTTGGGTTGGCATGTGCCGTATCAGTTAGAACCGTTGACAGGGCAACCAACGAGGCTGGCAGATTGAATCTCGAGCAGAGAACTTTGTCAAATACATATCGTTGTTGGAGTAAGTAAACAGCCGAACAGATAACACACCAGTTTGTAGTGTGATAAAGAATACGGGTTTGAAGAATCATCAGAATTCCAGTTATGTTACAGGTGTTGTGTTTGACCAGCATGTCACAACACTGTTATAAAATGCATTTAGTTCAACTTGACATCATGGATTTGCCGAAGATTCTCCTAAAGGTTTCTCCCGGGACTAGCCACACCACTCCCGGTCACACCGCGCACATGTTCTACCGTCGCCGACGGTGAGGGATTGGTTGCCGTGCGTACATGTTTGGGGACACCCTCACAATGACGTAACGTGATATTTAGTCTCACCACTGCTCCGTGCTAATGGAGGATTAAAGACCAATCTGTCGGTTGCAGAAATTACACCCCTCCTTCCCTCCACTCTAACTGAGCCTTAAATGAGAGCCTACTCCAGATAGACTCTGGTCAAACTGAGTGCACTTTATAGGGAACAGGATGTTATTTTTGGGACACAGTGTATTCCCATCTCGTAATATTTAGCAACCCTTTCTGTCACCTGTTAAAGCCCCTCTGATCTGCTCATGACAACGTGTACACGGTCATCTGTCTGTCATTAGGCTGACCCAATCTGTGCTGAGCTGGAAGAACAAAGATCATATTTGGGGCAAATCTCTGAGAGCATTGTTTATGACACACGGCTCTGACAGAGCACCGATTAATGCGAATCTAAAAACTACAACACACATGTTTTTGAAACCCTGACTTTTAGTTAACCTGATCTAACAGACACGAGCACAGAGGCACGAGCAAGCACGTCTGTATGCACACTCAAAATAACACACACTCAAAATCACACATACACCGAATACCCTCAATGTCTCTCTCTCGCTCTCCCTCTCTCTCTCTCTCGGTCTCTCTCATCCCTGGGGAAGTCTAATCCCATTGGTTGGTGTCAAATATATTCATTTGTGGGCGTTTCCCCACTCCGTTCGGGGAGGAATGACTGGTTCAGTTCAGAGTCAGACCACGACAGGACCAGCAGAGAGAGACTCCAGCAGGAGCGACTATGTGCTCTGCGCTGCTCAGCTCAGCACTACGAAATGCCTCAGACGGTGCAGTACCCATCTACTGGTGTAGTACCCATCTCCTGAGGGCCATTAGTGCAACAGACTTGTTAAACCAGGATTAAAACATGTTCAACCAAAAGGGCCCCTGCCTTGGTTCCAGAATCAGGGGGCCAATATGGGTAAGTGCTTTTGTGTTCTTACAATGTTCTCTCGTTGTTCTTCTAGAATGACTATTGGGAGTTTTCACATTCGGCAACAGACACACATTCTACAAACGGTTGAGGATAGAAACATAATAATGACTGTGGTTTTTTTCTGTGTTGTCTTCAATCGTAGACCTTTTGCAAATAAAACGAGTGAATGTTTTATTTTGTACTCATAGGTCAAAAGTTCAAAGTCAATGGAGAGTTTGGCGGTTCTCATGACACATGGAAACTAAAACATGCTGTAATTTATGAGAAATAATGCACATTTTGAAATCTGTGGTTTCTAATATTAGTCATTCTTCATAAAATGTTAAGGAAAATGTGCATTTAGAAAATACTTTTGCTTTCAAATGATTTTGAATTAAAAATGTGCTTTCAGAATTGCTGTTTAATATTTAGAAATCATCATACTCATAATTTAGAAATACTGATACTCACATTTAGAAATACTTTACCTTCTATAACTTTGTTAAACTGTACTTTAATCATTGGTTGATTCGTTCCAGGGCTTGTGCATACTCCTGCTTTACACCAGCCCACTCTACTGTTTTGCTAATTTCAGCCAAGCGAAGGGACTCGTCTATAAGATAAAGGAAGGATTACCCGCTGGCGTGTTGATCGGGACCATGGGTTCTGACCTACACTTGGATTTCTCCGTGGATCCCCCCCTGTTGTTCAACTTGCCCCAGAAGAAGCTCGGCGACCAGTACGTCCGGCTGAACGGCTCAACCGGAGACCTGTTCACATCCGGGAACAAGATCGACCGCGAGACCCTCTGTCCCGACGCGTCAGACCTCGGACAGGGCTGTGTTCTCTCTCTGGACATATTTGTTCTACCTCAGCAGTATTTCCAGCTGGTCAAGGTCAAGATCCTCATTGAGGATGTAAACGATAACCGGCCGCGGTTCCCAACCGGTGAGATCCGCGTGTTTGTCCCCGAGAACGCCCAGGTCAACACCAGGTTCGTGGTGGAGCAGTCAGCGACGGACCCGGACCTGGGGTTCAACGGGGTGCAGACCTACTGGCTGGTCAACGACTTTGGGGTGTTCACCCTGGACGTGGAGGAGAACGAGGGGGGTGAGCTGACGCCGTTCCTCATCGTGACGGACGAGCTGGACCGCGAACGGCAGGACGAGTACGTGACGGATATAATCGCCGAGGACGGAGGGAGCCCGCCGCTACTGGGTACGGCCACCTTACGGATTATCATTGGTGACGTCAACGACAACTGTCCCGCGTTCTCCGAGACCCAGGTCAACGTGATGCTGTACGGGAACACGTCCAGGAATGCGCACGTGGCCCGGCTGCGGGCTTCCGACTCGGACCACGGCGCCAACGCCGCAATAAGCTACGCCTACAGCGACCGCGTTCCCCGGGAGACCAGCGCACTGTTCCACCTGGACCACGCCACCGGCACGATCCGACTGGCCGGCAAGATCGACGCGAGCGCCGGCAGGACTTACAAGCTCCCTGTCCTGGCCAAGGGGCCTGGGTGTGTGCCGGCGGTCGCCACGGTTACCGTGCACGTAATCCAGGCGGGTTCCGGCACGCCCACCATCTTGCCGCGCTACATCGCGCCGGAGCGGAACGGCGTCGTGACGATGAAGGAGTCCGAGCCGCCGTTGTCGCCGATCGCCTTTTTCACTGTTAAGAACGCGGATCAGAAAGGACTGAAGACAGATTGTGTCCTGGAGGGTTCTGGCCCGTTCAGACTGACACCATACAAGCTGCTCAGGAACGAGTATCTGTTGGAAACCACAGAGTCGCTGGACTACGAACAGAGGCAGGACTACGAGCTGACCGTGGTGGTACGCAACCAAAAGGGTCTGGTCGTCAAGACCTTCATCAAGATCCTGGTTCTGGATGAGAACGACAACGCGCCTGTCTTCAAACAGCCTCAACATGAGGTGAGTTACTGAATACATTAATGAACAAATGAATACATTGACAACTAGCAGATTTAATTCAGATGAATTAATGAATTCAACAGCTCAAATGCAAAGATAATGCAAATGAGTAATAATTCAACTAGACACACTTAACATAACCCTATCTTAACTACAACCATAAACTAAGAAAGCAAATGCTATAAATAATTGCAACAAATTATTGTGAATGCATGAGACATATAAAGATATATAAGGTATGTAGATCAGAGGAAACACAGACGATTAAAAGCACAATGTCCACTAACGTATTTGTTGATATCTTCATTGGCTAACGGTTCATTCTTTGACCTATTTCTTTCCACTGCATGTGTGGTTGTGACCAGGTGTCTGTGGAGGAGAATAACCCACCCAACACCTTCCTGACACAACTGCAGGCAACTGACCAGGACAGTGAGAGCAGAGGAGAGGTCATCTACCTTCTGGGGACAGACTGCCCCTCCATCTTCCTCCTGGACAGAGTGACCGGTGTTCTAACCGTGTCCACGTCTCTGGACCGCGAGGAGAAGGAGACCTACAGGTCTGTCACCCTCTGACGACGTCACATGTTGACTATGTCAAGTACTGTCACATGTTGATGATGTCACATGTTGACTATGTCACGTACTGTCACATATTGATGATGTCACACGTTGATTATGTCACGCACTGTCACATATTGATGATTAATTCAAATGGCAGAGAGCGGCTTTTAGGTCTTACATTTAATTAATGTGTAATAATTAAATGGGAGGATTTGACGTTTCCTGACTTATGTTACTTTGTATGGCTGTTTGTTTTAATTTAATACTCTCAAAGAGTGGTCTGTTCGCAGTTAGCTTTTAATCCAGAAACACACTGTGTTTAATTTAGATTACAAAAACGTTTTGCCAACAGGCAGGAGATTTGTGTAGAGCTTTCCTGCTCCACATCTTCGAGAACTTTAATAAGCTCTCTAAACTACAACACTGCTGCAGTGGGAATATGCATATATGCATCATCATCATCATTGGCATCGTCTTCATCGTCCTGTTACTTGGTTATCTTCTATATATGCTTCAATATTACCTAATAATACCCCAATAAATTATGTCACAGTTCACTACACTAGGTTCAATATTACCTCATAATACCCTAATAAATGATGTGACAGTTCACTACAATAGGTTCAATATTACCTAATAATACCCCAATAAATTATGTGACAGTTCACTACAATAGGTTCAATATTACCTAATAATACCCCAATAAATTATGTCACAGTTCACTACACTAGGTTCAATATTACCTCATAATACCCTAATAAATGATGTGACAGTCCACTACAATAGGTTCAATATTACCTAATAATACCCCAATAAATTATGTCACAGTTCACTACACTAGGTTCAATATTACCTCATAATACCCTAATAAATGATGTGACAGTTCACTACAATATGTTCAATATTACCTCATAATACCCTAATAAATGATGTCACAGTCCACTACAATAGGTTCAATAATACCTCATAATACCCTAATAAATGATGTGACAGTTCACTACAATAGGTTCAATATTACCTCATAATACCCTAATAAATGATGTCACAGTCCACTACAATAGGTTCAATAATACCTCATAATACCCTAATAAATGATGTGACAGTTCACTACAATAGGTTCAATATTACCTCATAATACCCTAATAAATGATGTCACAGTCCACTACAATAGGTTCAATAATACCTCATAATACCCTAATAAATGATGTGACAGTTCACTACAATAGGTTCAATATTACCTCATAATACCCTTATAAATGATGTCACAGTCCACTACAATAGGTTCAATAATACCTCATAATACCCTAATAAATGATGTGACAGTTCACTACAATAGGTTCAATATTACCTCATAATACCCTAATAAATGATGTGACAGTTCACTACAATAGGTTCAATATTACCTCATAATACCCTAATAAATGATGTCACAGTCCACTACAATAGGTTCAATAATACCTCATAATACCCTAATAAATGATGTGACAGTTCACTACAATAGGTTCAATATTACCTCATAATACCCTTATAAATGATGTCACAGTCCACTACAATAGGTTCAATATTACCTCATAATACCCTTATAAATGATGTCACAGTCCACTACAATAGGTTCAATATTACCTCATAATACCCTTATAAATGATGTCACAGTCCACTACAATAGGTTCAATATTACCTCATAATTCCCTAATAAATGATGTCACAGTCCACTACAATAGGTTCAATATTACCTCATAATACCCTTATAAATGATGTCACAGTCCACTACAATAGGTTCAATATTACCTCATAATACCCTAATAAATTATGTCACAGTCCACTACAATAGGATCCAAGAGCACTTCCTTTCCATTGGTGGCGTTCCATTGAGCGTGTTTTTAGATCTGGACTGGACCTCCTCAGTGTCCGGAACTGTCGCAGAATCCAAAATGAAAAATGTTTAAACAGGGAGTTTAAATCCCAATCAACAGAGGGGTATAATGTCTACTGGATTCTGGTTTGTTCAAAATGTATGTCCAGACTGATGTTTTAACCAAGTAGAAGAGATGAACACAATCCTGCACTCTGTGACCTCTGACCTCTCACTCTGACCTCTGAATTGACCTCTGACCTCTCACTCTGACCTCTGATTTTGACCTCTGACCTCTCACTCTGACCTCTCACTATGACCTCTAATTCTGACCTCTCACAATGACCTGTGACCTCTCACTGTGACCTCTCACTGTGACCTCTCACTGTGACCTCTCACCGTGACCTCTCACCATGACCTCTCACTGTGACCTCTCACTGTGACCTCTGTGTCATAGGTTCATGGTGAGGGCGGTGGATAGAGGCTCGCCCAGCAAAGAGTCTATCGCCACGGTGATGGTCACCGTTCTGGACCGCAATGACAACAGGTAAGAGCCGCCGAGCCACCGATGTCATCTCTAGAGTTATTCGTGTACGCCAAACGGTTAATTTGATTGGTTTAAATTCACCAGTCCACGCATTTTGTTGGTTTTAATTAAACAGCCCCCGCATTTGATTGGTTTCAATTAAACAGCCCCCGCATTTGATTGGTTTCAATTAAACAGCCCACACATTTCATTGGTTTAAATTTAAATGTAACATCCCAGGCATCTTACTGGTTTTAATTGAACAGCCCCCGCTTCATCAACAAGGACTTCACCTTCTTCGTCCCGGAGAATTTCCCCGGGTTCGGTGAGATCGGCCTCCTCTCCGTGACGGACGCGGACGCGGGCGAGAACGGCTGGGTGGCGCTCTCTATCGTCAACGGCAGCGACGTGTTCGTCATCGACACGGGGCGCGGTGCCCTGAGAGCCCGGACGCCGCTGGACCGCGAGCAGCAGGGCACGTACCACCTCTGGATCGAGGCTGTTGACGGCGGGGAACCACCGCTCTACAGCGTCACCGTGGTTACCGTCCTCCTCCTGGATGTGAACGACAACCCGCCGGTCGTCCTGTTCCCTCAGTCCAACCAGTCGTACGTGATGGTGTTGCCCAGCACGCTCCCGGGCACCTCCATCACAGAGGTCTACGCCGTGGATAAAGACACCGGGATGAACGCCGTCATCGTCTACAGCATCATCCGGAGAACGGGCGGCGAGCCGGGTTCGTTCGACATCGATCCGAACACGGGCAACATCACGCTGAGGAGAGAACTCAGTGACCGAGGCCTGTACAGTCTCCTGGTTAAGGTGTCCGACCACGGTCAGCCGGAACCCCTGCACTCCACGGTCCTGGTCAATCTGTTCGTCAACGAGACGGTCAGCAATGAGAGCTACATACAGAGCCTCCTCACTAGCGAGGCTGAGGTGGAGGTCAGGGAGGAGAGGCCGTGGCACGTGGGGAAGCTGACAGAGAGGCAGGAAGGGCTTCTCCCGTGCCGCTCGGTCCTTATCGCCCTCTCCATCACCTGTCTGGGACTGCTCTTCATAGTCGTCACGTTGACCGCATATATATGCTGCGAGAAACTGAAGAAGCATAAGGTGAAAAGACTCGAGGTCGAGATGCCTCTGAAGATGAACGGGGACGTGAACGCAGTGGACAGGAAGCTGATGCAGATATCCAACATATGACTGAAAAAGCTCAAATGCAAAAACAAACTCTACATCAAAACTGTTTACAGCAACCGTTTACAATGACAGTCTGTGCCTCAAATCGCATCCGATTCCCTATATGGCTCTCTACTTTTGACCCTAGTCTATAGTATCCAGATTTGTAGTAGTCCTGGATTTAGGGTGTAGGGTACGATTTGGGACACAGACTGTTTCCAAAACAGAGACCCATGCACTGTATATATTGTATATTACGTTAAATGTTTTATAACTTTATAACATGAGGCACGAACAGGAAGTGAAACCAAGGCCTAAGAAATATACTCCCATAATGTACAAACATTGTTTTCGTGAATATGTGCATAGAATAAGTGAGTTCATGGTTCATGGATGTTCTCTTTCACAGGAATGTCTTGAATGGTTGAAGAATGTATGCAAGTTAATTAGTTGATTGATTGATTGATTAGTTGATTGATTGATATGACAATGCCACTTGGCCAATTGCCCAATCTTTTGGTTTGCATTCAGAAAGCTGATGTTGTCTTATGTAAACATTAACTGACACAAAACTGACATTTTTTTAAATTACACAATTTAAGATTGTGCAACTCATTCTCAGGTGTGCTTTATTCGCACATTTATTTCACTTCTCTATAGAAGTTACAACACTTAAATGCCATCCAGGTTTCCTAGGAATTTAATTAAAGTCTGTAACTCTCCTCAATCCACTTAATTTTGTTTGAGGTTATGGAATGTCCTCTCCACTCCTGACCGGCAATTCCTTGCCCCGCCTCCTAGTGTCCAAAATTGCTACCTGTCCCAAATTGCTACCTGTCCCTTGTTAGGGTGCGGTTTGGAATGCGCCCTCACCTCACATCGAACTCATCGACACGTCTAGAGCTTTTTCCAGTACCATCGCTGTCTGTCTGTGCAAAGAAAACCTTAAGTGATTATTAAAAGTTCTCTATTTTCATATTATATTGGTCTTTGCCTGAATTATGAACACAGTCTCCAAGTGCTTGCCTTTTCAGAGGTGAATTAAAGAAAATGTTTTTACTGTAAATAAGAATGTCAACGTCTGTGTTGACACAGACACACTGGATAAAGAGTCTTTGCGGTATCGTTGGCAGAGCATCTTTGATCTGGTGCTTTGCGGAATGCAAATAATTTTAAACAACCCAATCGTTACTTTAATCTGTTATCAACACCTGCATGAAGCAGAAATACAGATGGTAAAAGAGACTGCACATTTCTCATGAAGACAAGACAATACATGCCTGTAATATGAAACCTCTCAAATTAAACTGGTTTTAAGGTTGCTTGGCTGGAGCCAGTTGGAAAGTTGTTTACAGATGGAATGTTGTCGTTTTTTTATCTCAACGAACAAATTAACGATTTCTCAGTCACACGCTGAGACAGGGACACACGAGGTCGGGATCAGTAAAATTATTACACACTAAAATGTTATGTTCGTTTGTGTACCCGTGCGTGTGTGTGTCTGTGTGTGTTTGTGTGTGTGTCTGTGTATGTGTCTGTGTACGTGTGTGTACCTGTGCGTGCACGTGTGTGTGTGTGTCTGTGTGCGTGCGTGTGTGTGTATGCATGTAATGACACTTCAGAATGCTACTCCTACATATAAGGCTTTGACATGTACCTCTCACCACACCTGAAATGACATCAGGAATCAGGTGAATGACTCCGCAATATTTCTTTCAAACAATTTCATAAAATATGCAAGCAGGAAATTCTGTGGAGTGGCTGTGTCCCAAATGGAACCGTCCTCTATCAGAACAGTTGTGCACTTCTTCTGCAAGAGTAGACGGTTGAGTTGCACTGTGAACTCCGCCAGTAGATCTTTATCTGAATCATACAGTGGAATGTATCACGTTGTCAGTGGTCGGGTGAGATAGCTCAGGTCAGGAACACGAGCCGTCGCGCTTCGTGAGTGTTCCCGAGCGACAATGTGTTCGAAGACAGGATGGAGGGCAGGGTTTTATTATACAGTGTGTTCCCTGTGGGAATGATGCTTATGATAAGGTGAGGAACCAGTGTGTGTGTGTGTGTGTGTGTGTGTGTGTGTGTGTGTGTGTGTGTGTGTGTGTGTGTGTGTGCGTGTGCGGGTGCGTGTGTGTGTGTGTGGGGGGGTGTGTGTGTGCCAACCAATCAATCACATTTATTTTTAATGACAGATTTTTTACAGTGACAGGTGTCACAATGTGCTTTAACAAACACCCAGCCTGAAACACGACAGAACTCGCATCAACAAGGTGATACACAGTGGCTTGGAAGAACTCCTTGATGGGTCAAATTGTGGAAGAAACCTAGAGAGGGTCCAGGCTCTTCGGGCTGTGCTGGGTGAACTTTTAATAGTTTAATATTTAATATAAAGAAAGAGTTTGCTTAGTAAACGCAAACATTTAAAACACGTCAACATCACTGCTGCCAGTTTTTTTGAAAGGGCTTACAACAATTTCAATGTTAAAGGTCAGGGTTGTCGGTACTCTATTGGTAAGAGTATTGCCTCCATCTGTCAGCCGTTTTGTGCGAAGACATAGAGTTGTTTGTTCAAGGACGATGACATGTTAAACATTTAGCAAAGGAGGAAAAAAATGCCCTCCATTATGTTGTCTAATACAATGATTTACTAACACACAAATGACAGGCTAATGACAGGCTAATGACAGGCTAATGACAGGCTAATTCGGCTTCATTCACACACTGTCGATGAAATTTTAGACTTTAATCGCTGAATTTGAATTTAAAGTAAGACGCACGAGAGTATGTTACAGTTGACAATTTTAACTTGTTTAATTGTAAGTAAGAAACCATTTCTCAAATACAGGTTTAAGCTTTTGCATTGATCAGATCAATCCCTATAGCAAGCTTGAAGAATAGGTTTGAGGAAAGCCTTCATCAGACAACAGGACAATAACCTGTGCTGGATCAGACTGACCTGATGAGACTGAAGTTCACACAGTATTTATTGAGAATAAGTAACGCACATACTTCCACACAAACTTAAACCATACTGATATGGAGAACAGGATGAAGCTGTTAGATGATTCCACCAACTATACAGTATAATCTGGAAAACACATAAAGCTGTCATAAAACTCGAAGGTCAGTGCTCTCAAGAAAAGGGAGGCCAGACACATGGTAGATAAACACAGGAAACAGATGAGGCATACAAAGACCCATACAGTTCAGAAACAGATAAGGTGTTCAGGACATCTGTTTCTAGCATTGGCCCTTCTAGCAACCTGAAGATCACATTACTTTCTCTGTGCATTTTGGCCTAAACAACATCTATGACTTACATGTAACTAAACTTCTTGACTGATCATAAAATTCCATAACAACACACAGAACAACTCTGACCTTTCTGCTCACATTTTGCTAAATTGCTGATCTGACTGGTGATTTCCGACCAAATAGTGGACCAGAGTTCATCTGCCCTCGTAAAAAGCTGTCCTCAGTAAAATCACATCGGTCAGAATTAATTTGTCATGAATTTAACCGATATCCCAGGAGGAGAAATAGTTATCACTATAAATACATTCATAGATACATTCATTTTTTATGCTCGTACCGTGGCTTGTGCCCAAATCTCTCCAGAAACCTAATTTAGACATTAAAACATGATTTCCTGATATGTTTACCTATATCTCCGTTCATTTGATACACTAGCCTGTCCGGCTGATGTCGTCTTACAAGTTTCCTACTTCATTTTCATTGTTTCTCCTCTGATTGAACCCTATATTCCTACAGCAACAGTAAAACCTATTTCTGCCCCCCCCCACCCCAACCCAGCCCCGTTAACAAATCAGCATCTCTGCACGTCTGATATTTATTGCGCTTGTAATTAACACTAAACTTTATCCCCCACTTGTGTCTCCTACAGCGTGTTAGTAGCTCAGGAGAAAACGTACCTGGGGTGTTGTTTCCCGAGAACGAGACATAATACCTTTTGATTAGCTGATTTGATTTTCATGTCATTTATCTCTGAGCTTGTCAGTGACTGTGTGTCATATGTTCTGGGGAGAACCGGCCCAATTACCAACCTGGGATCAATTCAACCCATGCTTTTTCCTGAATAAAGTTCACTGGAGCCCTATGTTAAGAGATGGCACAAAAACTAAGCTTATTGCTTGTGTGTTAACTTAGAAGCAGCTGGAGTTGGAGAAAATAACCCAGAGGACTTGTAGTAGAAGCGGCAGTAGAACCGGCAGTAGAACGGGCAGTTTTCTCACGGAGGATTACAGCATAACTGAAACACGTCTGACAGGAACACCTTCTTTACCTCTTATATACAGTTACTGATCAAATAATTGCTGCTCTAAATGACTAATTAAACCACAGACCAATAAAGTTCAGAGTCATGTTAATGACCACTTCGCTCTCTCTCTCCTCGCTCTCTCATTCCTTCCTCTGTTTTTCTGTCTCTCTTCTTTCTCATTTGTCTCTATCCTCTTCCTCTTTCTTTGCTTCTTCTCTATTTCTCTGTTTTTCTCTCTATCTTGCTCTCCTTAATCTAGCTTTATTTTCCTTATTCTGTCTCTCTCCCACCATCTCTCTCTCTCTTTCCATTTTTTCTTAGTCTGTCCATTCTTGGTACAGTAATGAATGTATGTACAGCAATATGAATATATGTCTGTCTACACCGTGGTCTCATTGGGTCCAGTTTTGTAACAGTTTAACCAGGAAGCAACATCAACCCGAAACATAACACCTCTCAATCTGAACTTAGACAAATACACACACACACACACACACACACACACACACACACACATACACACACACACAACCACACACACACACATCTGTTTTCATACAGCCATTCCAGCTGTTATAGTGATGAAGTGTGGCTCTGTGTACAATAACAAACACTGATTCTGATTAATAAAAGTTAATTTCCCTAAAGCTCAGGAATCACAAACTGAACATGTTACCAGGTCTGATAATGAGCAGAGGTTATTAAAGCTTCTGAGAAACAATGAACAGGAAAAAAGAGCGAGAAAGAAAAATAAAGATAGAAAACAAAGAGAGAAATACTTTCTGATTATTGTCAAGTATTCAACTATGTCATCTGGATAATGTTTCTTCGTGGCATTAGCGGATGACAAGTGCCATTTATGTCTCTGGTAATTCAAGCTTCAAAAATAATCACGGCCCAAAATATACAAACGTATAAACAACTAGTGGCAATTCCCTCATTTCAATAACAAATCACTGCGGACTGCAGATTTGTCTTTCAAACACGTATTTAAATCTCAACCTGGTCCCTGGTGCTTCCGACATGTTTTACGGGTGGCTGGCTAGCCTTACATTTACTGACCGCACACGCACACACACACACACACACACATGCACATGCATATGCACACACACACACACACACACACACACACACACACACACACATGCACACACATGCACACACACACACACACACCCTGCTGGAGACACCCCAGCTTTTCCCCATGACTGCAAATCCCTCTCCAGTGATTCTACCCTCAGTCATTGTGACTTCACCTGTTTGAAGCACCACCAAATCCCCTTTATATACTGGCGATCTGAAACACCACCAAACACCATCATCTATATAATGAGTAGTGTCAGAACCTCATGACCTCTGGGGTCACATTGGCATCCTATTGCCTATGGGTCAAAATTAGTGACATTCTGGATCCACTTCCAAATGTAAACATGAGAAGTTAACGGTGAAATTCACCCTGCAGGAATCCCCAAAAGGCTTCTGTCCTTTGTCTCCTGTTGTTTCTTCTATTCTCTCTCACTTTATAACTCCTCTTTGCTCTCTCACTTTCCTCTCTCTCTTCCTCCTTGTCTCTCTCTTGTCCCTTCGTTCAACTTTGACCCCACACCTCATTCGAACCAGCGAAGCCTAAAAAGGAAGTGATTCTGGCACTCTGTCCTATTTTGGAAGTCTCCTTGCTCTCAAACAAGAGCCGGGATTACCCACGCTGCACTTGGCCGGAGACAGCAGAAGGGGCACGCGCATATTTCTCTGAACTACACTATTTTCTACACAGTGCACTTCTTTCGGTCATGTTGAAAAAGGTTTCCCTTCGGACACTGCCAGAGAGCGTGAACAGCGCTGGTTCGGTCTGTGGTGAGTTTAGAGAGATTGAGTGATATCTCTCTGTTATCGTTCAGTCAGTCAGGACTTGGAATAATACAAGTATTGTCTTCACAGTAAAGTTAGCAAGCAATTTCCCGCACCCTGACTTTTCCTGTGGCTTGTTCTCCTTCTATTCTCTCTCTCTCTCTCTCTCTCTCTCTCTCTCTCTCTCTCTCTCTCTATCCATCCATCCCCCTTTCTCTCGTCCTCGGTCCCTCCCAGCTGGAAAGTCAGTAGATCTGAAATTACATTAAATTATTAACTGTGTAGACAGCAAGTAATTACTAGCCGTCATTGTGCGATCACATTTCCAGATTGGCTTTATTGTAACACCTATGCCTTGAATTCAGAGAAATGCAGTTACGAAGACCAGCCTGGTTTCAGGTTCCCCAGTGAAGCCCAGTGAAAGGATCCAACTGGTGTTTCCAGGTTATGATACCAAACACCCCTTCATTCTGCCCTCTTCTCTCTCTCTCTTCTCTTTTCCCTGTCACTTCTCTCTCTCTCTCCTCTTTCTACTCCTGGCTTCCTCATCTCTTTTCTCTATCATTTCGCAGTCTCATATGTCATAGCTCTCTTCATCAATGCAGTTCTATATTGTTCTCCAGCTGAAAATCTCAGCCCTTTGATCCGACCGGGTACTTCAGCCTGCTTTATTCTGTGATGCAACACAGTTTCATCAATCCATCAATCTTTTCATCCCTACAGCGGATTAGATTACTAATTTTTTTCTTTCAACGTTTCGCTTTTCTCTTCCTGTCTGTTTGTCTCTCTTTTGCAATCTTTTCCTCTCCCACCCTCTGGATTTTGAGTTCTCCGATCTGAGAGATCTAGTCCTGTTTGAGAGGAAATTGTGTTAAGTGCTGGTTGGGAAACTGCGTTTAGGTTCTACATTTCTCTCCGCTATCTTGTTATCCGTATCATTCAATCGCAATAAAGAGAAACAATAAAGTCATCAACACAAAACCAAAAGTCTAGACTGGCACTGTGCGACATCCAGAACAAAATAAACAATTCTATTTGGATCCACAGGGTTGAAAATGATGTTCCAGTGGGCACATGGAAGTTGTTCACCTTAATCTCATTAAACACTCTAGAATGTAAAATACAACGTTATTACAATGAACTTATAAGCACTCCACACTCGGCTTCCTGGCCAGGGGCAGTTGAAGAACTTTACTTAAACCAGGATTTTAACTTGATTATATCTAGAAGGGATATTCATCTGACCAAGCAGCTCATATAAAATGGCAGTAAAAATATCAATGACCACCTGAAGACAATCCTTCATCTAACACCAGAGTGGGTCACAGCCCAGGCTATCATTCTCCAGGACCACTGGAGCAATTATGGTTAAGTGCCTTGCTCAAAGGCACATTGACAGACCTCTCATTTTGTTGGCTGAGAAACTTGACCACTGCTCCACTGAAATAGCCAATCTTGTTCGCAGACACTCCAGCCCACTGTACTTCATATGCACCCGGCAAACACTCTGATTCCTCCTGATGTGATTGAACCCAACGGCTCTGGCAACACATATCGGAATCACAGAGGATTCTGGGAACTCATATTGGCGGGTAACATTTGGATCTAATAGAAAAGGTCACGCTTATGTGAGAAGTAAAACGTAACAAATGTTATGGTCATTGTGATAAAACACTGATAACACACACTACATATGGTGTGCTTGAGTTGAATTGCTGTGCTTAAAATAGATTCCCTTTTTAGTTATTGTATAGAATATATATTTTTAAAGCGTATTATACTTTCAGAGTACTCAAATTCTATTTCCAGGTATACTGAAGAATGAAATAACCGGGATCATTTTAACACACGTTTTATTATTCACAACTGGATTAATTTTCCAGATTATTCCCCCCCATTCTGTAGCTGAGAACATTATTTTTTATTTTTTTATCATAACAGCGGCCAGTCCTTTGAGATTTATAACACTAATACATTTCTCTGGGCTCCTCTCACATGACCAGACACAGATAAGTCAAAACAGGAAACAGAAATGAGTAACAATGGGGTCTCCAAGGCCAAATACACACACACAAATACACACACAAAATGCACACACACAAATACACACACAAAATGCACACACACACACACACACACACAAACACACACAAACACACACAAACACACACAAACAAACACACACAAACACACACAAACACACACGCGCGCTGCAGATAAACAATGCCTTGTAAAGAACTGAAGTAGGTCAGGCAGGCCTTGTGGCAACAGAGGATGAGGAAGATGATGATGATGGCGTGAAGTGGTCCAGCATCATAGAAGCTCTATGGGCTCTGTGTGGAGGATTAGCCGGAGGTTGGATCGGATCTGTTCTGGACGGAGATGAACATCCAACTTTATAATGAGCTGGGTATACAGTAACTGATATGTGACAGAGATGAACATCCAACTTCATAATGAGCCGGATATACAGTAACTGATATGTGACAGAGATGAACATCCAACTTCATAATGAGCCGGGTATACAGTAACTGATATGTGACAGAGATGAACATCCAACTTCATAATGAGCCGGGTATACAGTAACTGATATGTGACAGAGATGAACATCCAACTTCATAATGAGCCGGATATACAGTAACTGATATGTGACAGAGATGAACATCCAACTTCATAATGAGCCGGGTATACAGTAACTGATATGTGACAGAGATGAACATCCAACTTCATAATGAGCCGGATATACAGTAACTGATATGTGACAGAGATGAACATCCAATTTCATAATGAGCCGGATATACAGTAACTGATATGTGACAGAGATGAACATCCAACTTCATAATGAGCCGGGTATACAGTAACTGATATGTGACAGAGATGAACATCCAACTTCATAATGAGCCGGGTATGCAGTAACTGATATGTGACAGAGATGAACATCCAATTTCATAATGAGCCGGATATACAGTAACTGATATGTGACAGAGATGAACATCCAACTTCATAATGAGCCGGGTATACAGTAACTGATATGTGACAGAGATGAACATCCAACTTCATAATGAGCCGGATATACAGTAACTGATATGTGACAGAGATGAACATCCAACTTCATAATGAGCCGGATATACAGTAACTGATATGTGACAGAGATGAACATCCAACTTCATAATGAGCCGGGTATACAGTAACTGATATGTGACAGAGATGAACATCCAACTTCATAATGAGCCGGATATACAGTAACTGATATGTGACAGAGATGAACATCCAATTTCATAATGAGCCGGATATACAGTAACTGATATGTGACAGAGATGAACATCCAACTTCATAATGAGCCGGGTATACAGTAACTGATATGTGACAGAGATGAACATCCAACTTCATAATGAGCCGGGTATACAGTAACTGATATGTGACAGAGATGAACATCCAATTTCATAATGAGCCGGATATACAGTAACTGATATGTGACAGAGATGAACATCCAACTTCATAATGAGCCGGGTATACAGTAACTGATATGTGACAGAGATGAACATCCAACTTCATAATGAGCCGGATATACAGTAACTTATATGTGACAGAGATGAACATCCAACTTCATAATGAGCCGGGTATACAGTAACTTATATGTGACAGAGATGAACATCCAACTTCATAATGAGCCGGGTATACGGTAACTTATATGTGACAGAGATGAACGTCCAACTTCATAATGAGCCAGATATACAGTAACTGATATGTGACAGAGATGAACATCCAACTTCATAATGAGCCGGGTATACAGTAACTGATATGTGACAGAGATGAACGTCGTGACAGTTAGTTAACGTTTGGTGATGGTCAGTTACTGTTTGGTGGCGGTCAGTTAACGAGTAAACCGTTAGAACATTATACTTTACATTCTAGAGTGTTTAATTAGTTAACTGAACATTATACTCCTGGGGGGAAAAAAGCAAGACGTTTGTCAACTCCCAACGCTGTTGTGCAGAAAGAGCACAGCATGAGGCATTTGGAACAAACTTGAGTTGGGACGTCTATCTGTCCTAATCAGAACACTGTGCTGTCTCTGCTTCCAGACATTCTCTGGTGCTGACCCCCTCATTAACAGAGGCTATTTCAAATCGGGATTTACTGAGAACTTTGAATTCAAAGCTTTATTAGGATCTAGTGAATCTGAAACAAGGGGTGTTGTGTGTGTGTTTGTGTGTGTGTGTGTGTGTGTGCGTGTGTGTGTGTGCGGGACAGATGAACCAACACAGCGTCTGTGGCACCCTGGCCAGATTACAGGACATGGCCATAGATAAGGGGGGGATTCCAACTGGACCCAGGCTCATTTTCAAAGAATTGGCACAGGCGGGGGGTCGGGTGGGTGATTTTCTCAGGGGTTTAGGGAGCGAGATGGGTTGGACAGATTAGGCAGAGAGTCCGTTCTTTCGGACAGTACTTGTTCTTTCGGACGGGGGGTGGGGGTACCAGCTCAGAGAGCTTGCTAGCTTAGTTGGTAATGAAATAATACAATTTGAGCAGGATCGTCCGGAAGGGAATATTAGCATCTGTTTTTCAGAGGAAGCTGGAACAAACTAGAGCTCTCCCCCTCCTTCACTCCCTCTCCCCCTCCTTCTCTCCCTCTCTCCATCCTCCCCCTCTCTCCCTCTCTCCCTCCATTCCTCTCTTCTCCCTCCTCCCTCCTCTCCCTCTCTCCCTCCATTCCTCTCTTCTCCCTCCTCCCTCCTCCCCTCTCTTCTCCCTTCCTCAACTCATTCTTTAATAAGGACCACCACTCTCCAGCACTCATTCTTCTCTTCCACATTGCTCTGTCTTTCATCCTCATTTTCTCTGATGCAGTTTGATAGAAAACAGAGGTCCAGAAACAGATATATATAATATTCATAAAGACTCAGTCATCATTCCCCGCATGTTCTTCCTTCCTGCTTTCTGCAATGAGTCCGCATCACAATCAGCAACCTATTCCCTAGATAGTGGGCTACTTGATACCAGAGCCCTAGGGGGAAAGGCATTGAATACAGGAAGTCGGATGTCATTTGTGACACGTGAAACAGAGCCTATGATGGTTCAAAGGATATGATTTAATTAAAAAGAGGGGCAAAGAGATGCTGTGTGTTTGTCCTGGCTTTATTCTGTTATCTCTCTTTAATTGTGAGATTGTAAGAACTACTCTGATTTTATTGTAATTTGTGTCCTGAAGGATCACACTGCCATTCCGGCATTGTCTTATCTCCAAGAAAGGGTTCAGTTCGAGGGAAACACTTCAAGTTGATTCAGATGCAGTATACAGTTTTGTGTGTCACACCAAAACAACACAAATATGTCAGAGAGAATTACATTTCATAATCACATCATCCCAGGGTTTAATTAGATTTGCTTGTAAGCTGGGTGCAATTTGGAATCCCAGCTATTATAATATTACGGTTTATGTCCCTCAAACACCTGTTGATCCCGAGCATTTCCTCAATATCAACAGGAGAGCTGAAGAGCACTGCCCTCCTCCCCCATATACATCTGCACTCAGCAGTTGTTGTCTCCCCCTCCCCCCCCGACCCTGATACTGCTAGTCTAACCAGGAAGTTGCGTGAGTCGCCGAGCATGAGGGCACACTCACTCGCCCGACAAGCCTCCAGCTCGCTCTCGCCCGAGTGCGATGGCACCAGGAGACCCCGGCCCACCCCCTCTGCCCCCCCCTCACCCGCTGGGTCCCGCCCTGACTTACCGTCGAGCTCAAACCCTCACACCAACCCGCCACATGGGACCCTGTTTTTTCTCCTCGATTTTGAGAACGCCAGTTCTTTGGCTTTTAGAGACCCCCGTGGTGTTAGCTCTTTGCACAGTTTGCCTGACGTCCAATTCCATGGAAACGGCCTCTGTAAAGACGAGGCTGGAGAAGGCAGCTGAAAGCTGGATTGTATACTGTCTGGCTGATTGAGGAGGTCTAACAATATGACTGTAATTGGATAGTGGGCAGCAGTGGGCGGACCCCGAATACAAAGCATGTATGAAACCCAAGGCTGACCTGAGTCGGTGGTACTCGGCGGGGTTCTGAATGGAGAACCCGGGGAAGAAAGAACAAAAAGCGTCATTCAGCTCTACCACGAGTTCCTGGCTTGACCCTTGACGGAAAAAACAACACCAGAAATGTATTCAGTCGTCTGAGTTATACTGCCCGAAGATCACCTAAAAACTCCCTCAGGTTCTCCGGTCGTATGTCGGAGAACTTAATGGGATTAGGAACACTCTTGGCTAAAGGACACACAGGGTACCAAATGACACCCTGCCCCCTACGACCTGTTACTGCGCACACCTTGTGACCACTTGTTCCTCAAGGGATTGGTTGTTTTTTGGGGCCCCTGGAACAGCCAGAGACATGCCACGCATCAGCGGTTGGAATTAACAAGCCCCACCCACCCAAACAGTGTCTGACCCAGCCTGACTCACTTTATAAGGTCACCTCTTGGTTTTAAGTATTACTCCTCCCACTTCCATCCGACACCTCCCCCGGTTTTGGGGCACAGTTCTGATTAGCCGGAACCCGGATCCTGTTTGGAGATAAACATGTCCGCACATGTCAGTGTGCATGTCACTCTTTAACGCCGTGTAATGAAAAGAAACTACAACATAACTGACACAACATAACTGACTGACCAGGTGATCCGCAGACTTACAGGGTCTCAGTCCCAAATGCCAGCCTACTCCCTTAATAGTGCACTACATTTCACCAGAGCCCTTATGGGATAAATGTTGCTGCTCAATCTGCTACCCTGATGCTGTTACTGGTAAATATAACAGTGGCCAGAAAGGGAAGAGAGATAGAGTAAGAGAAGGTGAAGGAAGAGTAAACGGAGGTAGAGAGAGAGATATGGAGGTAGAGAGAGTGATATGGAGGTAGAGAGAGTGAAGGGAGGTAGAGAGAGTGAAGGGAGGTAGAGAGAGAGAGAGTGTGATAGGGACAGAGGTAGAGAGAGAGAGAGATCCGGAGGTAAACAAATAGGATGGCTAGAGAAGAGAATTTGATGAGATAAAATTGATAAAAAGTGATTAAGAGAGAGCGAGAATGGAAAAGAGAGAAAGAAAAGCATGGGAGACACCTGGCATTGAACCCACCTACCCTTATCCTCCACTGGTGAGTCACGAACATGGATAGGAACAAGGTTACCGTGGTAACAAGTAACCATAGGTACCATGCATGAGGGAGGAAGAGTATGGAGACTAAATTCATCTTCTTTACAAACATTTGTGTGTGTAATATGAATGGTTATTGTTTATTTCCTGTGCTTTGGCAATAGTAACATACAGCAGTAAAACTTGTGTCTGAAGGTCAACATTATTTCTTTATTTTCAAACTGCTGTGTGTGTGTGTCTGTGTGTGTTCCACGTTGACGGTTGAGGGTTTGTGAAACTTGATGTTTAATCCTAGTACAAAGTCTCGTACGCCTATCTTTGTGGTGGAAATCACAAATGTATTTGCTCAGCGTTGCCCACATCCATTTTTCGGACGGTGTCTTAATCAGAAACGACTGGAGCTGCTACTGGGGCTTCTCAGAAACAGCTCGCCAAAGGGTTGCTAGATCAAATCCTGTAGCTGGCAAACAATCTGTTGTTAGGTACCCTCGCTACGTTCTCGCTAACTTCTGCAACTCGTTTAAAAGCTACAAACAACCAAATAGGTTATTGAACAATTGTAACTACTGCTACAGGGTGAACAACAATCACATGTGTGTACTGTTTCAGCTATGTTCCTCACCAGGTCTACATCCATGGAAGTCCACGAGAGAGAGCTGTCATTTGGCTGGCAGAGTGGGAACTAAATCACATGTGTGTACTGTTTCAGCTATGTTCCTCACCAGGTCTACATCCATGGAAGTCCACGAGAGAGAGCTGTCATTTGGCTGGCAGAGTGGGAACTAAATCACATGTGTGTACTGTTTCAGCTATGTTCCTCACCAGGTCTACATCCATGGAAGTCCACGAGAGAGAGCTGTCATTTGGCTGGCAGAGTGGGAACTAAATCACATGTGTGTACTGTTTCAGCTATGTTCCTCACCAGGTCTACATCCATGGAAGTCCACGAGAGAGAGCTGTCATTTGGCTGGCAGAGTGGGAACTAAATCACATGTGTGTACTGTTTCAGCTATGTTCCTCACCAGGTCTACATCCATGGAAGTCCACGAGAGAGAGCTGTCATTTGGCTGGCAGAGTGGGAACTAAATCACATGTGTGTACTGTTTCAGCTATGTTCCTCACCAGGTCTACATCCATGGAAGTCCACGAGAGAGAGCTGTCATTTGGCTGGCAGAGTGGGAACTAAATCACATGTGTGTACTGTTTCAGCTATGTTCCTCACCAGGTCTACATCCATGGAAGTCCACGAGAGAGAGCTGTCATTTGGCTGGCAGAGTGGGAACTAAATCACATGTGTGTACTGTTTCAGCTATGTTCTGTCATTTGGCTGGCACCAGGTCTACATCCATGGAAGTCCACGAGAGAGAGCTGTCATTTGGCTGGCAGAGTGGGAACTAAATCACATGTGTGTACTGTTTCAGCTATGTTCCTCACCAGGTCTACATCCATGGAAGTCCACGAGAGAGAGCTGTCATTTGGCTGGCAGAGTGGGAACTAAATCACATGTGTGTACTGTTTCAGCTATGTTCCTCACCAGGTCTACATCCATGGAAGTCCACGAGAGAGAGCTGTCATTTGGCTGGCAGAGTGGGAACTAAATCACATGTGTGTACTGTTTCAGCTATGTTCCTCACCAGGTCTACATCCATGGAAGTCCACGAGAGAGAGCTGTCATTTGGCTGGCAGAGTGGGAACTAAATCACATGTGTGTACTGTTTCAGCTATGTTCCTCACCAGGTCTACATCCATGGAAGTCCACGAGAGAGAGCTGTCATTTGGCTGGCAGAGTGGGAACTAAATCACATGTGTGTACTGTTTCAGCTATGTTCCTCACCAGGTCTACATCCATGGAAGTCCACGAGAGAGAGCTGTCATTTGGCTGGCAGAGTGGGAACTAAATCACATGTGTGTACTGTTTCAGCTATGTTCCTCACCAGGTCTACATCCATGGAAGTCACTAAATCACATGTGTGTACTGTTTCAGAGAGAGCTGTCATTTGGCTGGCAGAGTGGGAACTAAATCACATGTGTGTACTGTTTCAGCTATGTTCCTCACCAGGTCTACATCCATGGAAGTCCACGAGAGAGAGCTGTCATTTGGCTGGCAGAGTGGGAACTAAATCACATGTGTGTACTGTTTCAGCTATGTTCCTCACCAGGTCTACATCCATGGAAGTCCACGAGAGAGAGCTGTCATTTGGCTGGCAGAGTGGGAACTAAATCACATGTGTGTACTGTTTCAGCTATGTTCCTCACCAGGTCTACATCCATGGAAGTCCACGAGAGAGAGCTGTCATTTGGCTGGCAGAGTGGGAACTAAATCACATGTGTGTACTGTTTCAGCTATGTTCCTCACCAGGTCTACATCCATGGAAGTCCACGAGAGAGAGCTGTCATTTGGCTGGCAGAGTGGGAACTAAATCACATGTGTGTACTGTTTCAGCTATGTTCCTCACCAGGTCTACATCCATGGAAGTCCACGAGAGAGAGCTGTCATTTGGCTGGCAGAGTGGGAACTAAATCACATGTGTGTACTGTTTCAGCTATGTTCCTCACCAGGTCTACATCCATGGAAGTCCACGAGAGAGAGCTGTCATTTGGCTGGCAGAGTGGGAACTAAATCACATGTGTGTACTGTTTCAGCTATGTTCCTCACCAGGTCTACATCCATGGAAGTCCACGAGAGAGAGCTGTCATTTGGCTGGCAGAGTGGGAACTAAATCACATGTGTGTACTGTTTCAGCTATGTTCCTCACCAGGTCTACATCCATGGAAGTCCACGAGAGAGAGCTGTCATTTGGCTGGCAGAGTGGGAACTAAATCACATGTGTGTACTGTTTCAGCTATGTTCCTCACCAGGTCTACATCCATGGAAGTCCACGAGAGAGCTGTCATTTGGCTGGCAGAGTGGGAACTAAATCACATGTGTGTACTGTTTCAGCTATGTTCCTCACCAGGTCTACATCCATGGAAGTCCACGAGAGAGAGCTGTCATTTGGCTGGCAGAGTGGGAACTAAATCACATGTGTGTACTGTTTCAGCTATGTTCCTCACCAGGTCTACATCCATGGAAGTCCACGAGAGAGAGCTGTCATTTGGCTGGCAGAGTGGGAACTAAATCACATGTGTGTACTGTTTCAGCTATGTTCCTCACCAGGTCTACATCCATGGAAGTCCACGAGAGAGAGCTGTCATTTGGCTGGCAGAGTGGGAACTAAATCACATGTGTGTACTGTTTCAGCTATGTTCCTCACCAGGTCTACATCCATGGAAGTCCACGAGAGAGAGCTGTCATTTGGCTGGCAGAGTGGGAACTAAATCACATGTGTGTACTGTTTCAGCTATGTTCCTCACCAGGTCTACATCCATGGAAGTCCACGAGAGAGAGCTGTCATTTGGCTGGCAGAGTGGGAACTAAATCACATGTGTGTACTGTTTCAGCTATGTTCCTCACCAGGTCTACATCCATGGAAGTCCACGAGAGAGAGCTGTCATTTGGCTGGCAGAGTGGGAACTAAATCACATGTGTGTACTGTTTCAGCTATGTTCCTCACCAGGTCTACATCCATGGAAGTCCACGAGAGAGAGCTGTCATTTGGCTGGCAGAGTGGGAACTAAATCACATGTGTGTACTGTTTCAGCTATGTTCCTCACCAGGTCTACATCCATGGAAGTCCACGAGAGAGAGCTGTCATTTGGCTGGCAGAGTGGGAACTAAATCACATGTGTGTACTGTTTCAGCTATGTTCCTCACCAGGTCTACATCCATGGAAGTCCACGAGAGAGAGCTGTCATTTGGCTGGCAGAGTGGGAACTAAATCACATGTGTGTACTGTTTCAGCTATGTTCCTCACCAGGTCTACATCCATGGAAGTCCACGAGAGAGAGCTGTCATTTGGCTGGCAGAGTGGGAACTAAATCACATGTGTGTACTGTTTCAGCTATGTTCCTCACCAGGTCTACATCCATGGAAGTCCACGAGAGAGAGCTGTCATTTGGCTGGCAGAGTGGGAACTAAATCACATGTGTGTACTGTTTCAGCTATGTTCCTCACCAGGTCTACATCCATGGAAGTCCACGAGAGAGAGCTGTCATTTGGCTGGCAGAGTGGGAACTAAATCACATGTGTGTACTGTTTCAGCTATGTTCCTCACCAGGTCTACATCCATGGAAGTCCACGAGAGAGAGCTGTCATTTGGCTGGCAGAGTGGGAACTAAATCACATGTGTGTACTGTTTCAGCTATGTTCCTCACCAGGTCTACATCCATGGAAGTCCACGAGAGAGAGCTGTCATTTGGCTGGCAGAGTGGGAACTAAATCACATGTGTGTACTGTTTCAGCTATGTTCCTCACCAGGTCTACATCCATGGAAGTCCACGAGAGAGAGCTGTCATTTGGCTGGCAGAGTGGGAACTAAATCACATGTGTGTACTGTTTCAGCTATGTTCCTCACCAGGTCTACATCCATGGAAGTCCACGAGAGAGAGCTGTCATTTGGCTGGCAGAGTGGGAACTAAATCACATGTGTGTACTGTTTCAGCTATGTTCCTCACCAGGTCTACATCCATGGAAGTCCACGAGAGAGAGCTGTCATTTGGCTGGCAGAGTGGGAACTAAATCACATGTGTGTACTGTTTCAGCTATGTTCCTCACCAGGTCTACATCCATGGAAGTCCACGAGAGAGCTGTCATTTGGCTGGCAGAGTGGGAACTAAATCACATGTGTGTACTGTTTCAGCTATGTTCCTCACCAGGTCTACATCCATGGAAGTCCACGAGAGAGAGCTGTCATTTGGCTGGCAGAGTGGGAACTAAATCACATGTGTGTACTGTTTCAGCTATGTTCCTCACCAGGTCTACATCCATGGAAGTCCACGAGAGAGAGCTGTCATTTGGCTGGCAGAGTGGGAACTAAATCACATGTGTGTACTGTTTCAGCTATGTTCCTCACCAGGTCTACATCCATGGAAGTCCACGAGAGAGAGCTGTCATTTGGCTGGCAGAGTGGGAACTAAATCACATGTGTGTTATGTTTCAGCTATGTTCCTCACCAGGTCTACATCCATGGAAGTCCACGAGAGAGAGCTGTCATTTGGCTGGCAGAGTGGGAACTAAATCACATGTGTGTACTGTTTCAGCTATGTTCCTCACCAGGTCTACATCCATGGAAGTCCACGAGAGAGAGCTGTCATTTGGCTGGCAGAGTGGGAACTAAAGCTACATGAGAAAAAAATAACCTTTATATCTCTGACATCCAATAAGCCTCTTAGGGACCCAGGAAGCTGAGAGAGGAGAAAGGCAGGGAGAGATGAGCGATGACCACTGAAGTGAGACAAACAGGCAACTGAGCGGCTCATATAATGTCAGTGAACGACGTCAATTAATGACAGATCAAATAAAATATCTGAAGGTACGTAAACTTTATGTTTCTGTCTAAATATGAAGAGGTGTGACGACAGGGAATATAAGTTACAATAGTTTACTGGGAATAGCTATCCAACATAAATGACCTAAACCTGTTTAAGAACCAGTCAACCACTGTGCCCTTTGACCTCTGGTGATCGCATTAGTGCACATCACTATTGTGGCTCACGCATGTTCCTTTAGACAGATCCTGAGTCAGTTAAACACTGAGTATAATCAGAATCAATACATTTGAGCAACTGGGAAAGGATGTATTGCCTCTTTGCAGATGGCTCCAATAGTTCAAATGGGTTGACGGTAAAATGACAAGTCAGTTTAATTAATAATGGCCTCCCGGTATTTCCTGTCAGGCTGTACTGAGCCCTGGGGACTAGAGCACGGCAGTCACACTCGGTAAATGGTAGACATTAAACTCAGCGAGTGGCAACAGCAGGTGTTGGTGATAAAGATCACAGAACCCCTGGATGGGATTAATCCCAGACAACGTGGCTCTGTTCCTCTCACCAGTCAAACCAACTGGCCTTGGGTCATGTATTTGTCTGGCTTCCTAATCTGGCATTAGCACCCCAGAAATGTCCCATCTTGCCCCTGCTTGAAACCGAGGGAGGTGGAGGAGAGGGTGATGGAGTGTCACCCTGGCAACGCCCGAAGCAAAATCAGGTTTTTTTTTAATAAGCCATTGCCACGGCAACATTTCTTTAACTTATTAATATTGTCTGAACTCTAAGGTCAACCCAAACGCCAATTCTAGCTGAAATAAAAAACCATCAAGCCTCTAATTGAGTATTTGAAAAAGAAAAATCATAAGCCTTTGATTAAGAAGTAATATCAGGCTAATTTAAACTTTTGCTCTTTCACATTATATGGAACATGTTCAAATTTGAACAGGGAAGACTGGAAATACGTGGCTGAGTGGTTTGAGGTTTGTTGTGTGGGGTTTTGTAACACAGCTGGATCTAGTCTTTAACTCCAATCCCAAAACACACAACGTGATCCTGACTGTGTGATTAGGAGCTTACAGGACCCAAAACACACAACATGATCCTGACTCTGTGTGATTAGGAGCTTACAGGACCCAAAACACACAACGTGATGCTGCTTCTGTGTGATTAGGAGCTTACAGGACCCAAAACACACAACATGATCCTGCCTCTGTGTGATTAGGAGCTTATAGGACCCAAAACACACAACGTGATCCTGCCTCTGTCTGATTAGGAGCTTACAGGACCCAAAACACACAACATGATCCTGCCTCTGTCTGATTAGGAGCTTACAGGACCCAAACACACAACGTGATGCTGCCTCTGTGTGATTAGGAGCTTACAGGACCCAAAACACACAACATGATCCTGCCTCTGTGTGATTAGGAGCTTACAGGACCCAAAACACACAACGTGATGCTGCTTCTGTGTGATTAGGAGCTTACAGGACCCAAAACACACAACATGATCCTGCCTCTGTGTGATTAGGAGCTTACAGGACCCAAAACACACAACATGATCCTGCCTCTGTGTGATTAGGAGCTTACAGGACCCAAAACACACAACGTGATGCGGCTTCTGTGTGATTAGGAGCTTACAGGACCCAAAACACACAACATGATCCTGCCTCTGTGTGATTAGGAGCTTACAGGACCCAAAACACACAACGTGATCCTGCCTCTGTCTGATTAGGAGCTTACAGGACCCAAAACACACAACATGATCCTGCCTCTGTGTGATTAGGAGCTTACAGGACCCAAAACACACAACATGATCCTGCCTCTGTCTGATTAGGAGCTTACAGGACCCAAACACACAACGTGATGCTGCCTCTGTGTGATTAGGAGCTTACAGGCAACATTCATTGAGGTCAGAGTCACAACTGTGATTTAGGGTCGGCTGCTTATCCTACTAAACCCATCGCCTTGGGTGATCGCTCAGTCTTCCTGACTCCCTCTATTTCCCAGTTTCTCTCTCTCAGTCTCTGGTTGTCTGGCTCTCTCTCTGTCTCTCTCGCTCAGTCTTCCTGGCTCCCTCTATTTCCCAGTTTCTCTCTCTCAGTCTCTCGCTGTCTGGCTCTCTCTTTGTCTCTCTCGCTCAGTCTTCCTGGCTCTCGCTTTCCATGCCTCTTTCTCTACCTGTCTTCCTCTCTACCCGTCTTTCCCCTCTACCAGTCTTCCTCTCTCTACATGTCTTCCTCTCTCAACCTGTCTAGCTCTATCTTATCTATGTCTGGATCCGTCTCTCTTTTCCTCTCTAGGAACCTCTGCTTCCTCTGTCACAGTGGATACTGTAATTTTAGATCCATTCAGATCTGCCAGAGAGATATTAGACAACCCCCCAAAATCCCCCATATAGTCTCTAAAAGCTTTAAATGCCTGGATTGGATAATTAACAGTCCTGCCCATTTGGGTCAAAATATTAACCAGGCCAATCTGAAACAGTCAGTACATACATCCAGTCTAGGTAACGAGTTATGTTTAAGATAATTTTCCCCGCAGATATAACTCCTCGGTCCTGACTGATGACAAGTAAAATTAACACCATAACTGAAAATATGCCATGCAGAGTTGAATTAGCCGGTAATGACTGTTCCACAGCAGGTGGCACATTTCTACTGAAGCTTCTCCACTCAGTTGTGCGCCTGAAGACTGCAATCAACTAGGACATATTTACCGTCACCTGTGACGGTTTATCACACCGCTTGCTCTGTCAGAATGTTTTGGCTGGCGGATAACACATTCCCCCGCCAACAAACCTGACTGAGCTCAAAGGTGTCTTATAGAGTACCTGATCCAGCCTCCACCCTGCCATCAGAGGTGTCTTATAGAGTACCTGATCCAGCATCCAGCCTGCCATTAGAGGTGTCTTATAGAGTACCTGATCCAGCATCCAGCCTGCCATCAGAGGTGTCTTATAGAGTACCTGATCCAGCCTCCACCCTGCCATCAGAGGTGTCTTATAGAGTACCTGATCCAGCATCCAGCCTGCCATCAGAGGTGTCTTAGAGTACCTGATCCAGCCTCCACCCTGCCATCAGAGGTGTCTTATAGAGTACCTGATCCAGCCTCCACCCTGCCATCAGAGGTGTCTTATAGAGTACCTGATCCAGCCTCCACCCTGCCATCAGAGGTGTCTTAGAGTACCTGATCCAGCATCCAGCCTGCCATTAGAGGTGTCTTATAGAGTACCTGATCCAGCATCCAGCCTGCCATTAGAGGTGTCTTAGAGTACCTGATCCAGCATCCAGCCTGCCATCAGAGGTGTCTTATAGAGTACCTGATCCAGCATCCAGCCTGCCATCAGAGGTGTCTTAGAGTACCTGATCCAGCCTCCACCCTGCCATTAGAGGTGTCTTATAGAGTACCTGATCCAGCATCCAGCCTGCCATCAGAGGTGTCTTAGAGTACCTGATCCAGCATCCACCCTGCCATCAGAGGTGTCTTATAGAGTACCTGATCCAGCATCCAGCCTGCCATCAGAGGTGTCTTAGAGTACCTGATCCAGCCTCCACCATGCCATCAGAGGTGTCTTATAGAGTACCTGATCCAGCATCCAGCCTGCCATTAGAGGTGTCTTATAGAGTACCTGATCCAGCATCCAGCCTGCCATTAGAGGTGTCTTATAGAGTACCTGATCCAGCATCCAGCCTGCCATTAGAGGTGTCTTAGAGTACCTGATCCAGCATCCAGCCTGCCATCAGAGGTGTCTTAGAGTACCTGATCCAGCATCCAGCCTGCCATTAGAGGTGTCTTATAGAGTACCTGATCCAGCATCCAGCCTGCCATCAGAGGTGTCTTAGAGAGTACCTGATCCAGCCTCCACCCTGCCATTAGAGGTGTCTTATAGAGTACCTGATCCAGCATCCAGCCTGCCATCAGAGGTGTCTTAGAGTACCTGATCCAGCATCCAGCCTGCCATCAGAGGTGTCTTATAGAGTACCTGATCCAGCCTCCACCCTGCCATCAGAGGTGTCTTAGAGTACCTGATCCAGCATCCACCCTGCCATCAGAGGTGTCTTAGAGTACCTGATCCAGCATCCAGCCTGCCATTAGAGGTGTCTTATAGAGTACCTGATCCAGCATCCAGCCTGCCATTAGAGGTGTCTTATAGAGTACCTGATCCAGCATCCAGCCTGCCATCAGAGGTGTCTTAGAGTACCTGATCCAGCATCCAGCCTGCCATTAGAGGTGTCTTATAGAGTACCTGATCCAGCATCCAGCCTGCCATCAGAGGTGTCTTATAGAGTACCTGATCCAGCATCCAGCCTGCCATTAGAGGTGTCTTATAGAGTACCTGATCCAGCCTCCACCCTGCCATCAGAGGTGTCTTATAGAGTACCTGATCCAGCCTCCACCCTGCCATCAGAGGTGTCTTATAGAGTACCTGATCCAGCATCCAGCCTGCCATCAGAGGTGTCTTAGAGTACCTGATCCAGCATCCAGCCTGCCATTAGAGGTGTCTTAGAGTACCTGATCCAGCCTCCACCCTGCCATCAGAGGTGTCTTAGAGTACCTGATCCAGCATCCAGCCTGCCATTAGAGGTGTCTTATAGAGTACCTGATCCAGCATCCAGCCTGCCATCAGAGGTGTCTTATAGAGTACCTGATCCAGCATCCACCCTGCCATCAGAGGTGTCTTAGAGTACCTGATCCAGCATCCAGCCTGCCATTAGAGGTGTCTTATAGAGTACCTGATCCAGCCTCCACCCTGCCATCAGAGGTGTCTTATAGAGTACCTGATCCAGCATCCACCCTGCCATCAGAGGTGTCTTAGAGTACCTGATCCAGCATCCACCCTGCCATTAGAGGTGTCTTATAGAGTACCTGATCCAGCCTCCAGCCTGCCATCAGAGGTGTCTTAGAGTACCTGATCCAGCATCCACCCTGCCATTAGAGATGTCTTATAGAGTACCTGATCCAGCATCCAGCCTGCCATTAGAGGTGTCTTATAGAGTACCTGATCCAGCATCCAGCCTGCCATCAGAGGTGTCTTATAGAGTACCTGATCCAGCATCCACCCTGCCATCAGAGGTGTCTTATAGAGTACCTGATCCAGCATCCAGCCTGCCATTAGAGGTGTCTTATAGAGTACCTGATCCAGCATCCACCCTGCCATTAGAGGTGTCTTAGAGTACCTGATCCAGCATCCAGCCTGCCATTAGAGGTGTCTTAGAGTACCTGATCCAGCATCCACCCTGCCATCAGAGGTGTCTTAGAGTACCTGATCCAGCATCCAGCCTGCCATTAGAGGTGTCTTATAGAGTACCTGATCCAGCATCCAGCCTGCCATCAGAGGTGTCTTATAGAGTACCTGATCCAGCATCCAGCCTGCCATTAGAGGTGTCTTATAGAGTACCTGATCCAGCATCCAGCCTGCCATCAGAGGTGTCTTGTAGAGTACCTGATCCAGCATCCAGCCTGCCATCAGAGGTGTCTTATAGAGTACCTGATCCAGCATCCAGCCTGCCATTAGAGGTGTCTTATAGAGTACCTGATCCAGCATCCAGCCTGCCATTAGAGGTGTCTTATAGAGTACCTGATCCAGCCTCCTCCCTGCCATCAGGAGCCTTCGGTGCACATTAGCTGCTGCAGTGTGAGTTTAAATCCAACCCACCACTCTCTCAGCAGTTCTAAATGCCTTTATTTTGCCACATCCCAGTCCAATAAAACATGGAATGCCTGAAAGAAAAACATTAAAAGAAAATCACCAATACCAGGCCAAACGACGAGAAAAAAAATCCACCTGCGCAAACCCTCAGTTTAATCAAAGTTACAAATCTGAAAAAGTCAAAGGAGCTGAGGACTTTCCGAACGCACTGCAATTTAATTTCAAGAGTCCAACTAAAACCTAGAAATTCCCTTCCACCCGTTTGTCTGGGTTGGTTGACATCATTTTAGGGTCAACCCTCCTCCGGTATTTTCCATAATCACCTAAGTCACATTCTGCCATCAAGGCCAACACAATTCCTTGCTTCTCCTCGTTCCTCCTGTGTTCAGTATGCTGATGAGCCTCAGGTTTCCGGATGCACGGCAAGAACGGAAAACAAAAAGCATTCCCGGGTTAAAGCCATTTTAGACCCCAATCTGGGAGTGTGCCGTTCATCGTGTAACCAATCAGTGTGACAGCCCTCTGCAATAGCAAACAGGTCGGGAGAGATTTGTGTTGCTGGCTGAATGTGAACACACATCTGCCCTGTTCTCAATCACTTAAACAGGATGTGTTGATAAAAGGGATTGATTGAATTCAGCCTGGATCTTTCTTATTTCCTCCTGTTCCCTACCCTCCTCTCAGTCTCTCCTCCTCTCTCTCCACCCCACCTCTCCTCCTCTCCGTGAGGAGGTTCTAGTTGTTAATGACGGCCATTGCCATGTCAACACATTAGGCCACTCATGAATCCGTCCAGAGTTCCAAGTGGAAACACACAGTCAAAGCCAATAAAAGCATCTGTGTACATCCTGTCATTAAGGACAGATGTCTCTCTGAACCCCTCCTACCCTGTCCTGGTGTAGGGAGAGAGTGAATACTCCCTGAACCACTCCTACCCTGTCCTGGTGTAGGGAGAGAGTGAATACCCCCTGAACCCCTCCTACCCTGTCCTGGTGTAGGGAGAGAGTGAATACCCCCTGAACCCCTCCTACCCTGTCCTGGTGTAGGGAGAGAGTGAATACTCCCTGAACCCCTCCTACCCTGTCCTGGTGTAGGGAGTGAGTGAATACCCCCTGAACCCCTCCTACCCTGGCCTGGTGTAGGGTAAATGAATACCCCCTGAACCCCTCCTACCCTGGTCCCTCTTTCTCTAAACCCTTGCTCTCCACCTGCCTCCATCCCACGTTCTTTTCTCCTCTCGGCGTACAGTCTACCTGCGGTCTCCTCTCGGCGTACAGTCTACCTGCGGTCTCCTCTCGGCGTACAGTCTACCTGCGGTCTCCTCTCGGCGTACAGTCTACCTGCGGTCTCCTCTCGGCGTACAGTCTACCTGCGGTCTCCTCTCGGCGTACAGTCTACCTGCGGTCTCCTCTCGGCGTACAGTCTACCTGCGTTCTCCTCTCGGCGTACAGTCTACCTGCGGTCTCCTCTCGGCGTACAGTCTACCTGCGGTCTCCTCTCGGCGTACAGTCTACCTGCGGTCTCCTCTCGGCGTACAGTCTACCTGCGGTCTCCTCTCGGCGTACAGTCTACCTGCGGTCTCCTCTCGGCGTACAGTCTACCTGCGGTCTCCTCTCGGCGTACAGTCTACCTGCGGTCTACTCTCGGCGTACAGTCTACCTGCGGTCTCCTCTCGGCGTACAGTCTACCTGCGGTCTCCACTCGGCTTACAGTCTACCTGCGGTCTCCTCTCGGTGTACAGTCTACCTGTGTGAAATTACCTTCTCACATGATGTCAGATTGATTCCACGGGTTTCTGAAAGGGTCTGATGTCTGGCAGAGAAAGCGTCTAAACAACCGGTCGTTTGAAGACTGAGGCGCTTTAAAGAAAAGGGTTGGCTGTGATCTGTCGCCTAGAATAGCTCATCCATCTGAACGTTTGTGGTCAGAGTTCCCACGAAGAATGGTGACTAATTGTAAAACAAAGTATGAAAAGAGAAGTTCCCTCATAAGGACAAAATATCACAAGTTCATCTGTGTGGTTGTTCTGGTCAAGAACGGCACAGGGTTGACATGGTACAGATATTATAAGTAGTTTGTAATCTATAATTATTTCCAAACCGTTTCGTGGAAACCCATGGTGTCCCATTTCACAGTAATGATTGCGTGACAAGAGGCTAAAAGGTTTCAGGGCACGAACAGAAATCCAGCAGGTACCTGCGCCCAAGTAATAGCAAGTTGCTCATAATAACAACCTCATATGGAGTCTGTTAGCTGGGAAGAGTCTGCTTCCCAAATGGAGATATATTCGGAGCAGACTACTTTTGACGGGTAAAATTTGGGAATGTTCCAGAACAAACATGTCCTGCCACTAAGAATTTTGGCATTTTTTGGATGTGGATCAAAAATACAGAAGTGATATTCTAACTTAGGCGTTTCTGATCTCATCCACAGGACCAAACAGAGTGCTTCCCCCACTTAAAACCCTGAGGCCTAAATTACTTTCTAATCCCCATCCCTTCTAATATAATGACATGAATGGGATTTAAGGGGTTCTGGAAGTGTTCCTGGCTGGATGTTTCAACCCACATCCCTGCATGGCCCTTTCAGATCCTCCAGGTGGTCCATTTTTACACATCAGGCCGTTTGACAGAGACACTTCCATTGAAACGGCTGCTAAGCACTCGGTCGTCGTGCATTTGGAGGTGATTTGTTTCAGGTAGGCCTGGGTGCGGAGATCCTTCAAGCCTTAAACCCTCATGCAAAGGGCTTGTTTCTTCTCCATGAATCTGGGGTGATATAAATACACGTTTGTTGCTGGTTTGCAACGACGGCGGGCAGTAGGGTGATAAACAAATGTTTTGCTTCCTATTCAGGCCGTCTTCGTTCCCCTACCTGTGAAGTCACCTGGTATGTAGAGTATTTGCAAACAAATCACTAGCCAACATTTGCATGTTAGTGGTACATCCAGTCAGCCAGCCAGAAGCAGCTGCCAGCCATGTTGATCCGTGGGTTTCTAGATAAATCCAATGCAAAGAAAACCCATTGGAATTTGCTGCAACGCATGCGTGCACACACATGCGCGCGCACGTGTGCGCGCAGTCACACAGAGAACTATAACCAACACATTCGCTGTCTTCCACATACTATTTCAAAATCATCCAGATAGTATGTGACAAAGAAACTCAAATAACAGCTTTCTCAGATCCCCTCCTCGTCCCTCCGCAACAAACCCAAGCCCCGAAAAAAACAGGAATTTCTTAGACTAACTACTTAAACAACAAAAATATATTTAATTTGTTATATTTAGTCTTTATGAGGGAACTTCTCTTTTCATACTTTGTTTTACAATTAGTCACCATTCTTTGTGGGAACTCTGACCACAAACGTTCAGATGGATGAGCTATTCTAGGCAACAGATCACAGCCAACCCTTTTCTTTAAAGCGACTCAGTCTTCAAACGACCGGTTATTTAGACGCTTTCTCTGCCAGACATCAGACCCTTTCAGAAACACGTGGAATCAATCTGACATCATGTGAGAAGGTAATTTCACACAGGTAGACTGTACACAGAGGAGACCGCAGGTAGACTGTACGCTGAGAGGAGACCGCATGTAGACTGTATGCTGAGAGGAGACCGCAGGTAGACTGTACGCCGAGAGGAGACCGCAGGTAGACTGTATACTGAGAGGAGACCGCAGGTAGACTGTACGCCGAGAGGAGACCGTAGGTAGACTGTACACCGAGAGGAGACCGCAGGTAGACTGTACACCGAGAGGAGACCGCAGGTAGACTGTACGCCGAGAGGAGAACGCAGGTAGACTGTACACCGAGAGGAGACCGCAGGTAGACTGTACGCCGAGAGGAGACCGCAGGTAGACTGTACACCGAGAGGAGACCGCAGGTAGACTGTACGCTGAGAGGAGACCGCAGGTAGACTGTACGCCGAGAGGAGACCGCAGGTAGACTGTACGCCGAGAGGAGACCGCAGGTAGACTGTACGCTGAGAGGAGACCGCAGGTAGACTGTACGCCGAGAGGAGAAAAGAACATGCTGATATAATGACCAATAGATGTAGACAGGGATGGAGGCAGGTGGAGAGCAAGGGTTTAGAGAAAGAGGGACCAGGGTAGGAGGGGTTCAGGGGGTATTCACTCACTCCCTACACCAGGACAGGGTAGGAGGGGTTCAGGGGGTATTCATTTACCCTACACCAGGCCAGGGTAGGAGGGGTTCAGGGGGTATTCACTCACTCCCTACACCAGGACAGGGTAGGAGGGGTTCAGGGGGTATTCATTTACCCTACACCAGGCCAGGAGGGGTTCAGGGGGTATTCACTCACTCCCTACACCAGGACAGGGTAGGAGGGGTTCAGGGGGTATTCACTCTCTTCCTACACCAGGACAGGGTAGGAGGGGTTCAGGGGGTATTCACTCTCTTCCTACACCAGGACAGGGTAGGAGGGGTTCAGGGGGTATTCACTCTCCCTACACCAGGACAGGGTAGGAGGGGTTCAGGGGGTATTCACTCTCCCTACACCAGAAAGGCATTCCTCCTTCTGTTACCCAAGACGATCGGGTTCCCGGAGCTACTGTGGTAGATGATTACCCAGGGAACACCAGAAACACTAAGGGTCCCACAGTGTGTGTGTGTGTGTGTGTGTGTGTGTGTGTGTGTAGAAGCCCTGTGAACACAGAACAATATGAGAGGGTGAGAGAGAATTACAGCTGCAGTGATGGGAGGCCGCATCCAAAATGACACCGTACACCCATTTATGGTGTTACGTTAGAGCATCATATCAGGGAGTCATATTAGGGTTTAATACTAGGGTGTCATATCAGGGTGTCATATTAGGGTTTCATACTAGTGTGTCATTTAGGAAGCGGAGCTGTCCTCAGCTGTAGGACAGGAACCAGGACAATTAGGGCCTTAGAGGTTCTCCAATGGTTGTCTTTAATATTATATTCTGTCTGTGTGGCGGCTGGCGGCTTCTGTGAAGTCTGTACTGTAGAGAACATCATTACAAACTCACTGCCTTCACTGCCAGACACTGTGTAAAATTAGATGAAGTGAAAAAACAGAGTTGCAGTTCAGGTAGAGCAGAAGGGACCTTAATTTAGAATGAATGCGGCAATCGACTAATACATTTTCACTGATAAATGGAAAAACAAAAAACAAATCCAGTTGATGAGATCTAATTTGGCGTAAATTGCCTCCATAACATATTGCTTTCTGGTGCTCACTGAGAAAAATGTGAATTCTCTTCTCGCCTAAATGAATCCTATCACTACTGGGTTACAATTCAAACATAGCAAGTGTTTTCATGGCATACAGCAACTGTTAAAAAAAAGTTTAACGATTTAGAAATTACAGCATCACATATTCTACACAGTCCCCACCCAAAAAATAAAACACAGAAGAATTTGGACAACTAGCTACACAGTCGTTCGTTATTAGGCAAATGTTTGGCAGATGTGTGATGTGTGTGCGCCTCTACATCGTCAGCATATATCCACGCTAGCTGGTAATACCTGGGATTCCTGGGTTTGGATTAGCATTTGGAGTCAGATTCTGGCATCTGACGTATTTTTCACGCGGATGCCGTCATGAGGCAGACGAATCTGAGAAAAACAATCAAAGTCTTTCTCAAAACATAAGGCTTGCCAAAATCAACGAATAGGTGCGTTACAAAGTAAGGACGAACCGAAGTGCTCAAAAATGACTGACCAGAGGGCCAATTCGCCTGCTCTGAATGCATGGAGAAGACTGAAGGGGAAAAAGACCCCAAATCAAGCAGTAAAATGACAGCGGCTACCGTACATGCATGATAATAGAATCACCCAGGAATCAACTCAGGGTCTGGCTAGCATACATGCATGATAATAGAATCACCCAGGAATCAACTCAGGGTCTGGCTAGCATACATGCATGATAATAGAATCACCCAGGAATCAACTCAGGGTCTGGCTAGCATACATGCATGATAATAGAATCACCCAGGAATCAACTCAGGGTCTGGTTGAACTATGGTTTGCAGGCAATCATGCTAATAATATTGTTAAGCCACATTATATACACACACACACACACAAACACAAACAAATCTGACAATGTTTTGTGGTTTGCAGTTGAAAACGTCTTTCCTTATTTTACAAAGAAATCATACACCGGTAAGACAATATTATTGACACATTTAATTAGAACCAATTCGATTACAGTCAGGCGATTGCGCGTTACTTTCACATGGAACTCACTTTGGGTACTTTGTGGGTGAGTTGAGTTGGTGTCTGCAAGAAAAAGCCCTCATTCAACCAGTCTGAATAGAAACAGAACAAATTCTCCTGTATTGTCTCACTTCGTATACCACACGGATCACAAAGAAAATAAACCAGAAAACCAATGAGGCCAGGAATGTGGAATCTCAAGGCTTCGGGTCCGTCTCAAGTGACCTCAATGAGCCCGTTTAAATCGTACATGTTGATAAAGACGTTGGCAGAACTTTGTCATCTCTCAGGTATACTGCAAAAAACAAAGACAGAATAACACCGTGCCCACAGTCAAATCCGGAGGTTCTGTCATTCTAGGGCTTCTTTGGTTCCTCTGGCCCGGGACCCTGAAACCTGTGCATGGAAGAATACCAGCGTGTTTTGATGTGCCCTGCGTCAGAAAGCTGGGTCTCGGTCACAGGTATTCGCTCTCCCATCAGGGTAACTATCAGGCGTGAAACGCAGGAATGGTTGGCGTGTTCTGACAGGCCTAGCAATGATCTCGTGTCAAAATCCCATTCAAACAAGAACAAGTGCATTAAGCACAAGAGAACAAACAATTTGGACAAACTGCCAGTACAGAAAGCTTATATACAGCTATACAAGGCATTCATTACAGTGGTTCTGGCCAAATGCTCTGCAGCAAATACAGGTTTAGGGTGTCAGGTATTTAATAACACAAAAACATGACTTTAGTTGTTGCACAATGTTATTCTATCCAAACACTACGGGAAACCTATAAGAAAACACTATGTGGTTCTGAAATGGATGAAAAATACACTATTAGTCCGGCTGAAAGTCTCCACTTTAACCCAATAGGCTGCAACAAGAAGCCAAAAACAAAAGTCTGGATGAAAGTCTGCACTTGAACCCAATAGTGCTGTAACAAGAACAAAGTCACTGCCCAAATCTTTGACTTTTTCTAATGAGTGATCTGCAGCTACTCCAATAATTGAGTTTGCTGTGATTTTACTTTAATTAACACACAGTGATTCCTGAAATCCCAACAGACCTCACACCAACTCCCCCATAAACAGAAGTATTCAGCCAACAACAGCAAAAAGAAACCATCCAACTGCTTGATGTTGAAAGCTGTGAAGTCTTTACGGCCCAGTCCGACACGCCATAAAAACAGACGTAACCACACTTGGGTCACATCGCCATGACATTCAAAACCACATAACAAAGGCCTTCCTCAGGAAACCTTTTTTACCGTTACTCCGTCCTCCTCCTCCGTTGCCCGCCACCCCACAATTCCATCTCCCCTACTGCTCCCTCGCCACTCCTCATACGGGCAGTCAGATAAAGCTAATTTGTAGCGTTCAGCGGAGCGGCTCAGAGCGGTAAGACAATCTGCCGCCGGTAACACAGACCGGCACGGAGCAGATCATTTTGCACATTACAAAAGGAAACCAACGCTGGCTCACTGGGCCCGTGACGACGCTCTGTCCAATTCACGAGACCCACCGTGGAGACGAGGCAGCGAGCGCTATACAGATTAAAGACGCCTCCCAAAACAACGTCCCCCGCTCTCTCGTTTGCCACCTGTGGCTAGGATTCCTAGGCGCCCTGATCAAAAAGAGTGTGCTACATAGGGAATTGGGTGGCATTTGGAAGACGACCCAGGTAACAATCTAAACCGCCTTCACTCGCATTTCGATTTCCCCCGCCCGGTTAGCTAGACAAAGGCAGGTCAGGTTTGAGAGGGGTCACCTGCCATCCTATATACCCAAAAGGCAAAAGAATAGGCCATGACACAATTTGCACGCTCTCACCCTATGAAAGTAGGGCACTTCGTAGAGAACAGGTCACCATTGAGGAGGCGGGTTCTGTTGAGTCATGCCAAGAACACAACAGAACACGTATGAATGGTGGCAACGATTACATGGGCACATGTAACCCTGCACTTTAAATAGCAGGATGAAACGGCGAGATGAAACGGTGAGATGAAACGGCCATGTAAAACAGTGAAACGGTGAGATGAAACGGTGAGATGAAACGGCCATGTAAAACAGTGAAACGGTGAGATGAAACGGCCATGTAAAACAGTGAAACGGTGAGATGAAACGGTGAGATGAAACGGCCATGTAAAACAGTGAAACGGTGAGATGAAACGGCCATGTAAAACAGTGAAACAGTGAGATGAAACGGCCATGTAAAACAGTGAAACGGTGAGATGAAACGGCCATGTAAAACGGTGAGATGAAACGGCCATGTAAAACAGTGAAACGGTGAGATGAAACGGCCATGTAAAACAGTGAAACGGGCTTCTATAGTTCCTGGTAATAATAATCAACTGATATCCAGCAATAAACGACAACAAACCAGAATATACAGGAGTATCGACCGTTTGTATTTTATTAATATCATAATCCAACAAGTTCACAGATGATCTCCATGCACATCAAACTGGCAGATTCCACAGTCAGGCAGCTCAGGTCCATCCTGGTTTCGGCCTCCTGGTTTCGGCCTCCTGGTTTCGGCCTCCTGGTTTCGGCCTCCTGGTGCAACTAGCCCTTATGTCTGAACGTTGTCCAGCTCCTGCTACGGTCAACCCGACGACCATGGACTAACAGTCGCCATTGTGTATTTATCAAGAGAGTTGGAATGTGTCCAAAACGACGCCCTCAGGCACCCAAACAATATAGGAAGTAGTGCACTCAAGAGGAAAACCGGGGCGCTTTTTGGGACGCAGGATTTGTTTGAGCGGTGATCGGTGTCATGTCAGTCGAGTTGACCTCTGTGATCCGTCACTAAGAAAAGACACACATACAGAACAACAAACAGTGTCAGTTAAACACACCCCCGTATCCCCCTTTTCCCACAGTACTTCCTCTCCACCGTCCCCTGTCTCCCCGCCTCCCCCCCCGTCCTCCACATCTCCCCCGTCTTCCACTCCCCTCTCCAAACGACGATCATCATGTTCTCAGTTCAAACTGCTTAACCCTGGATAATTAAGTGTTTGGCAGTACAAAAAATCCCATCATACACCTGTGTATGGACATACAGCCTTTATCCTGCATCACCTGCTGGGCTAAGGCCCACATGGCACTCCATATGGTCCCAGAGGAACAACCCCCTGTAGAGCCTGGGGTAGTGTTCCCCGTTGGGGGTTAGTGTTCCCCGTAGGGCCTGGGGTAGTGTTCCCCGTAGGGGGTAGTGTTCCCCGTAGGGGGTAGTGTTCCCCGTAGGGGGTAGTGTTCCCCGTAGGGGGTAGGGTAGTGTTCCCCGTAGGGGGTAGGGTAGTGTTCCCCGTAGGGGGTAGTGTTCCCCGTAGGGGGTAGTGTTCCCCGTAGGGCCTAGGGTAGTGTTCCCCGTAGGGCCTAGGGTAGTGTTCCCCGTAGGGCCTAGGGTAGTGTTCCCCGTAGGGCCTAGGGTAGTGTTCCCCGTAGGGCCTGGGGTAGTGTTCCCCGTAGGGCCTGGGGTAGTGTTCCCCGTAGGGCCTGGGGTAGTGTTCCCCGTAGGGCCTGGGGTAGTGTTCCCCGTAGGGCCTGGGGTAGTGTTCCCCGTAGGGAATGGGGTAGTGTTCCTCGTAGGGAATGGGGTAGTGTTCCCCGTAGGGAATAGGGTAGTGTTCCTCGTAGGGGGTAGTGTTCCCCGTAGGGAATAGGGTAGTGTTCCTCGTAGGGGGTAGTATTCCCCGTAGGGAATAGGGTAGTGTTCCTCGTACAGGGTAGTGTTCCCCGTAGGGAATAGGGACCTGTGTGGCATTCAGCAGCCAAGCCGTTCACAGCAGGACACATTCACTAGGACACGCTGAACCGGGAACAGGGATACACAGTATCTGGTTTTATGAATGGAGAGTACATCAATACGGCATGTGTCATCAGGAAGTATCCTGTTACAGTGAAAGCCTGCCCTCCTCCTCCCCCTCCCCCACGCACACAGTATTTAATACACAGGCCCCGGTTGGCAGCAGCACACGTTACCACTGTTACCAGGGTTACATCGTTTCACATAGAACCATGTTAAAGGAGAATATAGTTCTGTGTTTAAAATGGGGGGTGGATTAGCCTGTCTGACTCTGGATCCAGCTGGGTATGACAGAGTGTGTGGCCTGTCTATCTATCTGGGGGTGGCGGCTGTCGACCTCTCTGGGGGTGGAGGATGGGGGCTGTCTATCTATCTGGGGGCGGAGTGGGGGGCTCTCGACCTCTGGGGGCGGAGTGGGGGCTGTCTATCTATCTGGTGGCGGAGTGGGGGCTGTCGACCACTGGGGGCGGAGTGGGGGCTGTCTATCTATCTGGGGGCGGACTGGGGGGGCTGTCGGAGTGGGGGCTGTCGACTGGGGGCGGGGCGGAGTGGGGGCTGTCGACCTCACTGGGGGCGGAGGGGGCGGAGTGGGGGCTGCTGGGGGCGGAGTCGACCTCTGGGGGCGGAGTGGGGGGCTGTCGACTGGGGCGGAGTGGGGGCTGTCGACCTCTGGGGGCGGAGTGGGGGCTGTCGACCTCTGGGGGCGGAGGGGGCGGAGTGGGGGCTGCTGGGGGGCGGAGTCGACCTCTGGGGGCGGAGGGGGCGGAGTGGGGGCTGTCGACCTCTGGGGGCGGAGTGGGGGCTGTCGACCTCTGGGGGCGGAGTGGGGGCTGTCGACCTCTGGGGGCGGAGTCGACCTCTGGGGGCGGAGTGGGGGCTGTCGACCTCTGGGGGCGGAGTGGGGGCTGTCGGGGGCGGAGTGGGGGCTGTCTCTGGGGGCGGAGTGGGGGCTGTCGAGTGGGGGCTGTCTCTGGGGGCGGAGTGGGGGGCTGTCGACCTCTGGGGGCGGAGTGGGGGGCTGTCGACCTCTGGGGGCGGAGTGGGGGCTGGACCTCTGGGGGCGGAGTGGGGGCTGTCGACCTGGGGGCTGGGGGCGGAGTGGGGGCTGTGGGGGCTGACCTCTGGGGGGAGTGGGGGGCGGAGGGGGGAGTGGGGGCTGGGGGGCGGAGTGGGGGCTGTCGACCTCTGGGGGCGGAGTGGGGGCTGTCGACCTCTGGGGGCGGAGTGGGGGCTGGGGGGGGGGCGGAGTGGGGGCTGTCGACCTCTGGGGGCGGAGTGGGGGCTGTCGACCTCTGGGGGCGGAGTGGGGGCTGTCGACCTCTGGGGGCGGAGTGGGGGCTGTCGACCTCTGGGGCGGAGGGGGGCTGGAGTGGGGGGCTGTCGGGGCGGACCTCTGGGGGCGGAGTGGGGGCTGTCGACCTCTGGGGCGGAGGGGGGGCTGGGGGCTGTCGACCTCTGGGGGCGGAGTGGGGGGCTGTCGACCTCTGGGGGCGGAGTGGGGGGCTGTCGACCTCTGGGGGCGGAGTGGGGGGCTGTCGACCTCTGGGGGCGGAGTGGGGGGCTGTCGACCTCTGGGGGCGGAGTGGGGGGCTGTCGACCTCTGGGGGCGGAGTGGGGGGCTGTCGACCTCTGGGGGCGGAGTGGGGGCTGTCGACCTCTGGGGGCGGAGTGGGGGCTGTCGAGGGGGCGGAGTGGGGGGGGGCTGTCGACCTCTGGGGGCGGAGTGAGAGGGCTGTCGACCTCTGGGGGCGGAGTGGGGGGCTGTCGACCTGGGGGCTGGGGGGGGGCGGAGTGAGGGGGCGGAGGGCTGTCGACCTCTGGGGGCGGAGTCTGGGGCGGAGAGGGCTGTCGACCTCTGGGGGGGGCGGAGTGAGAGGGCTGTCGACCTCTGGGGGCGGAGTGAGAGGGCTGTCGACCTCTGGGGGCGGAGTGAGAGGGCTGTCGACCTCTGGGGGCGGAGTGAGAGGGCTGTCGACCTCTGGGGCGGAGTGAGAGGGCTGTCGACCTCTGGGGGGAGTGAGAGGGCGGAGGGGGGCGGAGTGAGAGGGCTGTCGACCTCTGGGGGCGGAGGGGGCGGAGAGGGCTGTCGACCTCTGGGGGCGGAGTGAGAGGGCTGTCGACCTCTGGGGGCGGAGTGAGAGGGCTGTCGACCTCTGGGGGCGGAGTGAGAGGGCTGTCGACCTCTGGGGCGGAGTGAGAGGGCTGTCGACCTCTGGGGCGGAGTGAGAGGGCTGTCGACCTCTGGGGCGGAGTGAGAGGGCTGTCGACCTCTGGGGGCGGAGTGAGAGGGCTGTCGACCTCTGGGGGCGGAGTGAGAGGGCTGTCGACCTCTGGGGGCGGAGTGAGAGGGCTGTCGACCTCTGGGGGCGGAGTGAGAGGGCTGTCGACCTCTGGGGGCGGAGTGAGAGGGCTGTCGACCTCTGGGGCGGAGTGAGAGGGCTGTCGACCTCTGGGGGCGGAGTGAGAGGGCTGTCGACCTCTCTGGAGGTGGGGGGGCTGTCGATGTCTCTGGGAAAGGAGGGGGGTTGGAGGGGGCGGTGGGCTGTCGACCTCTCTGGGGGTGGGGGCTGTCTATCTCTCTGCAGGGGTGTGGTCTGTGGCCGTACCGTAGCCAGTGGGCGGGCTGGTCAGTCGGTGCCGGGTCTGGCCCGGGGCGGCTGGTAATACTGGACCGTGGGCCGAGTCCTGGTGGTGCTCCTAGGCTGCCCGTCTCCCCCACGCCGGTACTCTAAGCCCTCCTCTTCCTTCTGCCACCACACACACAGATCTGGGATCAGTCGGGCCCATGTCAGTTCACCGCCGAACTGATCCATACTGACTGAGAGGACCTGATGACCCAGGGAACCCTGAGCACTGTCACTGTGAAGCTCCGCCTCTTTCTAGAGCTACCCCACCCACAGCACGATTCATGGAGGCATGACGGAATAGCCAGGAAGTCCTCTAGTCCCGAGTTACTTACCCAGAAGTCCACGCTGACAGGTTTGATGTTGTGCAGCAGGACCTCCTCGCAGTTCCCGTACTCGGTGAAGACGACTACTGCCGTGGAACCGGACGGATGCACAGCGTCGATCTGGGCCTTGTAAAACTAAACGGACACAAAAAAGATTTGCAACATCTCCGTCGGTTTCTGGACCAGTGTGAACCCCACAGCTCCCACATCTCCAAATACCATCTCTCTAGCTTCCCTCCCTATGGTCCAGACAGGAATGAACTACTCTCAGCCAGGAGCATTAAGCAACCATTGCCTTTAATTTACAATTGAGAAGTTCTACATAAGTGTTATTTCAGTTACCTTGTTGTCCTCCCAATAGAGAGCGAGAACTTGGTCTCCTGCCTTCAAGTTCCCCAGGCCTGGAGATGCTGCAAGATCCTGACCCTTGTGACCCTGGTCTGACCTTTGCCCTTTTATCTGCCCTGACCTCTTCTTAGGGGCGGAGTTGGTGTTGTTGTACGCAGAGTTAGTGCTGTTCCTGTTTTGTGTCTCGTCCCTGGAGGTTGGGCCAGAGGAAGAGTACTGTTGTTTGATTGGCCCGGTCCGTTTGTGTTCTGTTGATGAGTCACCATTCTGGAGGTGTGGCCCTGAGCCAGTGCATTCGCCCACCTGGCCTTTCATTGGACGAGAGTCACCCCGGGAGTCGGAGCGGGAAACAGCCCAGTCTTGCGTCCCTGAGTTGGCAGAGTCCTTCCCACCCCAAGAGTTACTAGAGTTCAGCGATCCGTTGTCCTGGTAACGGTCAAAGTTCTCAGAGTTGGGTCTTTCCCTGTCAAATTTGGATCCTCCTCTCCTTCTGCTGTTGGGCTCCACTCTACAACAGAACATGAGAACGTTATTGTCCAGCCAAACATGTACATTATCCAATAGGATCCCCCTATTCATCATGCCTCAAACCAATTATCCAATAGGATCCCCCTATTCATCATGCCTCTAAAACCAATTATCCAATAGGATCCCCCTATTCATCATGCCTCTAAAACCAATTATCCAATAGGATCCCCCTATTCATCATGCCTTTGACAACAATTATCCAATAGGATCCCCTATTCATCATGCCTGTGATACCAATTATCCAATAGGATCCCCCTATTCATCATGCCTCTGAAACCAATTATCCAATAGGATCCCCTATTCATCATGCCTTTGACAACAATTATCCAATAGGATCCCCCTATTCATCATGCCTCTGAAACCAATTATCCAATAGGATCCCCCTATTCATCATGCCTTTGAAACCAATTATCCAATAGGATCCCCCTATTCATCATGCCTTTGATACCAATTATCCAATAGGATCCCCCTATTCATCATGCCTTTGAAACCAATTATCAAATAGGATCCACCTATTCATCATGCTTTTGATACCAATTATCCAATAGGATCACCCTATTCATCATGCCTTTGATACCAATTATCCAATAGGATCACCCTATTCATCATGCCTTTGATACCAATTATCCAATAGGATCACCCTATTCATCATGCCTTTGATACAATCCCCTCTGTATAACCTTTAGGAAACAAACAGTCCGCACCTGTTGTCAGCTTTGCTATTGGACCGCTGCACTCTTTTAGGTTCTGATACATTGTTGGAGGGCAAATTCATCAGTTGCTGAGCAGGCTTGGAGGGCAAATCCATCAGTTGTTGAGTGGGTTTGGAGGGCAAATCCATCAGGTTCTGGCCGGGTTTGGAGGGCAAATCCATCAGGTTCTGGCCGGGTTTGGAGAGCTGGCCCGCTGACCCATTGTCCTGCCGTTCCCCTCCTGCCTTAACCATCGACAGATCAGGACCCGAGTGTTGCGCTCTCTGACCAGAACCACCATCTCTAACACCCCGCTGGAAAGCACCAGAACCAGAACTTGAACCGCCTCTGATTCCTTGCTGTATGGTTACAGATGGATCCTGGGTTCGGTCCTTGGGTTCTCGATTCCGTTGGCCAGCGGCCGGGTAAGTGGCTGGGCAGAACACGGAGGACTGCCCCCTGGCTTCTCTGACCACTTGCCTCTGGTTCTGGGCCTCGCGCCACCTTTCGGTTCCTTCTCCACCTCCACGGGGTGCCTTCTCCTGGATCTGCCCTCGTTCCAGGCCCCTCTGACCCCACTGCTGGGCTGGGGCTGCGGACGGAGCTGGGGTGAACGACTCCCCGGGTTTGGGGAAATCTTCCCGCTGGAAGCGTGGGGGCCTGTCGTTCCGATCGGCCCTGTCGTTCCTGGACCAGTCATTGCGATCACTCTTCTCGTTTCTCGACCGGTCATTCCGTACATTGTTCCTACTGTCCGACCGGTCGGCGCGGTTGTCACCGCGTTGGGGGTAGCGAGACGGGACCTGGTCACTGGGGGGGAACGTCATCTTGCCCTCGTGTTGCCTTGAAGACGGCTGGTTCTTTTGCTCTGGAGGTGAACACAAATACCCATTATTTTTTTAGTGCTATTAATGTCTCCGAAGATAAAACCACATTGAGGATAGAAATTACAGAGCCCATTTCTGAGTTATTACAATTATGTACAATTATTATTAGTTTCATATACCTATATGGTTCGTGACCTGCACATAATTTTTTGTTAATATTTGAACGTTTGTTATTAACAGAGAGGAAGGAACTGGGCAGACTCTGGTTATTGCCTATGGATATTGCCTTTCATTTGGGGTCATGAGGCAGGATGGAGTTTCTGCTGGATAGCCATCTAACAATATCAAAACCGCCAGTTCTGATATTACAAAAAAAAACACTTGAGGTTATTTATATGTGATTTAAAGTGTAAAAATGTTTTATGATCCTGAAGAAAAAAAACTAAAACTAATTTCAGGCTCATTGTATGGGAGGTTTGATGCATAAAGAAACCAAATACAATGCAATGTCAGAGAAAACAAAAAAATATGCGTGATCCTAAACCTCGAAACAACATCCTGAGCCCTGCTAAAACACATTAAAAGGCAGGAAATAAAACCGAATTAAAGGAAACCTTCTGTGTTGGTAGTGAAACATATGTCACTTTGCCTCTCGTCAACCCACAGTGATGTCAGAGACTTAAATAACCCCTTAATAGTTAAGACCCTCTCAGCTGAAACCCGGAGCATCTGGAGATAATACACAGCGCGACATGGAGAGAGGACGAATCCCAAACCAACACACGACTGACCACAACCACATTCCCATTGAAGATGTTTACCAACATCTAAATCACAACACTGTAGAGACCTACTAAAACCCTCAAGTGATTTCTGATCCCTTTGCATACGTTGTTTTTAAGCCTGAATGAAGAACATAAGAACAACAAAGTGATTATTTCCCACTACAAATCAATCAATAAATAGTCAAAAGCGCTTTGTGCGAAAAAAGATCTGAAGCTTTTTGCAGGCTCCACATGACTGTACAGTCCTCAACTGGGCAAATGGTGATGAGCTGAGATCAGAGCCGAATCAAGGACTCCAAAACACCAATCACAACAGCTTACGTCACAGGACTGAGTATCTACAGAACTTTGTTCTACTGCGGCCAAAAGTGTGCCAATAGTCAAAATACAAACGTGGACGACACACTTCAAACATTTAAAACAACCCCGTACGCTGCATCAGAAAAACAATAGTAATGCAAAATAAACAGATATGAACCCTGTGTGTTCTACTGACTGAGGTGGTTTCAGTTCAGAACGACATGCTCACCTTGTATTGAGAAGCTTCCCATCTTGGATTCCAGGAAGTCGAAGAGTGTGCTGGGCCCAGACGGCCTTCCTCCTGATCCTTCCTCCTCCTCCTCACCCCCAAACCGGCTGGACCTTCCTCGACCCCGACCGCGACCCCTTCCTCTGTCTACCACCAGACAGACAGACACACCGGAGATGTCGGTTATAAACTTTATCGTTTACAGACGGGTGTGTGGAGGGAGACGGGTGTGTGTGTGTGTGTAAAGGAAAAGGTGTGTGTGTGTGTGGAGGGACAGGGAGGCGTGGCCATCTGAATTAGGAGAGGTGGTGAAAGGGGGCGTGTCTCAACGCTTTGCAGGGCCAGCTGAATTAGGAGAGGTAGTGAAAGGGGGCGTGTCTCACCTCACTGCGGGGGCCGGCTGAATTAGGAGAGGTAGTGAAAGGGGGCGTGTCTCACCTCACTGCGGGGGCCGGCTGAATTAGGAGAGGTAGTGAAAGGGGGCGTGTCTCACCTCACTGCGGGGGCCGGCTGAATTAGGAGAGGTAGTGAAAGGGGGCGTGTCTCACCTCTCTGCGGGGGCCGGCTGAATAAGGAGAGGTAGTGAAAGGGGGCGTGTCTCACCTCTCTGCGGGGGCCGGATGAATAAGGAGAGGTAGTGAAAGGGGGCGTGTCTCACCTCTCTGCGGGGGCCGGCTTGGTTCCTCGGTGGGTGAGGGGGGTTTGAAGGTCCCAGTCAGCAGGCTGTTCAGGGCCACCTCCAGCTTGTTATTGCTGTCCATCAGGGCCTGGCGAGCATCCTCCTTATCGAAACCCATCTCCATGATCTCCCGGAGTGCCCGCTCGTCAACCTGGGAGGAGGGGGAGAAAGGGGGGAGGAGGGGGAGGAAGGGAGAAAGGGGGAGGGGGAGAGGGGGAGAGGAGGGGGAGAGGAGGGGGAGAGGAGGGGGAGAAAGGGGAGAGGAGGGGGAGAAAGGGGAGAGGAGGGGGAGAAAGGGGAGAGGAGGGGGAGAAAGGGGAGAGGTGGGGGAGAAAGGGGAGAGGTGGGGGTAAAAACAGGGAGCAATAGACAAAAGAACAGGGGGACGGGGATCAGCGGGGAAAGGAGAGTACAGTAAGGACGAGAGTGTGTGTGTGTGCGTGTGTGTGTATTTGTGTGTGCGTGTGTATTTGTGTGTGCGTGTGCGTGTGTATTTGTGTGTGTGTATTTGTGTGTGCGTGTGTATTTGTGTGTGTGTGTGCGCGTGTGTGTATTTGTGTGTGTGTGTGTGCGTGCGTGTGTGTATTTGTGTGTGTGTGTGCGTGCGTGCGAAAGTGAGACACAGGGACTTGTTTGGAAAATGTGTCAAGTCTAGCGTCAAGTATTTGACAAAGTGGTTAATCCCTGGCTGCAGTGTGCAGCAGATTAACGGTCTAAATCCCAGTAGCCTTTCTATTCTATTGACTCCTCAGATTATCCACTTAATCTACAACCTCCTGCACCTCCCATCAAGACGCACGCCGGTGGAAGAGCTCAGTCTCCCCAATGCCAACCCCTTCCTTACAGGGAACGGCAAGAGTAGTGCACTCTGTACAGAATAGGGTGTCACTTTAGAACACAGAAAGAGGGACCTTACTCCGAGAAGGGGATAAAGATTATAAATTAAATGACTTCCTGTTATGTTGTGGTGAGGCCGGAGTGTGTGCCCAACATGGTTTCGGGCGAGGACCAAAAAAACAATACGCCTTAAGTAAACTAAAAGTGTCCAATAAAAACAGCTATCATCATACTAATGAACTGGCCCGGCTGACATGCTCTGAAGGACCGGGGAGTTTAAGGCCCAGCGAGACATATTTGCCCAAATAGTTATTTCCACAACCACCAACATCCAACGTCTCTGAAACCCACATGTTCAGCAGCAACCGAGGGAATATCCACCAGTTAGGAGTCAGGTAAAGGGAAGGCCTCACCAGCTCCCGGTAATTCCCAGGCTCCCGGTAACTTTCCCGGTAGTTGCCTTCCGGTCTGCCGGACTCCTCCGTTCGCTCCGTCCGGTCCTCTCGCCGGTTTCGGTACGACTCACGGTCCGCTCTGTCTCCTCGTCTGTAGTTGTCCCGCCCCCCGCTGTAGCTCTCCCGCCCCCCAATGTTGGCCAGGTTGCCCCCGGCACTGCCTCCGCCACCAAATGCGCGCGTTCCCTAAAGGAAGAACAATGACAACACGAGAGGTCAAAAGGTCATCCTGGTAAACAACATGATGGACTCCTGCACTTCAGGTCTGGAGATTCTGAATCTCGGAAATGGGCTTGTTCTAAACAACAAGCCAATACAACCAGAACCAGTTCACACAGGTAAAAACCAAAACAGGTGAGCTGTAGTTATGATTTTAAGGCCAAACCCCACCTCTTTGTTCTTGGCCACCTCGGCGATAGCTGCTAGCCTCTGCTTCTCAAAGTCTTCGTTCTCTTCGGCGGTCTTTGCCACGCTGGTGCTGACAAGAGTTTTTCTGGCGTCCAGCTCCCTGGAGTCCACTTCCTGGTTCTTCACACACTTCTGCAGAGCACAGAGAGAGACTGTCTGGTTGTATCATCAAAAGACAGGACCGTTTTAGATGGATAAGACCAGTGATGACTTGTTGTGTGAACATGGTGGTTAACAGGGCAGAAAGAGAACACCTATTGGTGGCATCAGTGTGCAGTTTAGTTCTAACAGGAAACAGTTAGGGTGAAACACCAGTGGTTACTGACGGAGAAGGCATTACAGGATGAAAACATGACATGAAGGTTGATGAAATTCATGGCTGCCTGACGTCTGAGTGTGTGTGTGTGATACTGTGTGTGATACTGTGTGTGATACTGTGTGTGATACTGTGTGTGATACTGTGTGTGATACTGTACATAACCCTGCAGGTCCTACCTGTCCAAAGGGCACAAAAGGTGGGGCACCACCCTCTCTTCCAATGATGCTCCTGTTGTGTTTGGCCAGGCTCTGTAGGTCACAAGAACAGAAATGTCCTCAACAAAAGTGACATACTTTTACAGCACTTAAAGGTAGGACAAACAACCTATTCGAAACTTGTGTAAATGCAAATATAGTCTGCTGTTCTAAAAGAGTGTAAATGCAAATATATAAATGCCCTATAAAGGCACTTGTTTTAGGGTGGCAGGCTATCCTAGTGCTAGAAAAAAAAAACGGTCTTCTGTCCCAGAGAAACACATTTAACTGCTCCCAGATTGGTGTGGAGCATGTGTTCAGTCATTCCTGGTAAAAACCATGTGTGATTGGAGACCATAGATCAAATAAATGTGTCAAAACAGAGCTAGAGAAAAATATGTGAACCACCTGGTTGACTCCAAGCAGACCTGGTCGAGTGGTTTAGAGTCGTACACTAATTAGGGAATAGGGTTTCATTCGTGACACTCATCCTTACCCTTTGCAACTCCCATTTCTCCACCATGTGGTCCACCTCCCCTCCCAGGACAGATATCTTGGAATCTTCCAGCAGCAGAATGCCATTTTTGACCAGGACCGTACCAATTAGCTTCACCTTGGTTCCAGGAGGGGTGTTCAGACTAGAAACAGAGGATATAAATTAGGCAGGTCTGAGGTGAGCTCAATAGTGAGCCTGTATAAATTCTGTAGAGAGCAGAGTTAAACACTGAGCCGTTATGACAGCTTTAACGACAAATGGCAAACGTTTTACCCAGAAAATTAACAAGAATAGATCATCATAGTATCATATAACGTTAGCAAAACCGTAATTACGTAATTGTTACAGACACAAACCCGAGAGCACGACGATATGATGGCAGTTGGAACAACCATAATTAGATGAAAACCAGAAATCATCCTGGTTTATTTCTCTCCTAAACGTTTAATCCCTTCATTACATCATTCCTATTATACCCATGTTGGCCCTTGGCCATCAGTAACAGCCAATCCAAAAGGCCAGCTTAGTTATGCCCCGCCCCCAACCCTCCTCTCGTTCAGCCGGCCTTCGCCCCATCGACCATGTGTCCGACCACTTCTCTAAATTACAAGCTGTGCCAGAACAGCACCTGGATACTGGCAGGACCAGGTCTTGTATCCCATATTGGTACCGTATTACCTGACCGGTGCAAGTTTCACTACCGGGTCACAGGTACCGGTAATTAAATAATCCCATCCATCTTAAAAGCGACACGCCAACCAACCTGACTCCGGACCACTGACCGGCTCTATATCAGACCCTGTGCATAAGCAATCCTGAACAAAGCACTGTCCAAACCAATGGCCTGTTGTGTGTACCCAATGAGACATTATTCAGTGGACAGCCCGAGGGGCAAAGGTTGCACACTTCATTCAGGGTGTCATTTAGGATGCAGCCAGGGGCGGGGCTGGATTAGAGTGCCACTGCCTTCTGGATAAGACTGGTGCTGTTATAAAGCCACCCTTTAATCAACCCTTTCTCTTTCTATTGGGCGCACACACGCGGACACACACGCGGACACACACGCGGACACACACGCGCACACACACGCGCACACACACGCGCACACACACGCGCACACACACGCGCACACACACGCGCACACACACACACACGCGCACACACACGCGCACACACACGCGCACACACACGCGCACACACACGCGCACACACACGCGCACACACACGCGCACACACGCACACACACGCGCACACACACGCACACACACACGCGCACACACACGCGCACACACACGCGCACACACGCTAATAGAAGAGACAGTGGTCTGTGTGTGTTTATAAAGGCCTGTTCTGTTCGGTCCACCCAGCTCCCGCCCGTGTCCAACACACCATGCTATTCCCTAGTTAGTGCACTGCTCCTGAGTCTTTAAGGACCGAACAGAGGAGCGTTCCAATCCAACGCGGGGCACCAAGTAGGGAGTAGGGCTCAATCTTCTACCCTCCAGGCACTCCACCTGTAGTGGCTGGCAAGTCACCATGGCAGCGGTCGCCACGGCCACCGTCTTGATGGAGTTGTAATCGAGGAAGGGGATTGGTCAATTTTTGCTACTAACGAGTGGAAATAGCAGCACGAAGAAGAGAGGGAGACGAATAAAGGGAGGAAAGAGTGAGAGGAATAAAGGGTAGATGAATGAGAGTAGAAGGGATGCGAGGAAGTTCAGAAAGTCACTAGCATCTGTCTGTGCCAGCGCTCAGGAAAAAACACATGCTGCATTAGATCAGCTGGGCTGTTCGCCACACCGGAAACAATACCCAAATAGCGGGTGAACAGGTGCTGAGAGCCACTGAGAACATGGGGACAGACTGTTGCTTCTAACGGGCAACACAGTGCAGACCACATGTATTTCTACAGAGACACAAGTCCTGTCATCCGGGCTCTGTGTACAGTCAAATTGAAGCCAAGCATATTCTGCACCTCTCAGTCATATGTTTAGAGTCCAAGTTGTTAGGATGAGAGAGAAGGAATCAGGAATCAGCTTCAGTTAGAAACTCCTGCTCCCAAACAGGGATGATTTGAACTAAAGATTTTCGTTGTTAAATCCATAACAAATAGGGAATGTCTATCCATCTGAAAGAACTATATAGATGACTGAGAGTCATTTAGCCAATGAAAACATAACATCTGATCTAACCCAGTTTTGCTGCTAGGCAACAGACAACTTTGGAACGCACACATAATTTCTCTCATTTAAAGCAATTAAATGAACAGTTGAAAAAACCCTCCCGGTGTAAAACTGCATTCTTGTCAAACGGCTTCATTCTACAGCCTGGTTGATTTGAAGCCTCCTTTGGACTCAGAGAAGAGCTGCCGTGTTATTTAACCAGTCTATTAACATGCAGCATTCGTCCCAAAATGCACCCAATTTGACAGGCATACGGCCCAGGTAAAAAGAAGTGCAGCACGCAGAGTTCAGTGTGTCATTTCAGCCTCACTATTACAACATGGCGGCCATATTAAACACATGGCGGCCATATCAAACACAGCCTGGGGAGATTTAGAACTCCTCGCATTTGCCATGGCAACATCTGGGAGATCACGTGCACCACAGGGGCAATACTCAAATCTGAGTGTTTAAAAGACCAGCAGATCTGTTATGCGTTTAAAAAAATGTGTCTTTTAAACACGCTGAATTGAACAAGGCGGATGTGGAATGTGTCTAAAGAATCATTGCTTTGGTTCCAATAAAACGAAACCACGTAGAGGCGGAGGAGGAGCTGGACGGGGAGAGGAGGAGGAGCTGGACGGGGAGAGGAGGAGGAGCTGGACGGGGAGAGGAGGAGGAGCTGGACGGGGAGAGGAGGAGGAGCTGGACGGGGAGAGGAGGAGGAGCTGGAGGGGAGAGGAGGAGGAGCTGGACGGGGAGAGGAGGAGGAGCTGGACGGGGAGAGGAGGAGGAGCTGGACGGGGAGAGGAGGAGGAGCTGGACGGGGAGAGGAGGAGGAGCTGGACGGGGAGAGGAGGAGCTGGACGGGGAGAGGAGGAGCTGGACGGGGAGAGGAGGAGCTGGACGGGGAGAGGAGGAGCTAAATGCAATGCCAGGGATGTGGGATTGATTCCCACATGGGAATTACAGAACAACACGGTCTGGATTCGGTCATTTCCTTTAACCCAGCCGCGACTCAAGTGTATAAATCAGAGGTTTGATAAGAGCCCAAAGTTCCTCGTTCCATGTCATTGTGGGTCCACGGTGTTCCGTCTACCTGATCTTAGAGAACTGTTTGAACTCGAGGCCCACAGCGGTCGTGTGTCCGTCTGTAATCTGCAGCCGCAGCATTCTGGGAGCTCCCTGAGACTCCTCGTTGTCCTTCGGGGCTGAGACGTTCCTCGCCTTCTGGACCTGTAGCACACATGGTCCCTCTATCTGGGGAGGGAACAGGGAGACCGAAACAATGAGATTGTGGTTCCTCTGGGAGAGCCTGTGCACCCAAAACGGCACCCAATTCAACAGTGACATATGGGAGACATGATGGGGCCCCAGGTCAAATAAGTGTAACCTTCTGCATTTAGTTCAGCTCATAAAGACAAAACAGACACTAGCAGAAGCCTGAACAGAAGCAGCTTTAATATTACTTTTCATTTGAACATGATCTAGTGCCATTTCCTAACACCCTTTTTAGGAGAAACAAATTAACACTGATTTATTCCCTGGTTCTGGTAGGTACAGTGTCTTTGAGTCTGTGTTCTATCAGACTGGTGCCTCGTGGTCATGAGCAGTCTGTTGCTGTGGAAACGTCAGTCTGGTAACCAAGGGCAATGCCAGGTTGGCCCAGCTGAAGTAACTGCTCTTCTGGGATTAATAACTTTTACGGAGCCGAGTGAAACCCCCTTTCCGTTAGAAGTGTATTTATTTGAATGCATTCCAGCAGTGTGCTTTGTAGTTTAGCGTCATGAAGGCAGTGGAAGAGAAGGCTGACGTTTCAGGCCTTTGTGCTGGGGCTTTTAACAATGAGCACATGTGCTAATAAGATCTGGGCACACAGAAATACATTTAGGAGCACAATTCAATTGTTGGGGGGAGGTTTGTCTCTACTGTTATTAACAAAACATGTATGGACATTAACAAATTGCTGAAAACGTAAACGTAGAGAGAAAAACAAATAGCAGTCCCTTTCACTCATTAAAATGATGTTCTGACTCAGATTGCACACAGACTAGCTCATAAGCTCCTGACAGTTGACAATGAAAAAGGTTTGATTCAAAAATTGTTAAGAAAAACAGTATCCTATTATGGCAAATTCTGACAAGTGTTTGATAATGTAGTAAATATAAATAGCAGTGCGATGACAGCCTACCAACTTGGAGTTGACTGAAAACTCATGTCTGTCTAAATTGTCACCCTATTCCGTTCGAGGACTAAAAGGCTTTTCCCCGTTACAGAAATGGAGCAGGAGACACTAAAAAGAGTGGAGTAACTTATTGTTATTCTGGAAGGGGGTTACAAATGAATACACTTACTGTTTTATTATATCTGTCAAAACATACCGTTTCCTGAGCTGAACAGTTGAGCACACCAAGGCGTGACTGAGACATCTGGTGGCCATTTTTGGTAATGCAGGTCAGTGTGTAACAGCAGGTGTATAGATGGTTTTCCATCGTCACTGTCAGGCTAGAGTGCGAACACACCCAATGGCACCCAAGACAATGTAAGGTTGGAAGTGCATAATTAAGGAGATTCGTAGAGCTTCATAGGATAATGAGTAATAATGGTTCAAGTTGAGAATGACGTCAAAATCCACTGAAGCCTGGGAATCCAAATTGACATCCAAGTTGAGCTAGTCTACAGACTACACCGATTTCCAAGTTGAGGTAGTCTACGGACTAATACGATTGCCTGACTAGAAATCTAGTACATATTCATCACACACACTCACTCACCTTCTCTACTCGGCCACTGTTGATGTCAGCCGGGAGGAACTTCTTGCCAATAGTCCTCAGGTCAGTCTGTAGAGGGGTCAGAGACAGGACAGACCAGGGATTATCCTCAGGGGACACGTTTAACAACCAACATACATCCCATTTGCCACCCATTACATTGGATTGATGTAAACAAGACAAGGTTCCCAACTTTGTTGAAAAGAACAGCAAAAAACTTACTAGAAAGTAAACACATTTTTATTGCAAAAAACAAGATCCTGAAAAATGCTAAGATACACCCACACTACAGCATCAATTTCTGATTCATAGTCATTCTCTCATGTTACCTCTGTGCCAGGGCGAGCAGGACCCGACAGAACAGAGCTGCTTAATGAACGAGTGTACAGAGACCTCAACTTAATGACAGAACCCTGAGCATGGTGATTGGCTGTGGCGCACCTGGTAATTGCCACAGAGTACAAAAAGCCCAGTTCCAATTAGAATCAGGTCATTTTAGTGCACTTTTTAGTAAGATAACCGGGCTGTTATACTGAGGGAATGAGGCCAAGAGATGTTTCCAAAGAAGCTGGTGTTGGCTTGCTCAAGGGCTCAAAATATCAAAAGACTAATCAAAAGTGCTATCAATGGTGTCTAGACCCTTGTCAGCTAGCAGAACAGCCAAGGCTCCAGTCATCCTGTATGAAAGACCACCGTCTGGCTTACTGGTATAGCCAAAGTGTACATAATTTGAATGCTGCCATATTAGAGTGTAATTAGTGTGCTAGCACACCTATAAACGATTCATTAGTTATTAATGAAGGAAAAGCTGATTAACCCGTTTAGTAAGTATGTAGACAAACCAGCCACTCAAACCTAAAGTCAAGTCAGATAATATACATAGGTTTGAACTAGGAGTTGGTGAGTGGATAGCGCACCACTACTTACATTTAGTGCAATGCGAATAATGTCATTAGCTGAGAGTTTCTCAGAAGTGCCTTTCAACTCCTCAATTCCTTCAGCTGTAAGGTACCTAATATTGGAGAAAGTTATAAAAACACCGTAGCATAACATACCCTAGAAAATCACTTAACGAATGACAGGAAAAGAAACAGGAACTCTAGTAACTAGCCAGCTAGACAATTATATGTCATGTGAGTGCTTCATAAAATAATAATTGATTAGTAGATCAAGTTTGAGCATATTGAACTACCTAACGTAAAGTTAGCTAGCTATAGCTAGACCAAGGATCAATCAATTTTTTTCAAGGGTAGCTAGGAAGATTCAGATCCTCGGTAAGTAGCATAACAAAAGATACACATGCTAGGCTAAATGATAATATACTACTAGGACAATGCTGGTATAAAATATTGCAATATTAACAGCCCAACTAATTACTAATATAAAACAGTTAGTTTGCTTCATCTATTTATGAAGCAAACTAGTTAGACAATGCCAAATGGAGAGGGCAAATCTATTCCATCTAGCAACTGTATCTGTAATTTAGCTCGCTAACATTAGCTACCACATTAGCCACATGCTACACACCAGCCTTCTTTGGTCAAGGCTGAGTTTAGTTCAGCCATAGTCTTCCTTTCAGTGGATTATTATTCAATTCAAAACGTCTTCTACGAGCTATTTCGTTTGTAGACCATCCATTGTTTAATCTTTAATAGTGCATCGGGTAAGCAAACAGTGACGGATAGTTTATCGTTTGCCGATTAATACAAATGACCTCAAGATCGACGTCACAGGTCAGAGTTCATTCCGGTGAATTGGCGGTTAAGAGGGAACGAACGAAAACAGTGGCGCCAGTGGACATTTGGTGTAAATGCATTTCGTTTCAATGTGGAAGCACATAGGCTGTACTTTCAGATTACTTAGCATTAGGATTCTTTATTTTATTTTTTTTGCATTAGGATTCTTAATGACATGTCAAAATCATAATATCCCCAACAAAGTTATCCTACTGTGGTGCTATTAGCAGTGTTCTGCATGGCAGTTGGTTGAGAATCGGATTTGCTGAATCGGAGTCAGAAAGAGTTGTATTTACCAAGTCTGTTTATAAAAACAAGGAATTAGTTCTGACCTGTTACATAAACGCTTAATACACACATTAAGATAATTAAAGAACTTGTTCACATACACAAGACAGTGGGCCACTTTACCTGGGGTCCAAACATCAATACACAACACAAAATAAGGGTAATATCCCAATCACAACTTATTCATAGACATTACATTTTTATTCGTAGTAGCACTGCTACCTATGGAAGACAAAAGGGAGAGTAATACACAAACTATATGGCAAGTTGGTAAATATATGTAAACAATTAGGGACTATAGGATGTGGCATATGGCCTATATAACACTGCTATGAGATGTGATACCATTCTGCTGGTATATGGCCTCATACACTATGACAATTAGCCATTTAAGTTTCAAACCCTTCGGGTGAAAAGAGCATTTAGAATATTGAATGTGACTTTATAGGTAATGTACATATTCACTGTCCCATCTATCTGTTCAAGAAGCAGGATGGTGGAGGAAATATATAAGTGTGCTTATGCAATGGTTATTGTGTATCTTGTGTACTCTCATATCAATGTTAACCACAGGATGGCAACAGGTGCCCACTAAAACAATATATACGTTAAAAACGGTTCGATTATTCGCAAACATGTAACTTTCATTCCATTTATTTTGTATCTTTGACACACGAGAGCAGCTGGTTATAGTTCAGTGGTTTCCAACTCCGGTCCTGGAGTATCCTCAACAGCACACATTTTTATTTTAGCCCCAGCTAAGTACAGCTGATTCCACTTGTCACTTAATTAACACCACCCTCCCGTTGACTTGCATTGGGGTGTGCTTGTCCAGGGTAACCACAAAAATGTGTCCTGGACCCTGTTTTCGAGGATCGGAGTTGGAAACGGACAACGAGGATTTTTTTCCCCGCTTGGTCATCTGTCATGTACTGTTATCCCTCTCGAGGAAGAAATGGCAATGAGTGACAGGTCCAACAGCCAATCGTTTAGCTGAATTCCAACGGCGTTTCAGTTGTTGGTGAACGCGATTGGCTAGAATGAAAATATGTCAGTGTGGCGCGGTTTTTGTACTGTAGTACAGTGAAATAGTTTAAGGGTCAAAAATGAAAAGCTTTTACGTTATCTGTTAGCGGAACTACTTTGTCAACATATATTTCTTTTTTTTATACAAATATCGTAACCGATATATATAAGGAAACGTGTGGACAACTGTCGTTTATGCTTCCTGAGAATACACAAATTGGATTAAGTAAAGCCGTGTGTTATAGTTAACGTGTTACCATCACTGTTAGCCACCCAGCTAGCTAAACTAGCACTGGGATCCCTCAGGGGTCATACGTTCACTCCGTTTTCCATCGGCAGTTACACGCGATATCAGGGTTTTGTCATTTTATTGTAATCGTCATTTTGTTAACCAACAACATTTCAGGTTTTCGAATTTCTGCGAGGTTGGGTGGCCTGCTACTAGCTACTCAAAGTAGCACTGCTAGCTAGCCAGCCGAGCTGTCCAGAAGTAATCATGGAGTACCAAGGAAATAATCTGTCGTCAAGTGGTCGAGATAAACTGCAACGAAAGAAGGGGTTCTACGCTGGACTTGGGGGTTCGTCGGGAGGCGAGGATGGAGAACGTAAACCAAAGTTTGTAAGTGGACCACACCATTGCTCTGTCCCTGTCACAGTGCCACTGTCATTGACTTTACACAGTTTACCCTAAAGCGACAGACAACAAGCCTTAGTAGATTGCACGACTAGCTAACTAGATCTCAGGGCTACCCAAGGTGACAAGTGGACTTCTGCCAACCACCGCAAAATGGCCATCCATTAGAGTCATACTAAATGTATTCAATAAAACTGCCAACTCACGTTTACTACAATGCCTTGCGTGACAGTCAATCTGTGCTGTCTGCTTTGAAATCTGCTTTTTATTGTGATAATTAAAGTAATACTGCGTATAATCATTTTAGCTACTTAGGGTTTTTTCCTCTTTGCCACATGTAATGCAAACCCCACACACAAAGTCTAATAACAATAATATTACTATGTAACTTGTTAGTATTAACGCTATAGGGTGATATAGGATTTTACAGCCTTGTGTGTGTCTCACTGATATAGGCCTTCTGATATAGGCTCGGCTGAATGAGAAGGTAAAATTAGCCACGGGATAAGTAACTACGTGTAATCCTACTGCGTGCCTGTACTATACTTATTGGTGTCTGTCTGCTACTCCGGCCAATGATTACATCACGCTAACAAACACGCTTTGATTTACTTTAGACTGCCTTCACCTGATAGACCAGATGTACTAAATCGCAACATATTCCCATATTAAGTCTACTAACTAAATTTCAATAAGCTACGGTCGATAACACTGTGTTGTAAAGGGAATGTGGTAGCATGTTATACCCCACCATAGTCTGCGTCTGTTCTGGCAGTAGACCAACACAACCAAGCCCTTATGTTGTGCATGCATGGAATTAAAACAATTCTAATGATGATTATATTTTTCAACAAGAGGCATTGAAGCTTGACTGGTGAACTTATTTAAATAACTTTCTTTCATTAGGGATATTGTCTTTCCCCCAGCAGATTAGCTCTGAATATGTTAATTGCATTTGATGAGTGACATGGAACTAATGGAGAAACACTGCTCTCTTTCTAAGACTTTAATTTAAATCCAAATGCAAATATGCAGGCTTAAGTGTCTGGGTGGTGGAGTTGGATATTCGGCCATTGTCCGTACTGGCGCTCTATACCCTATATACAGAACTACTATTCACCAGGGCCTTAAGCCAGTATCATGCTATTTGGGATGCACGATCTGGGCTTCCTCATGTTGTGTTACCTGTCAATTGGAATTGCTGACAGTGCCTGTTACGCTGGTGCCTGAAATTACGGTTCTAATCATTATGGGTGTCTTGTCCAAAGGGACCTGGGTGCAGTACCACCTGCAGATTGTCTAGACACACAGGTCAGTTCTTACTTTCACCGCTACAGGCATCGCACACATCCCCTGGTTGCTTTCAGAACAAGAGTTAACATACAGACAAGTTCTTGTCAATTAGTATTTTTTTTAAGATCCATTTTCAGACACTTTTTTAACTTGAACAGGGCAGTGTGGAGGGAGGGTAGAGGATAAGGAGGAACAGTTTAAAATTGATTGAGGCACTGATCCCTGGGTCCCCGGTTGGGAGAGAGACCCGAGTGTGTGCGTCACTACTAGAACCCAGGCTACACACACTGACAGGAAGACCATGCCGGGTGAAACATTTCAGCCGTTCCTTCCAAATAAGGGTGGGCAGGGTGGGCAGATGTATAGATAATTATCTGTGTTTGAAAACGTCTGAAATAGGAACAAAATACTTTCATAATGTTTCATAGTCGACACTCAAATACGAAAATGTTTGAACCCATGTCTGGTTCCATATCCACCGTTTGTCTGCATGAGATCAATTTGGTCATTGATTTGTTCCCCATTTAGTCACATCTGGGAAGACGTGAGGATGTTTTCAGCACAGCCATGTTAGCCAGACTGAGACGCGCGTTTTCCAAATGACACCCTGTTATTCACATGCATGCACTACTTTCGACCGCCATCCATAAAGCTCTGATGCAAAGAAGTGCACTTACCTGTGTAGGGCATAGGGTGCTGTTTATGGTGTATCCTCTGTTAATCACAGCTGTTTACATTCCCTCATTCATCCAGATTTCATCTTGTTTGAATCCCAGGGCCAATAACGGGTTAATTGGACTAGCGGTTCTCCCATATCCCTCGGGGCGGCTTTGTATCGATCTCTGCCTCCTGGAAATTAGACAGGAATTAATTTTTCCACCGACAGCAGACTAATGAGGGAGTGTCTGACTGGTAGGGAAGATGCGTTGATGACACTGATCGCAGGCTTTGTACAGAGTTTTGTCAGTCTTGTTAGTTTGTCTGTTGTTAGAGTCGTTAATATGTTGATGTTGTGCTGTGAATTTCCTTGGAATATGTGTGATGTGTGCCATTCTCATGGGTAGATGCAGGAATTTTCTCCTTTATTTTACAATAATATTTTTTCAATTTCGATTCAGTGTTCTGAACTTGGCGTTCACCATATGTTGTGTGGAAATGCCTGGTGTGGGTCTGGTGTGGCTGAATTCTTTTACGCCATCAGTGGGGCGGCAGTGGCTCAGTGGGTTGAGTCGGTTGTCTATCAAATGGAATGGTGGTTCGATCCCCGGTCCATGAGCAAGACACCTAACCCCAGCTGCTCCTGGCGAGCCTGCAGTCGCCTTGCATGGTGGATGCGGTCGTCAGTGAATGAATGGGTGAATGTGATGCAGGATCTGTATAGTATAAAAGCGCAGCATTTACCATTTATCAGTCAGTCGGTCATAATAGTGTTTAGCATAATTGTAAAAGGTGTGCTTTTTATGCGTTATTGTTTTTCTTCCACTTCACCAACCTGGTAGGCCGTTTTGAGAACTGTATGTCCAATGGAATAGGCAAGAGGTCGATAAGTCAGACGAATGAAGTGATTTTTTATTTACAGTCGTCTGTATGTGGTGCACAGATCACAGATGTAAGCTTATACTTGAACATACAGTTGGTGCTTCATGGGGCAGTGATTAGATGCCAGCTCTGTTATATTTAGTTTGAATGAATAAGGGATAATGGAAGTGTCCAGTTTGAGTTCAAATCAGATCTGGCCAAATCTTGTGTAAAAAGGAATAAGGACACTGGCCATTCTGGGGTATCATCTGGAGTGCAAACCTCTGTTGAGTAGGCTGATTTTAAGGAGGAAATTAGGTAATGCAATGTCTAAATTTGACCTAGATAAGCTCTGATATTTGATAGGGCTATTGGTGAGATATTTATTTTTTGCTTGTTGACCAGCGGGATTCAAACTCATGATGCAACAGTATGATTATTAGTAGGATAGTAGGATTATTACCACAGCGGCATCTTGTTTATCAGGTCTTTGCTGTAACTACGCCCTCTGTTATCGGCTTATCCAGATTTTCTCCCTGTAAGGCCCTCTCTTGGTTACTTGGGTGATGGATCGTTAGCAATTACATACCCTTGGCTGTTGCTAGTCGAATCCCAATATTTGCAAAGAGGAGATGAGTAAGAGGTTTTCGCGGGAGGATATTTGGTTCATTGCCTAAGTTGTAGGTACATTGTTTGGCCGATAGGGGGTGCTGCTGCACCGGAAAATAACCATGTGAGGGTCTTCGTTTGAGCTTTGACGGCAACAACGCGACAGCTGCCTGAACTGTTTCTGACTTCCCTTTCTAGGCTCATTTTCAATAAGCAACCACCATCAAAAAATGTTTACAAAATTGCCACAAAGAAGAAGAGGGAAAATGTATTTTAATGTCACGTCTAACGGTTTTCCTAGTGTTGGTTAAAGTGCTATTTCTGAAAGGGAATTGGGTAGAAAAGAAATATCCCTTCAGGTGTAATGACTGTTACTTACGTGTCTTGAGCTTTGAAAATGCCCCGCAGTCTTTAATTACCATAATGACTGTTTACCATAATTCTGTTTTTCACCCAAATAAGTATTGAAGGGTGCCTTCATTAACCATGGCAGGGGAAAAAACACTATGATTAAATAGAAACTGGTCATTGAGTGCCTATATCAGAGACGGGCGCGCGCACACAAACACACACACACATACACACACACACACACACGTGTTGTTCCTTAATTAATAAAGCCATCACATTAAAACCAACTGAGTTTTAAAGCCAACTCAAGCTGCCGCTCACCAAGAGTGTCAGGAAGCGTCCTCATAATGCTCAATTTACCAGATTAGGGTGAAATGCAGAGAGCAGATGTTCAAATTTGTCTCTGACATTCTGGTGTACCCTTCAGAAGGCATCGTCCCGGGTAGAACAATCACCTCTCCCATCTGGGCTGGCCCTGTGAGTGTGTGCGTGCGTGTGTGCGTGCGTGTGTGCACGTGGAGAAAACAATAATACAGAGGGGTCAACCAAAATGCTACCTACTGATTTGAGTCTAGTTCTTTAATGTTCTGAATACCAGCGTTAAGGTATGTATGTGTGTATATGTCTGTGTTGGTGTGGAAGGCTGACCATTCATCTATAAAGAGCAAACATCTGGACTCTCCTGAGGACTGACATTCTTTTCCTGTTGAGATTGAGCTATCAATGGCCTTTTAGTCAGGTTTTAACCATGGATCTGTTTTTGACAGGTCAGAAGTCTTTCTGCAATTAAGGAATCAATTAGATTTATAATTAGATGGCGAAGAGAGACAAGACATTGTCTATCTTCACAGGGAGTGCGAAAGCGGAGGGAGGGTTGGGGGTGGGGGCTAAATGGATTTAAGTTGCCATGATTTGGCCTAACATCGCAACTGAACAAATGTGAACCAGAGAACATTATTTGGATTCCAAAGTGTGACATGGCCGGTAGGTGTGTAAAACCATACATCTGGACACAGGACACTGGACAGAGGTGTGTGTGTGTGGAAAATGGTTCACTCATTCCTGTATGCTGCTCAGTCCTCCAGGAATCTGGTCAGGTTGTGAACTAGTAAGGGAATAGGAGGCCATGTTGGACACACCCCCTCTCCCGCAGTCTTCTCTTCATTGGTAGGCAGTGCAACGTTAACATGCTTATTGAACAGAACCATTTCCTGAAAGGCAATTATAGTTTCTGCCAGTAGTGCCTTTGTTTATTGCAACATGTCTGATTCCACTAATGGTGCAGTTAACAGTTGAACTGTTCCCTCTCTTGTAAATGAAAAACATTGGACTTTCCGCAAACATATTAGACCATAGGAGACTGAAACTTTCAAAGGTGGAAAGCGAATATAAATGGTGGCACTTTCTTGTTTGGTGTTGCCTTTGAATAAAAGTTGCAGCCAGTTAAAGAAAACAGGTTTGCTGTCACTCTACTCAATACAAACATGACACTAAGTACGAAAATTATGACAAACGAGTCCAGAATGACAGAAGCCAAAGTCACAGAAGGGCATTTGATCTAGACAGATTTTCAGACGTTTGTTTTTTTGGACAGGACAGGCGTGACAGATAAAGAGTTGGACCTCCCAAGGCAACAACTGACAGATTTTTAGTTGAATTTATAACCCCTTGTTATTTTCATCTGGCTGCTATTAGGGTTTAACTGCCTTGTTTAGGGACGGAAAAAACAAATGTTTCATTTCGCTGACTCTGGGAATTGATAAACTCTGCTTATGTTCTGTTCAATTATTGTTTATCTTTTGCGTTCAATGTGGTCACATTTAAAAATGCCTGTGTCTCAAGAAAAACATTGACATTTCTGTGAAGTATCCATTAGGAATTCCATTATACAATTGATTTGTAAGAAAGTACAAATACAAAATATAGGTAATCATTGGACAGAAATCTGTTGATGAACTGGGTTGATCCTGATGTATAACCTATTCACAAAATATGCATTCAGATTATTTTGTTGAGTTTCTTGGTTTAGAAGATTTTCACTGGGCTTTTTTGAAACATTCTGTATTTGCTTGGAGTGCCTTTTGAATTAGTGCAGCTAATCGACATATTGCATTTAGCTGGTATTTATTTGGCAAAAACTCTTATCCAGAGCAAACTACAGTTAGTGTATTCATTTAAAAACCCAGTAATAAATAAATTCTGCCCAATGCATTAGCTGTCCCTCATCATGGAGTTGGTGGAGTTCAGATGTTCTCAATCTGTCAATATGGACGGGGACTCTGCTGTCATTGCTTCAAGGGGAAGCTGGTCACACCATCGGTGTGCTGGGACCGATACGTGCTTTGACCGAGCTGTGAGGAAGCCGACCTCCCTAGGGGTGGGACGGCCGAGAGAACAGATGATAGCCGCACGGTTGTGAGTGCCACTGCTTGCCGCCCTGCTGGCGAAGCATCACTGAGGCATGTTGAAAGCGAGCTTCCACTGGATGCGGGTGGAGTGCGGGCTGAGCCAGGTTGACACTAGGGGACTTTCAGGCGGGCGCATGCGTCGTGTGTAAGCGGCAGTGATTGGTGGGTGCATACAGTGAGTGTTAGTAATCCAGATGGGAGGTGGCCAGTGCCTGGTTTAGTACTGGATTCACTTCCGGTGATTGGGACGGACCAGAGGACATTCACTTCACGGACCTTCACTTCAAACGAAATAATCATTCTACGTTAAGCCACGGTTTAACACACCTATACAAATACATTGCTAATTGGGCTGAATTCAGCTGCCAGTTGTTATCTCTACAAGTATATTTTTTCTCACAAGAAATCTGTGTGTGGTATGTTTTTTTGCAGCGATTTTACCCGTTTTCATTCTCAAACATTGCATTTCGACACCTCAACATGGCTAACAATATACCATCATACAACACCTGTCTGAAGTTGTCTGCAGGTTGTGATTTTTAGAACAGAATGTCTGCCATTTCTGGTTTCAAAGTATTCTGTCGTTTGATTAATAGCTGGGTTTTATTTCTTTTAACTGCAAGCAGTGGCAGGCTGACTGCTGTGCAGGCTACCAGAATGAGGATATGTGGAATAAAGATGAGCGGGACAATATTTTCTTTAAATTATTAGACTTTACGTTTCTGACATTGTTTTGTTTTGCGAGATTTGTGGTGTTTCAATGTTAAACTTCTACTGCCAACACAGATGGACACAGTTGGATTCAAGCTTGCGAGTGACACAAACAGAGACAAACGCACTGACTGACATGAAAACGTATTATTTTCCCTCTATGGATCAAAATCCCAAGTACTATATTCCAGGCCAGTCTGTGAGCAAAAATGGTCACTACTGACCATGTGAAATGACCATATGTATACGATGGCGTGTTTGGACACTACTGACCATGTGAAATGACCATTTGTAACTCTGGCATGTTTGGACACTACTGACCATGTGAAATGACCATATGTATACTCTGGCATGTTTGGACACTACTGACCATGTGAAATGACCATTTGTAACTCTGGCATGTTTGGTCACTACTGACCATGTGAATTGACCATTTGTAACTCTGGCATGTTTGATCACTACTGACCATGTGAAATGTCCATATGTATACGATGGCGTCTTTGGTCACTACTGACCATGTGAATTGACCATTTGTAACTCTGGCATGTTTGGACACTACTGACCATGTGAAATGACCATATGTATACTCTGGCATGTTTGGACACTACTGACCATGTGAAATGACCATTTGTAACTCTGGCATGTTTGGACACTACTGACCATGTGAAATGACCATATGTATACTCTGGCATGTTTGGACACTACTGACCATGTGAAATGACCATTTGTAACTCTGGCATGTTTGGTCACTACTGACCATGTGAAATTACCTACTGACCATGTGAAATGACCATTTGTAACTCTGGCATGTTTGGTCACTACTGACCATGTGAAATGACCATTTGTAACTCTGGCATGTTTGGTCACTGCTGACCATGTGAAATGTCCATATGTATACGATGGCGTCTTTGGTCACTACTGACCATGTGAAATGACCATTTGTATACGATGGCGTGTTTGGTCACTACTGACCATGTGAAATGACCATTTGTAACTCTGCATGTTTGGTCACTACTGACCATGTGAAATCACCATTTGTAACTCTGCATGTTTGGTCACTACTGACCATGTGAAATGTCCATATGTATACAGTGGCGTGTTTGGTCACTACTACAACATGGAGAATTGCATGACAGCACAACCTGGTAGCTATGTTGTAAATAATACCAGGACATAAAAACATGAAATCAAACACATATTCAGTGAACCGCAAGGTGGTGCTATTCACCCTGTTTGATATTTGATATTAATAAAAGCACAGGCCAGACATGGCCGCTACTGACCAATAACCGTCCATGTGGTAAATTCAGTTTGGCCTTGGGGTGGTGCCATAATGGCTAATTTATTTTCAGCGCTTGATTGTTGTCATTATGTGATTACATTTGGCACACATGCACTAGGTAATGAATAAATAATTAATAAACTGTAATTTAATTTGGCCACTTTGTGGCACTGTTGGACAGGAAAAATTTAACAAGCCTCCTTTGGTACATATATGATAATTTGGCGCTTCTATGGCACACTTGCGTCTCTAAAGTGGTGCAATAAGACCAACTGTAGCTTAATGCTAAACCCGCCACAAAACTGCCTGCAGCTTTAGTCTTTCAATGGCATTTTCCCTCTGGCACTGACCTTGCCGATAACTTAACTACGGTGTACATACTAATGCTGTAGAATTAGTTGATGTGTGTTTGTATCACCAACAGCATCTTTCTCCGGATAAATGCCCTAAGTCACTAAGTAAATGAGCAGCAAAAGATAATGAATTCAACAGGAGTCCCGGGACTGGGTGTCACTGCGGTCTAAAGTGGTTCTTCTTTCAGGTTTTTTTGTGAGGGGTGAGTATTGTTTACTTTTTCTGCTTGTTGTCTATAGTTTGGCTGTTTAAATGAAAGCAGAGCTCTGATTCAACTCCACACTCGTGCACTTCTGAAGTGTTTTCGTCTGATGTGTTCGTGACACAAAAACACTGGAATTGATCTCGATCCGGATGGTTCCTCGCTGTTCAGCTTTTGTCTCTTTTCTCTGTTTTTTTTTGTCTGGTGGAGTCCAGTTTTTAAGGGCAGAGTGGAGTCCCAGAATGGTAATAGACGAGTGTTCTACCTTGAACCGGGTTGTCTGGTGCAGTGCTAGATGGCGTAGGTGTCTGTGCTCGCATCCCTAATGGCCTGTTATTCATGTAGTGTGCTACAGAATCCGATAAGAACCCCCCTCGCTTAATTTAAAAGAAATATTCTACGAAAACTTGTATAGAAGTTAAACACATAGGGGAATACATTGTCCCCGTCAAAGCTGTCATGTGGGAGTTGACTGGAGTAGATGGAAGACAGTAGGCAGAGGAGCCTGGCTCTGCTGTGAGGCGTGATGAGCTTACGGGTCGTGACCCAAATTGCACCCTATGCGTTGCCAAGAGCACTGGTCAAAACTAGTGCACTAGATACGAAGCTGGCTGGCACTTGGGACTGACACAGTCGGCCCTGCCCTCTCCATCACGTTGCCGTGAGGGGGGCAGCGCTCATGACTGGCATGATGACTAGCGCGCCACCCGTGTTCCCGCCACCTGCCCATCGAAAGGAGGAGAACGTGTCCTACCTGTTTCCACGACAACGTCAGGACCTGTCGTGAAACGGGAGGACCAGCGGGCAGTGGCGGTGGACGCAGTCAGAATCGGAATACGGACTTCACATGGGTCTCTGGTGCATTTTACCAAATGCGTGATTGCAGATGCCGTGTGGCCGAATAGCGGGCAGAACCGAGCTGAATAAAACGTGTTTAGTTAATGTAGGAGGAGAGCTGGTACATTCAACACCGCTGATTGAAAGCTGCGGTGTATTTCCCCCCCGCCTTTGATGCACGACTGCATGCAGCCACGAGTGTAATCACAAAAGACAATGCGCGCTGAGCAGGCAGCGGTTTCCTCTTCTCGGTACTGCAGGACAGGCATCTACAATACTGGCAGTCTAGTGGGATGTGGCATCGGCCTAAATGTTCCCCTATTCTCAATTGACCAGGGCCCTTAAAGTCACACCACCGGGAATGAATAGCTAGCCACTTGGGACATCTGCACCCCCTGTGCCCCTGTGCCTGTCACCTGTGTGATGCAGTGATTGCTATTCAGACTGTGGACCTGCCTCCCGCTCCTCGCCCAACCCCTGACCAAGCCAGAGTCCATGGAGACGAGCTGTCAGACCAATCATTTTCCCGTCACCGAGCGCGTTTTAACTGGTACCCTACACCCTTGGAAGTACACTACTTTTGAACAGGTCCCGCCGGAATAAGGTGTCATTCCGGAATGCAGTCCAGACTACACTCATATGCGAGCACACACACACACTTGCCTCCTTCAAGAACTGCTCTGGTGGCTAACACCCTGACCAAGCCAGCCAAGCGCGTGCCACGGCAAGTAGATTTTTGTCTTTCCCACCAGACAGGATCATGACACGCAGACGAGGTGCCCAAACCGAACCTACAAAAGCTACGCTATTGCATTCAGTAATCTAAGAATGAGTCGTATAATGCAATTCATTCAGCGACTGTCACTAATCCATTGAAACAACAAACCTTGCGACTGGATTTCTCGGCTACACTCAGGGGATGGCGTTGCTAACTTGTAGTTAAAAAAAGATTCTTGATGAATAACCACCAGACAGCTAACCAAGTCAAGCCAGACAACCTACCTACATATTTGTCGATATGAATGTATCACAATTTAACCCCTGAAAATACTGTCATTATAAATTATTTTGCTAATTTAGCAAGAGTGCGCTGCCTAGGCCGACCCCCCCCCCGCACCATAGCAACCACGGAACTGAAAGGATGGTTGATGAACACTGCGAGGAGGAGGAGGAGAGTCATATTCAGTGTAGATAAATGGTATGCTGTTTTGACTGGCTGGCATGCTCTGTTTTTTTTTTATCTCCACACTGCTCAATCCGGTCATGACATGCGTAAGCTCATTACTCTCATTCTACAATCACAGGTGTAGAATTAAGGCGAGTCTCTCTCTGTCCTGTCCCATCCAATGCCCTAGTTCCCTGGAATGGACTACTTTGTACCGAGGCTTTGTTGACAAGTACACTGTTTCGGAGGCGAGCGGTGTCTGCATCTTGTCCGGCGTTTGATTGCAGCCGTGTCTCGTCACCCAGGTCGAGCCTGCGGGCCTCCAAGGTGAAGACGTACATACACCTGCTGGCCGGCGCCGCTTGATGGAAACTAATGGACTGCAATTGACATGATTAGGGCCCTTCACGTTGATGGAGTTTCGGGCGACACGAAGGGCGCGTCTAAAATGGCCCCCTATAAAGTGCTGCATTGCAGGCTATTCTCCTGACGCGCGGCCTGGTCAGAGTTCTGGAGCTTTGCAGGAGGTAGGGTGCCGTTTTGGGACTCTGATGGGTTTTAATGGGTTGGAATTGGAAAGGCCTGGCTGCTCGGGTGGCTTGGCCCAGCCAGCTAAGTCTGTTCTGTTTACCATTCATATGTCTTGTTCCCAATGACCTTCATGGTCGTACCAGCAAGTTATTTTCTCTCTCATTAGTTCTTTCCAGCTTTCTTTCTCTTCCTCTCTCTCCCTCTTCCTCTCTCTCCCTCTCTCTCTCCATCGTTCTCGCTCGGGCCTTGCCCCTTTTCCCTCGATCGTGCTGGTTTTGTATGGTTCTGTACGCCACTTGTTGTTGTGGACAGTCGCGTCGGCCTGTAATTGAAAGATGTGTTATCTGTGTTTAATTAAATAGAATGTACTGATAACCGCAAAGTGAGAACGAGCTCATTGCTGTAAACAAATCGTTCTAAGGTGTGCCAGCTTTTCTTCCCCAATTGGAAAAGTGGGTCTCCTCTATGCCTTTGGAATAGGTCAGACTCTTTACGTGCTCTGAATTTGATATGGGCTAGCTAAGAGCCTAGTGCCACAGCAACCCCTTGGCATAACTGAGAGTGTTGGACTTGCCCTGCGTTTGACCAAGGCCACTTAGGATGCAGTCAGACAGTTTGTTCAGCCTCAGTGTCAGGGGACACATCTACGGCTGGCCTCTTATCCATCTTCAAGTTCTCTTGGTTGACACAGCCTGTGTTCTGGTTGATTTGATGACAACATTGATCTTTTACTGTGACAGAAATGACCTTTTAGATTAATAATTAATGTGATGTTGGTATTATGCTGGTCTTCTTAGCGGAAGCTTTTGCAGTAGGTTACTATTCATCAGCAAATAGAACTTATTGGATTTCTGTCTAGTTATTTTTTATTTTCTTTTGATGGTAATAATGTGTTTTTCCTCCGATGGGACAATAAAGTGGGGACTGGAATGTGCAGTCTCAGATCTATTAGTTGGACCTGAACCCGTCACAACTCGGGTCTGAATATGTATGCAGGGCTAGCTGTTAACCCCTGGGGCTCTTGGGCCACGGGCTCCTGCCTTTCAACTTAATTTAAATGGTACAAAAAACTAAAATTGCCCGAGAATAATAGATTTTTTCATTTTGAAACAGTGGAGTGAACATGCTTTAAATTCTCAACTAGCATTAGCGTACGGCGTAGAGATTGCTTTAGCTGGTTTTCTGTCCTCAGGTGGAGTATTTGTGGGGATTGAAGTGTGTTTTTTCTCATTTCTCCCGTGCCATGTTGGATAGGCTTATTTGTGTGTAATGGAAGCGAGCTGATGTGTGTGTGTGTGTGTTTATTTATGATTTAGTGTAATGGGTCTTCGACACTTCGTTATGAAAACCGAGTTTGCCAGAAATATTCGCTTATGGTTCAAATGTTATGTGTTTTAAAGACCTACCCATGCAATTGGTTTCCACTACTGTTGATTGGTCAGCCGGTCGGTTTGCTCTGACCTGCATGTTAGTCTGATGAGGTGATGTGTATTTATACTCTAAACCGTGTTATAGAGTTTTCCCCAATAAACATAATTAATTAGCTTACTCTCCTTCATACATTCTTAGCTAACGCTTCATGCCTTACGTTGTTAATCCTAGGCTGTGAATGTAGCTCGGCTGTTTATTGTCAGTAACTATAGGTAACAGAAATGGAGATCTCTCTGTCTTCAGGTTCCGTACGGGCTATGGACTTAGGGAAATATGACGCTATCTACTCCGACCATTTCCTTGGTTCACTTTGGACTGAATCCCATGCCCTCTTATTTAAGCATATGCCTTTTGGCATGCATCATTAATAATGCCCTATTTACTTCGTAGTCCACTACATTCAACCTGGTTCCTTTAGGGAGTAAGATTGTGTGAGTGGTTAGGGCCAGAGGTCGTTCTGTACTTTTAAGGCCATCATTTATAAAACCTAGTGTCTGAAGGAGCACCAAAATGCCTGTTTTTTTTTTGGGGTTCGCACAAGGTCCTTGAATGGATAAAAGCACCGAAATACGTGTCTCTGAAACTTCAGTCCTGAAGTACCTAGAAATTAATGACATTTTTGGTCAAGTCCTTGAATTTGGACTTGTTGGTCCAGCACATCCCACTGATGCTCAGTTGTATTGAGATCTGGGGAATTTGTCATCCAGGGCAACACCTTGAATTCTTCTAAAACCATTCCTGAACAATTTGTGCATTTTGGTATTGCTGGAATAGGCCAATGCCATCAGGATTTCTTCTGCGTCCTCCACTTTGACCACAAGAACTGATTGTTTGCTTACTATCTAATCTACGCAGACCATCGACATGTGCCCTTATTAGAAGATGATCATCGTTATTCACATTTCGAGGGCGTTGGTCTTAATGTTTTAGCTCATCAGTGCATCTTAAGCTTAAATCAGAGTCCAATTTCCCCTGTTGTTCCAATTGAACACATGAGCTGGTTTACTTTCTCGGTTAATGTATAGTACATAGATAATACTTGATCTTTAGTGTGTTTTATATGATAAAAGGAAGTTAAAATTACAATAAACATTGTCATTGCTTTGTTTAGATGAAGAAACAAAATATCAAATAGAAAAATGGTGCCTGAAATGTCTTGAAGCCTTTGAATTAGATTTAGTCAGATTCATATGAACCTGGATTTTTACTACTATTTTTCTCCATCCGGTGTTAATTGTTTTAGGAAATGACCGTGTTTTCAGGAAATGCCCAAAATACAGTCGTGATAATGAGAGTTGTGGATTTTGTTCACGCCATTTCAGAGAACACACAGACGTGTGCTCACACTGTGTGAGGTCTTTTATCTCTCCTACCAGCAACAGATGACTCTCAGCAGGACCTACAGAAGGATCTGAGTGGGGTTGTCAGCCGAGCTGTCGCCCTTAGTAAACACACACACACACACACACACACACACACACACACACATACACACATACACTTGCCTTTAGGCTCTCCCTCCCACTAGATACTGAATGTCACAGCTAGCTCCAGATTCTATAAGCTATAGAGCCGTCTGTCTGGCCACAAACACAGACTCGCACACAGCTTTATCAGCGACAACGGCTACTGGCATGGCTCTTTACAAAAAGATAATAACGTACTGGCAGAGAAGAGCTGAAAAGGCCTAATAGTTTGGCTCGGATGAGTTTGATTGGGCTATACGATGTGTTGAAAGAGGCGCCATTGCCCCATGCAGCTGGGAATCCGTCTATAGAGTGATGTTATTTGTTGCACGTGCTGTTATTCATAAATAAATATATATTTTCTCGTTCATAAAGGGATGCTTGGTTCATTAGGTGGCATGGACTTCCTTTAAATGTCAGCGGGAACTGAACCGTGCACATTGTGTTTGACAATCTCTCCTGACGCTGACATCTCTCCCAACAAGCCTTCACGTCTGGCTGGGATGCTCTACTTGTCTTCCTTTGCCTGTTAGTTGGGTGCTAGTTGCTGTTCTGTTCATGTCTCTGTGTGTGTGTGTGTCCACGTCTAAATTGTGTGTCCCTGTGTGTGTGTTTGTGTGTGTCTGTGTGTGCGTGTGTTTCTTTCTCTTTCCAGGACGAGGTTCATTCTCTGTTGGGTCTAATGAGGGTCTGTCTGGGCTCCTCTTTAGTGTCCCTGCCTGTTGAGTAAACTGGACTGGAGCCTCTGCCATTCTAATAAGACCTGCTTCCCCCCTGACCGCTTCCTCCTTCGCCCTGGCTACGTTCAACCGGAGTGCACTATGTAGGGGGTGGGGTACGGTTTGGGACGCGGAGTCTGTCTGTCTGTGCAGTCTGGAGTGCAGCCTCTCCGAGCGTCTCTGTGTGACTCTAATGAGACTGCTCCTGCCTGCCACACAATGAAGGGCTTTTTAATGGGGTTTAATGCAGTCAGTCAGTGGCCATTGAAGTGGATCTCCCTGCTCTCACACACTCTCTTACAAATAGAGTTTTAATGAGCCTGCACATGTCCTGTGTCGTTTGTGTCGCACACTTTTGTCTTTTAGCACGTTTGACTCTGAGTGTTGGTGGCTGAGGCTTCGACTAGCATCAGTTGTTTTTTCCACTCCCAGTCTTGAGACACAGAGTCCTGCTGGTTCTCTAGCACTCTAAATGGACTGGTTCAGACCTGAGACACCTGGTTAATGCAATTAACTACCAGCGTAGACCAGCAAACCAGCTATACATCAGGCTGGGAGTTGCAAAAATATGTACTGTAGTGAGAGAAGGAGTACTTTTACTTGAATGTCTTGTCAATATTGGTTACACAGGCTCAGGCACAGTGCAGACTACACTTAATGAGGCTCCAGCCATCTCGTTTCTTTTCTCTGAAGCAGACTACACAAGACAGCCATCAACATGTCCTACCAAACCAATTGTCTCTTTTTGCTCTGCTGTTTCCGTCAGTTTGTCTTTTGAGGTTTGTGTTGCACCCTTTGTTTCCTCTGGTATCTTGGAGCTTCTTTAATTGGGTACCTGCATTCTCTTCACTGCTGCCATTTCATACCACTTCCCCCCCTCTTCTCGGTCTTTCTCTTATCCCCTCTTCCTCTGTTCCTCTCAACGTTTCTGTGAAGTACCTCAGTTTTAGCACCATCTGGAATGATGTCGAGACCACAAAAGTGTCAGTCCTCTAGGCTTGCTACAATATGAATTGTGATTGTGAGTCTCTAAATGCTGAAAACTAACTCGAACAAGCTGCCTTCTGTCACAGTGGGGGAAGATGTTATAGTTGCTTATGAATCAGTAGTTGTGTGTTTCAGAATGGACGGTTTTGTTTCCTTGTAGGGCTGTCGCCAATGTCTATTTTTGGTGATTGAGTAATCTGTCAAATATTCTGTCAATCAATTTAGTTTTTGCAATATCTCATCTCATCTCATCTCATCTTCAACCGCTTATCCGGGGTCGGGTCGCGGGGGTAGCAGCTCTAGCAGGGGACCCCAAACTTCCCTTTCCCGGGCAACATTAGCCAGCTCTGACTGGGGAATCCCGAGGCGTTCCCAGGCCAGTGTGGAGATATAATCTCTCCACCTAGTCCTGGGTCTTCCCCGAGGTCTCCTCCCAGCTGGACGTGCCTGGAACACCTCTCTAGGGAGGCGCCCAGGTGGCATTCTTACAAGATGCCCGAACCACCTCAACTGGCTCCTTTCTATGCAAAGGAGCAGCGGCTCTACTCCGAGTTCCTCTCGGATGACTGAGCTTCTCACCCTATCCCTAAGGGAGAGGCCAGCCACCTTTCTGAGAAAACCCATTTCGGCCGCTTGTACCCGCGATCTCGTTCTTTCGGTCATGACCCAGCTTTCATGACCATAGGTGAGGGTAGGAACAAAGATTGACCGGTAGATCGAGAGCTTTGCCTTTCGGCTCAGCTCTCTTTTCGTCACAACGGTGCGGTGAAGCGAATGCAACACCGCCCCCGCTGCTCCGATCCTCCGACCAAACTCCCGCTCCATTGTTCCCTCACTCGCGAACAGGACCCCGAGGTACTTGAACTCCTTCACTTGGAGTAAGGACTCATTCCCTACCCGGAGTAGGCACTCCACCGGTTTCCTGCTGAGAGTCATGGCCTCAGATTTAGAGGTGCTAACCCTCATCCCAGCCGCTTCACACTCGGCTGCGAACCGATCCAGTGAGTGCTGAAGGTCACCGACCGATGAGGCCATCAGGACCACATCATCCGCAAAAAGCAGTGATGTGACCATCAGCCCACCGAACGGGAACCCCTCCCCCCCCCATGACTACGCCTTGATATCCTGTCCATGAATATTCCAAACAGGATTGGTGACAAAGCGCAGCCCTGGCGGAGGCCAACCCCCACCGGGAACGAATCCGACTTACTGCCGAGGACACGGACACAGCTCATGCTTTGAGCGTACAGAGATTGGATGGCCCTGAGAAGAGACCCCCTCACCCCATACTCCCGCAGCACCTCCCACAAAGATCCCGGGGTACCCGGTCATACGCCTTCTCCAGATCCACAAAACACATGTAGACTGGATGGGCATACTCCCAGGCCCCCTCCAGGATCCTTGCGAGAGTAAAGAGCTGGTCCGTGGTTCCCGGCCAGGACGAAAACCGCATTGTTCCTCTTCAATCTGTGGTTCGACTATTGGCCGAACCCTCCTTTCCAGCACTTTGGAGTACACTTTACCAGGGAGGCTGAGGAGTGTGATACCTCTGTAATTGGCACACACTCTCTGGTCCCCCTTTTTAAGAGGGGAACCACCACCCCGGTCTGCCACTCCTCTGGCACTGTCCCAGACTTCCATGCAATGTTGAAGAGGCGTGTCAACCAAGACAGCCCTTCCCCACCCAAAGCTTTTAGCATTTCTGGACGAATCTCATCAGTCCCTGGGGCTTTGCCACTGTGGAGTTGTTTGACTACCTCAGCGACTTCCCCAGGGAAACTGACGATGACCCTCCATCAGCCTCCAGCTCTGCCTCTGTACTAGAGGGCGTGTAGGTCGGATTCAGGAGCTCCTCAAAATGCTCTTTCCAGCGCCCGATCACATCATCAGTTGAGGTCAACAGTGTCCCATCCTTACTGTACACAGCTTGGATGGTTCCCCGTTTTCCCCTTCTGAGGTGCCGAACGGTTTTCCAGAAGCATTTTGGTGCCGACCGAAAGTCCTTCTCCATAGCTTCTCCAAACTTCTCCCACACCCGCTGCTTTGCCTCTGACACGGCAGCGGCTGCAGCCCTTCGGGCCTGTCGGTACCCTGCAACTGCCTCCGGAGTCCCCAGGGCTAGCATATCCCTGAAGGCCTCTTTCTTCAGTCGGACAGCTTCCCTGACCACCGTGGTCCACCACGGTGTTCTAGGGTTACCACCCCTTGAGGCACCTAGGACCTTGAGACCACAGCTTACCGCCGCAGCTTCAGCAATAGAAGCTTTGAACATTGCCCACTCAGGTTCAATGCCCCCAACCTCCACAGGGATGCCTGAAATCTCCGCCGGAGGTGTGAGTTGAAGATCTTTCGGACAGGGGCCTCCTCCAGACGTTCCCAGTTCACCCGCACCACCCGTTTGGGCTTACCTGGTCTGTCCAAAGTCTTTCCCCACCCTCTGATCCAACTCACTACCAGATGGTGATCAGTTGACAGCTCTGCCCCTCTCTTCACCCGAGTGTCCAAAACATGCGGCCTTAGATCAGCTTATACGATCACAAAGTCGATCATTGACCTTCGGCCTAGGGTGCTCTGGTACCATGTACACTTATGCGCCTCCTTATGTTCGAACATGGTGTTTGTTATAGACAATCCATGACTAGCACAGAAGTCCAATAACAAACGACCGCTCGGGTTTAGATCAGGGAGGCCGTTCCTCCCAATCACGCCTCTCCAGGTGTCTCCATCGTTGCCCACATGTGCGTTGAAGTCTCCCAGCAGAATGATGGAGTCCCCTACTGGAGCCCTATATAGGACTCCCTTCAGGGTCTCCAAGAAGGCTGAATACTCCGAACTGCTGTTTGGTGCATAAGCACAAACAACAGTCAGAGTTTTCCCCCCCACCACCCTTAGGCGTAGGGAGGCAAACCTCTCATCCACCGGGGTAAACTCCAACACCGCCGTGCTCAGACGTGGGCTCGTGAGTATCCCCACACCAGCCCGCCGCCTCTCACCCTGGGCAACTCCAGAGAAGAACAGAGTCCAACCCCTATCCAGGGGTAAGGTTCCAGAGCCACGGTTGTGCGTAGAGGTAAGTCCCACCAGATCCAACTGGTATCGCTCCACCTCACGCACAAGTTCTGGCTCCTTCCCCCAGTGAGGTGACGTTCCACGTCCCCAAAGCAAGCTTCTGCCGCCCGGGTCTGATCCGTCGAGACCCCCCACCTTCACTGTCACCCATATGACAGCGCACCCGACCCCTGCGGTTGTTCCTGTGAGTGGTGGGCCCACAGGATGGAGAGGAGAGAGATGCCACGTATCTCGTTCGGGCTGTGCCCGGCCGGGCTCCGTGGCAAACCCGGCCACCAGACGCTCGCTTTCGAGCCCGCCGTCTGGGCCTGGCTCCAGACGAGGGCCCTGGGCTTCCTCCAGGCAGGGTCTCGCTCCTTTTCCCTCTATCTTTCATGGGGTCTTGGTGAACCATTCTTAGTCTGGCCCTCGCCTGAGACCACTTTGCCTTGGGAAACCCTACCAGCAGCATGAAGCTCCAGACAACCCAGCCCTCAGGTTCATAGGGGCACACAAACCTCTCCACCACGTTAAGGTGATGATTCCCGGGGAGGGTTTTTGCAATATGTTGGATAAAAATGTAATTATGCACATTAATGATTCAATTATTCCAAATGTTTTATTGCAAGTGTTTTGTTATAATTGTTCTCCAATCCACCGGGGATCTCATGGGGCCTCCGATCCTTCCAGGATCTCGTGGTGCCTCCGATCCTTCCAGGATCTCGTGGTGCCTCCGATCCTTCCAGGATCTCGTGGGGCCTCCGATCCTTCCAGGATCTCGTGGTGCCTCCGATCCTTCCAGGATCTCGTGGGGCCTCCGATCCTTCCAGGATCTAGTGGGGCCTCCGATCATTCCAGGATCTCGTGGTGCCTCCGATCCTTCCAGGATCTCGTGGGGCCTCCGATCCCCTAGGGATCCCTTGGGATCCCACAACATTCTTTTATGATTTCTATTACACTAATACAATTTATTTTAAGATGGTAATAACATGCTCCATCAAGTTACTTCATTCATTTGTATTTCTTTGTCTTTTTAGTTTTTACCCAATTTAGTCATCTTCTATTGTGTCATTGACTCATTACAAACCTCCCAATGGGCTTGGCGTGGAGAGTTGCTGATGCATGATAATACAGGAAATCTCAGTCCCTGATGACTTCCCCCACTTGCTGTGTACTATTTACATGCTCAACATTATTACAAAAAGCTCAATGTTTTTTGCCTTTTATTTCTTGATTATTTATTTTCTTTGGTCCCCTGTGAATTTGGTGATTTTAGCAGCCTTTCTCATCGCCGCCTTTCTCATCGCCGCCTTTCTCATCGCCGCCTTTCTCATCCCCGACTTTCTCATCCCCGCCTTTCTCATCCCCGCCTTTCTCATCGCCGCCTTTCTCATCGCCGCCTTTCTCATCGCCGCCTTTCTCATCGCCGCCTTTCTCATCGCCGCCTTTCTCATCAGTCCTAAGTTCTTACACAGGAGAGAGATCCTGCAGATTTCCTGTGGTAGTAGTCAAATTAACATGAGTAACTTGACCAGTGTGAGCTGTTTAGTGTGACAACGTTGTGTTTGCTTCATAGTGTATAATAATGTGACAGAACGAAAAGATACCTAAACGTTTTTGAAAGATCTGTTACCGTGGTATTGACGAAGGTCTGATTCAGTGAAGTCAATCGCTTTTGGCAATTCTACCACTCTTTAAAACCTCAGTATGTCTGCTCTCCTTTTCATTTCTCTAATGTCATTGATAATTGATACTTGATATTTCCTTAAAGGGAAGATGCTAAACATGCTAGGAATTATCAAATATCCGGCACATCTTGTTAAGTTAGCGCAAACTCAAATCAGGGATCTTGACGATCGTGATGTCAGATAACTACATCTCTTCCTCTCTGCTTCTTTCTCTCTCTGCGTCTCTCTCTCTCTCTCTGTGTGTGTATAGTGAACTTCCAGAAACAATATAGGGATTCCACAGCTTTAGGCTGTATCCTGAACAGCACACCTCATTTCCTTTGCAGTCCACCATGACTTACAGGGCGAATGGGATGCATTTCGGGACATATGCTTTCTAACTTTAATATGCGATGACATGATACCAGCTATGTAAATCACCGAAAATGCATTTTCCTTTAGCCTCAATAGATGTGTGCCTAAGCTCATTAATGCTTTTGGGTGGCCGTCTTCTGTCTTCCGCCGTAATGTGGCGTTCTCCTGGGAGAGTGGTGTGTGTCACTTGGTAGTTTAATGGTGTAGATCTGCTGCCAGGGTTCAGGTTGTAACTGATAGCTATAGCTCCCTGATGGTACCTTCTGAGCCCTGGTGAAGCAGTGCACCCTAGAGCATAGCCAGTCATTTGGGACGTGCGGCCTTGGTGTTCCATTAGTTCATTCCGGATTCACCGGAGCCCTGCGGCTGTCGGCGTGGTAATGAGAGGATGTGGGTGTACCTGACGCCCCCCCGGTCGGGATATCAGACATACCTATCGTGTCATTAGGCATTCTGGGAACTAAGAGCTTAGATGTGCTACTATGTGAGTTCTGAGACGACTCCAGAGCTCTTTGATGTCATGGCTTTGCTATGAGTCATGGCTTTATCTGTGTTTATATATATATATATATATGTATATATATATATATTCCTTAAATGTTTCAATTCATGAAAGATTAAGTTATGTCTGTGGCCGAGCCAAATTCAGTATTATTCAGAATGAAACGGTAGTGATGGCGGTTTTACCGTAGTTCTAGAAACATCACTATCGTTTGTTAACTTTGTTAGCTAACTGGCAATCAATCTATAAATATTTCCCCCAATCAGTTTTTGGTGTTACCAGAACAAGAATGTCCTTGCCTCCTTGTGCTGTTACAAACCTTCTCAGTTGACTGTGTCTTTGCCAAATCTTTCCCTGTCAAGATAATCAAGCTGTGAAAACATTGACTGTTTTCCTTGTACTCTAAACAAAGTCATTTCCAATTTTCAGGTGTGATTCATCTGATTGATACAGCCTCAACATGTTTATAGCGAACAGAGGATAATTTGTTGTGACCTACTCTAATGAAGTAAGACCAATTTGAGATGCACGGTCCAGGCATAATATGTATCATAACCAGACGTGTGTGTGTGTGTGTGTGCTCGTGTCCTACGTTAATAAGAGTGTGCTTTTGTTTCCTGTCGTCGTTGAGAGACTCATGTGTGTATACTGTGGCTGAATTTACAGTGCATATCAGTGTTTGTGTTGAAGGTTGCAAATTTGTGGATCTGGAGTTTGACTGATTATAATGTGCACCATCTGTGATTCCTGCTGAAGCGTTAGGAAACGGAGCTGCTGTTGACTGCTAAGCAACCCATTACTTTTCTAGGACCTCTTGTTTTGGCCCGGTAAAAGCCAGGGGGAAGGTTCCAGAAAGGTGTGAGCGTTGACCATGCCTCTGGTGATGAGCGCCGAGAAACCCGTTTGAGTGGTAGTTCGTTTGAGGCGGTGCCGTCTGTCTCCCCCGGAAGGGCTTCAGTTTTCCCTCAAACTTGGCAGGTTTTGCTAGTTAACGGATAACTCTGTAACTCAGCCTCTTGTGTAGGACTAAAGAATAGGATACTGCCCTCATATACATTCCTAGTCCTGCCAGTAGTTTAACTACATGCCAGGTTTGGGGAACAAGAGAAGCTTTAAGGGCACCAGGAAAGACGTGCTTAAAGTTTGTACCTTAAAGTTATACATAGGGTCACTATATTTTACTACACCTTAAGAATTGAATGTGCAACCTGGGATTCTACTGAAGGATAAGTACCTACATAAATTAAGACTTATATAATTTAATATCAACAATATTTGTGTGTATCAGTACAGTAAGAGTCAAAAGTCTGGACCCCATTTCCCATTCAAGATGTTTGAAAACTTTTGACTGGTTCTTAATAGGGAAAATTCTGCGGAAGCTGAGGTATGTTGTATTGCTTCCTTTGGATTTAGTAATTGCTCATCCAATTATCCTGTCATATTATGTACATATATCCTCAACTCGCTGGGCTAATCGCTGACTTGATGTTAAGGAAGAGAAAATCTAACATCGGTGTACTTTTCTGCCTCTGCCTGTCAGACTGGCTTGCTTGTTGGCAGATGTTTTTTTTTCTTTGCTATTACCGGTCTTCTCTTCCCTTCCTCTTGACCTCTTGCAGACCTTTCTTCTATCACTTCCTCCTTTTCATCGCTCTCACATTCTCCTCTGTATTTTTTCTCCTTTTTCCCTCTTACCATTCTCCTTTTATCCTCTCCCTCTTTCACTCGCCTTTTCTCCTCTCTGTTTTCTTCACTCTCCTTTTCTCCTCTCTACTCTTCTTCACTCTCCCTTCTCTTTTCTTGACTTTCCCTTTCTCCTCTCTTCCTTTTACCATTCTCCTTTTCCCTTCTCCTCTTACCACTCTCCTTTTCCCTTCTCTTACCACTTCCCTTTTCCTCTTACCACTCTCCTTTTCCCTTCTCTTACCACTTCCCTTTTCCTCTTACCACTCTCCTTTTCCCTTCTCTTACCACTTCCCTTTTCCTCTTACCACTTCCCTTTTCCTCTTACCACTCTCCTTTTCCCTTCTCTTACCACTTCCCTTTTCCTCTTACCACTCTCCTTTTCCCTTCTCTTACCACTTCCCTTTTCCTCTTACCACTCTCCTTTTCCCTTCTCTTACCACTTTCCTTTTCCTCTTACCACTCTCCTTTTCCCTTCTCTTACCACTTTCCTTTTCCTCTTACCACTCTCTTTTTCCCTTCTCTTACCACTTCCCTTTTCCTCTTACCACTTTCCTTTTCCTCTTACCACTCTCCTTTTCCCTTCTCTTACCACTTTCCTTTTCCTCTTACCACTCTCTTTTTCCCTTCTCTTACCACTTCCCTTTTCCTCTTACCACTTTCCTTTTCCTCTTACCACTCTCCTTTTCCCTTCTCTTACCACTTTCCTTTTCCTCTTACCACTCTCCTTTTCCCTTCTCCTCTTACCACTCTCCAATTTCTTCCTACCTGTTCTCTCTCTTTCTCTCATCTGATAGAGCAGTTTGTTCCCAAATGGAAGTTTGTAGAAGTAGAATGTTAATCCTAGGAACTCATTAATGTCTGCATTGACAGGTTGACATGTTTTACGCTTTTTGCCTCGAATTTTATGGTAATTAATGGCCTGATTGATGCTTCTGGTCCTCCTTGCAGAGCTCAACTCCCGGCTGTAGTGTTAGGAGACCAAAGTTAAGTTTTCCATGTCAATATTTTTTTCATGCACAGATAGAAATGGCTGATTGGTTCCAGTTTTTTTCTGCATCGTCCAATTTCATGCATTAAGAAATAAACTCCCCTTCTTAAGATTTGTTCATTTAATGAGTTGTTCGTGTTTGATCGGATATCTAGATTAGAGTTTGGATTGAACAGGATTTAATTGCATTAGAGTTTTCTACAAGTTCAGCATCTGCACGGAACTAATTCCCTGTGCTTCAATTATTTTGTGTTTTAAGTAAAAGCCAGTATTCTACTTCGGCGCTATAAGATTAGTCCTGAGTTTTCTGTGATATTGAATGGGCACTCCAGGCCCTTTTATTACATCTATATTCAATGGTGGTGGTTTTGAACCGAAACTGAATTTTGCTCCACCCCTGAAGTATCCGCTCATATTCATTAGGCCAGTAAGGCCGGTCTCGTTAGAGATGCACTAATCATCCAATTATGATTAGAATTGCCTTGCTGGCATACAGAATATTAATGGCAAACCTTAGAGATTTGCGTTTCCTTTTTAACCTATTACATCTGGGGAGAAGGCTGCTTATGGTTGTGCCACGTTTGGCATTGCACCTGGATTCACTGCTGTTGCTGCTTTGTTTCTCCCCATTTGCTACATGCAATTGTTTGTATGACATTGAAGTGTTATTCATGTCAATGAGAGTTTAATGCACCCCCGTAGTATTGGCCAAGGTGTCCGGAGGCAGAAAAAATTGGGTTATAATTTGGTCAAATTTAGATGGGACCTATGAGAAACATCCGTCCTGACTTCATGGCTTCATAAAAATGTAATTTTGCTAAATTTATTAGCCCAGATATATTGTGTGGTGTGGTGTGTGTGTGGTCTGCAACACGCGTCCATGTTAGAAGGTGCAAACCATGAATCGTGTGTGTAACCAGCGTTGTAACCAGCATACACAGTTGTATGTTTTCAGTAAACACTACATGATTACTGAACACTATGTCCTAATAGTAATGGTTTCTAACTAGCTAATAAACTTTCCTCCATCATGCGTCTTACCCTGCCAGCACTGTCATTTCTATGGTCTTTTATTGACACGGCCGCTTCTGAACATTTCATCTGTTCTCATCATCCTCGATTTGTTTGGTTTTTATATTGCATCTTTTCCTTATTTATGTTTCCCCATATTCAGTATGACGCTATTGCTTATCCGGATTTTTGTTGTATTTTTTTTTCTTCCACATGTAGCAGTTACACGTGAAAAGCATTAAGGACGATGTGGTAAGACTGCCTTTGTTATTTTTTCCTCAACGGTCTCCTCCTCCGCCGTATTTGACATTCTTCTCCATCTTGCATGTGCCTTCATGCCTCACCTGTTATTGTACATAACCCCATTTTTCAGTTTCCTTTCTGCTTGTCTGCTAATGGCATGTTTGTTTGGTTTACAGAGAACCGCACAGATGCTCCCACACCCGACTAAAATGGTTGACTGTATACACTCATATCGTCCCTTCACACTCTCTATCTCTCTCTCTCTCCTTGCGTCTCTTTTACTCCCCCTCGTATCTCTCACTGCCTCCGAGCCTCCTCTACAATGTGTATCCAGGGTTGACTTTCTGAAGTGTGGCTGAGCTAAACAAGCGGCATACGCCCTGGTTCTCCGCCGTACGTCCTTCCTCCTAATGAAGGCATTCCAGCCAGTCTGCATGTCTGCACGAGCGAGCCTGAGACTGATGTGTCTCACTAACTGCATTCTAGATGACGCGCATCTCCCCTCAGTCCTCAGTGTGTCCGATCGTGTTTTTAATACACAGATCAGTCAGAGTGTTGAGCGTGACATGGAGTGGCCCGGTCCGCGGGAATCGCTAAGCGTGACTTATAGAATTAGGCGGTCGTCGGAAGTGGCGCTGAGTGATGGTTTATGGGTTCCCACGCCGAGTCCCATGTGCCATTGTTGGCTCGTAGAAGGGCCCTGGCCAGAAGTGTGCACTATACCGGGAGTAGGGTGGTGTTTGGACTCGCTCTGTGGAAGAGAACTGATTGTAGATGAGCAGCAGCACCTGACATGCACAGACATTCAGACGGGTACCGATGCAACTTCGGCCAGCAATTTGTCTGGATTTTTCTGCTTCTCTTCTGACTCTCAACCAGACTATCTGGCCCCTAAGGTCTATTGACTGCTATTGAACACCACTTTAAGGGTAGGCTAATGCCGTTGTGCCCTACTTATAGTTTACCCTTTTTAACAAGGTTTTTTTTGTGCATCGTGGTGGTCGAATTCTTAATACACATTCGGATTCTTGAATGTTTAAATGTCAAAAATAACTAGGAGATAATAATAATATTACAATGTAATAATATTACAGATTTACACTCCCAGTCTCCCACACACAAAAACTATGAGAACCAAACAGCCTATAGAGTGTCTGAGGGTCCATGGTCCATAGATATAGATGTAAACTAGACATCACTATATCTATGGTTATCTGACATGTAGTGCTGCTTTGTACCAAACACTCCTGTTTTTTCCCTTTTCCTATTATCTCCCGGTTTTTATTCCTTAATCACATTCTTTGTCGCTTTTTTCCTATGCTTTTATATTGCTCCTATTCATATTATTTTGTCTTTCCCTTCCTAATTTCCTCACTCCTTTACCCACTCCGCCCATACCTCTTATTTGCAACTTTTCCAATTGGCCATTCATCTTCTCCTTAATGTCTGTTGCTCAGAAATGTTTATAAATCCTTATAATCTTGTGTCCTTCATTGAATGTTGTGTATCGATTGGCACGGGGGCAATCTGTTTCTACCACTGCCGAGTGGGAAAATAAGTGTTCGATCAGAGAACGTGATCAAGGCCTGCACAGTAAACTGCAGCACCGAACCCCCGGACAACCACTACCGCTCTTAATACACACACACAATTAACAGGAGGATATTGTGTAATTATCCTCAGGGTGATTTGACCTTCTTTATATCTGACTGACTCGGTCCCTCTGACTCGGCCCCTCTGACTCGGCCCCTCTGACTCGGCCCCTCTGACTCGGCCCCTCTGACTCGGCCCCTCTGACTCGGCCCCTCTGACTCGGCCCCTCTGACTCGGCCCCTCTGACTCGGCCCCTCTGACTCGGCCCCTCTGACTCGGCCCCTCTGACTCGGCCCCTCTGACTCGGCCCCTCTGACTCGGCCCCTCTGACTCGGCCCCTCTGACTCGGCCCCTCTGACTCGGCCCCTCTGACTCGGCCCCTCTGACTCGGCCCCTCTGACTCGGCCCCTCTGACTCGGCCCCTCTGACTCGGCCCCTCTGACTCGGCCCCTCTGACTCGGCCCCTCTGACTCGGCCCCTCTGACTCGGCCCCTCTGACTCGGCCCCTCTGACTCGGCCCCTCTGACTCGGCCCCTCTGACTCGGCCCCTCTGACTCGGCCCCTCTGACTCGGCCCCTCTGACTCGGCCCCTCTGACTCGGCCCCTCTGACTCGGCCCCTCTGACTCGGCCCCTCTGACTCGGCCCCTCTGACTCGGCCCCTCTGACTCGGCCCCTCTGACTCGGCCCCTCTGACTCGGCCCCTCTGACTCGGCCCCTCTGACTCGGCCCCTCTGACTCGGCCCCTCTGACTCGGCCCCTCTGACTCGGCCCCTCTGACTCGGCCCCTCTGACTCTGTCCCTCTTTTAAATCCTGGTAATACACCATTTAGTAGCAGTCATGCTGTACTTTCTGCTTTACAGTACAGTATTTGGCTTTTGGCACATGTCCCATTCAAAGAAATGTCTAACATATGTAAAAAAGAAAATATTAATGCTCTGTACATATATTAAAACCAATCACGGATACAAACCTAAAGCCATGACTGTTCAAATTAAGTCCTAACATTTATAGTGCTAATTGGTTATGTTGTTTCTTAATCTATGGACGCTCTCTTCTTAAAGGGTAATGTATTTTTAATCATCTAAATCCTTTTCACATTCTCAGTTTTTTCTTTTGGGTGCTTCTAATTAAGCTGTAATTTAGTTTCATGTCAGCAACATCCGGTCTTTGAACAGACAGTGTTTCCTGTACTCAGTCTATGCTCTATAGCTCTCTAACTAGGCATGTAAAGCTCCAACGTCTTTGTCTAACAGGCTTTTATTTATTAAATTGTCTCCCCCCCACCTTTACTCCACTCCCAATTTTCCAGTTTGAGAGTATGGCCATGCCTCATCGCAACGACAGTGTGGGAAAGTCTGACACACCTGTTCTTTGCAAAACCCATCTCAACAAGCTTTGGATTGGGTTAAAAAGTGTCTTAGCAAGAAACAATTGGTCAGGTGGTGGCTGGTAAGACGTGTGATGTTAGGATGCCAGTACCTTACCCAGTTTCCCTTGTGTGGGACAATTACACAGTATTGTTTCAGCAGGGCTTCTCTGTGCTCACAGCGTGTCTCACTGCCTCTCCTTCTTGTCTTGTTGTGCTTTTTCTAGCTGGACAGGTTTGCCAGTATCCGTATCCCGGGCGCTAAAAAGGAACGTCCGCAGCTTGCCAACGTCAAAAACTCCTCCTCTGATTGGTCGTCCTCCTCCTCTGCCGCGGAGTTTGAGGAGCTGTCCACCAAGATCACCTCCGAGAAGGAGATCCTTGGCCTGTTCGAGAAGATGATGGTGTGTGAGGGGGACAGACGGGGAGGGAGAGGGGGACAGACGGGGAGGGAGAGGGGGACAGACGGGGAGGGAGAGGGGGACAGACGGGGAGGGAGAGGGGGACAGACGGGGAGGGAGAGGGGGACGGACGGGGAGGGAGGGGGGACGGACGGGGAGGAGGGAGAGGGGGACGGACGGGGAGGGAGGGACGGACGGGGAGGAGGGAGAGGGGGACGGACGGGGAGTGAGGGAGAGGGGGACGGACGGGGAGGAGGGAGAGGGGGACGGACGGGGAGTGAGGGAGAGGGGGACGGACGGGGAGTGAGGGGAGAGGGGGACGGACGGGGAGAGGGAGAGGGGGAGGGGGACGGGAGAGGGGTGAGGGAGGGGAGAGGGGGACGGACGGGGAGGAGGGAGAGGGGGACGGACGGGGAGGAGGGAGAGGGGGACGGACGGGGAGTGAGGGAGAGGGGGACGGACGGGGAGTGAGGGAGAGGGGGACGGACGGGGAGTGAGGGAGAGGGGGACGGACGGGGAGTGAGGGAGAGGGGGACGGACGGGGAGTGAGGGAGAGGGGGACGGACGGGGAGTGAGGGAGAGGGGGACGGACGGGGAGTGAGGGATAGGGGGACGGACGGGGAGTGAGGGAGAGGGGGACGGACGGGGAGTGAGGGAGAGGGGGACGGACGGGGAGTGAGGGAGAGGGGGACGGACGGGGAGGAGGGAGAGGGGGACGGACGGGGTGAGGGAGGGAGGGGGGGGACGGGCGCGGCGCGGGAGGGAGAGGGGGACGGGCGCGGCGCGGGGAGGGAGAGGGGGGACGGGCGCGGGGAGGGAGAGGGGGACGGGGCGCGGTGAGGGAGGGTGAGGGGGACGGGCGCGGTGAGGGAGGGAGAGGGGGACGGGCGCGGTGAGGGAGGGAGAGGGGGACGGGCGCGGTGAGGGAGAGGGGGACGGGCGCGGTGAGGGGGACGGGCGCGGTGAGGGAGGGGGGGACGGGCGCGGTGAGGGAGGGGGAGACGGGCGCGGTGAGGGAGGGGGAGACGGGCGCGGTGAGGGAGGGAGGGAGACGGGCGCGGTGAGGGAGAGGGAGACGGGTGAGGGAGACGGGCGCGGTGAGGGAGAGGGAGACGGGTGAGGGAGACGGGCGCGGTGAGGGAGAGGGAGACGGGCGCGGTGAGGGAGAGGGAGACGGGCGCGGTGAGGGAGAGGGAGACGGGCGCGTTGAGGGAGTGTGCGAGCGAGTGAGCGCCAGGGAGGCGTGTCTATCTGGTGTTTGTGGTCAGGGAGGTGTTGAAGAAAACAGTGAATTAATGGTTGCTCTGAGGTACCAATTACATGCAGATTACAGATAATGATATGGTTTGTATTAATGTACACTCAGCATTGGGAATATTTCAACGCGTCAAAGCGCATTACGGTGCCTTATTACTGAATCGTTCGATCTATGCAGCTTCATACACAGGCGGACACATCTCACAACTCCCCTACCTCGTACACATTTCCCCTCCTCCAAAGGGAACATCTCTTCACAGGACTATTCGTTGGTGGGAGAAGGACATCTCTCGACCTCCTTTTTGTCGCTGCACTCTAAACACCCAGATGCCCGCTCCTGATCCCATCGCATAGTTTCAAAATGGTACAAGGCCTACATCTCCTACATGGCTGCCTGTGCAGACAGACTTGTGCTTTCTTTAATAAGTGTCTCACCCGATTTCCTTTGACACCTTCACCTCCCGCCGCAGTAGAGATCATCAATTGAAGAGAGAATTCAATGACAAAGTTTTCATGAAAGAAGTCTCTTGGTTCTCCCTCCGGCCTCTCATCTTCGGGCTCGCGCGTTTCTTCTTCCTGTGGGGATTTTGAAAAGCTCCGGTATCTGAAGAATTGCCTCCCTCTGGGAAATAGCTGCAGTGACAAAATGTCACCCAGGATTACCTGCCTTCTGTGGTGGCTGCTGTCTGACTGGATTGAGTTGGTGACATTGCTCAGGTCCTAAATAGACCACTATCGTCCCTAAAAAGTGCGCTGGTTGGAACTTGTGGAGCGCTCTGTGAGGTGTTTAGTGTTCCATTTGGGACTTGCCCTGGGAGACATGGGTGACACATTAAGCATGTTTGCCTGCTTGTCTGCTCCTGCCACGGTCAGTCAGAGGAACATTTGGAAGAATACCTTTTTCTGTCCGTGTGCTTCATGTAGATTTTGACCGAAGCAGAAACGCTGTGTCTAGCGGCTATTGCCGCTTTACCTGCCAACGGTCTAAATGTTTCTCCCAACCAGTGTTAGACGAGGCAGTTTGTACGGAGGTCATACACCTAACTACAGACGTTTGTTTTACTTGCAAAGTGAGAACTTGAATTTCCCTTGATCTTACCTTAAGCCTAATTCCAAACTTCACCTAAAGTTAGATGAAGCTTCGGGCCAAATGTCGTCATTTTACAATAATTTTCTAGTGCGTAGTGAGGACTTGTGGTCCATGTGAATTTATCTTCGGCCTTCACTAGGATAGTATTACAGGAAGACACACACACACAAACAAATACACACTCACAGGCCTGCGTGTTCCTCTGTAGAAGTCATCCTCCTTAACCTGGCTGACATGGGTATGGTTTCTTCCTTCGGGAGGTTTCTCACCTCTTTTTCGTCCCCTTATCCGCCCGTCGCTCTCTCTTTTAAAATTAGCTTTCTCCTTCCTTTCTTATTTTTGTCTTTCTTTTTGTTAATCTATCCAATTACGTCCCAGTGCTTTCTATTAGAGAATGATTGGACAGTTACCCGTGGAGACCAGACCATTACACAGGAGGGAGCTCAGCTCAATAATGATTCTGATGAAATGCTGTTGAAAGTTAGACCGTGTCTGTGTGTGTGTGTTAAAAAGATAAATGACCTTGCCCTAGTGGACTACTGAAGCAGACTGAGGACAAAGAGATACTCTGTGAAGCACATTCTCTCTTCTACATCAACGGCGAATTCGTCAAAATGACCACTTACACACCGCCATCCAGTGGGAACGCCCCCGCCGTCCAGTGGGAACGCCCCCGCCGTCCAGTGGGAACGCCCCCGCCGTCCAGTGGGAACGCCCTCGTTGTCCAGTCCAGTTGGAACGCTTCTATCTTGATTTCTCTTCTCTCGCATGGTGTCCCAAACTACCATTAAAAGGAGCTCCATAACATCTGGTTGAAAGTAGTCCAGTGTATCTGGAAAGGGCGCTATGTTCGATTTAACCTCCATTTTTCCAAGCAATCACTCAGGGATGCCTATTTCCGTTGCCTTGATCTACTTTAAAATGTTGTCCCTATATTTTCTTGAGTGACCCTTCCCATTCCGGAGCTGGCGTGTGTTTCTGCCCTGGGCAATGTCCCCATTCCCATTCCTGTATCCATACACACATATACATCCCCCACTGCCCCAGGAGATCAGCCCGTCACGCATCACGCTGTACCATTGGCTTCATACTTCCTATGTAGTTAGCCAGTTTCACCCGGACCCGTTGGGATTGGTGCACTATATTGGAAGTGCAGCGCCATTTTGGGCCCAGCCAGGACCCCCGTGTGTCACCGCTCGTAGTTGTCCTCACCTTCATGGGTATTCTGCGACCCTCCCCGCGGGTGGGTCGGGACCTCAGCCGCATATGGAATGAAGAAGAGATGACGAGGACTAATGGGATGGAATGTGTGTGTCAGATGGAGACACACACACACACACACACACACTTGGCAACCGTAGAGAACTCTAAAGGATCCTGTGCTGTTTATTAAGAAATCCATGAAAATGATATGACGTTGGCCTTCAATAAGTAGTTCCGTGATGAATTGTTTTAACACCGTAAGCCTTCCTGTTGACCTGTCAGGAGGCTGATATAAACCGTGGGTCAGCCAGTTCTTGCTGTCTAACATCGCTTCAACTCAGCACTGTCTTGTTTTCCTTCCTCCCCCCTATCTCTCCCTCTAACCTCCCTCCACCATCTGTCCCTCCACTCTCTCCCTGAACTGTTCATTCTCCGACCCCTGTACCCCTGTCCCTCCTTCCACCTCTTTCCCTCCCTCTTTCCAGGAGGATATGAACCTGAATGAGGACAAGAAGGCCCCTCTTAGAGACAAGGACCTAAACACAAAGAGAGAGATGGTCATCCAGTATATCGTTACTGCCTCCAAAACCGTAAGTAGAAAGTTTTGTGCGTGCGTGTGCGTGTGTGTGCGTGTAAGAATTGGGTCCGTATACAGCTCCGTGCTTCCCACGTGCTCGCAGAACTTCAGCACCTCATTTGCTCCAGTGACTTTTGGAGGTGTTTGTTTTTTTATTCCTCAGGCTGTGGGTTTGTAGCTTGTGATTACCTGTGAGGGGGGGAACTGTCATGTTCCCAGGCGATGTCTAGACCCTGATGCGACGTCGACCTGATGCCAGGGTGTGACGCCACTGTGATCAGCTGTTAATGCCGCTCTGTGCGTACAGCATATTGGTCCCAAATGGCACCATTCTCCCCATCGATCTCTCTCCGTTTAATCAGAGATGTGTGGTCCTTCTTTCAGAAGTTGCGAGCTGCGTAGGGGAAGGGTTTGATTTGGGATGTGCTGGTGGCAGTGGACAAATGTTAACCCCAGTGCTGTTTTGAGGCGGGGTTCCTCTGCACCTGGTAGGTCATTATCAATCCCTTCTGTTTCTGCTTCGCTGCATTTTGTTATGTGAAACAGGAGTATAAGTCCTAATGAGGCATCTCTCCTGGTTGAATATCTCCCCCACTCCCACCCTCCTCTGGTTGAATATCTCCCCCACTCCCACCCTCCTCTGGTTGAATATCTCCCCCACTCCCACCCTCTCCTGGCTGAATATCTCCCCCACTCCCACCCTCCCCTGGCTGAATATCTCACCCACTCCCACCCTCCCCTGGCTGAATATCTCCCCCACTCCCACCCTCCCCTGGCTGAATATCTCCCACCCTCCCCTGGCTGAATATCTCCCCCACTCCCACCCTCCTCTGGTTGAATATCTCACCCACTCCCACCCTCCTCTGGTTGAATATCTCACCCACTCCCACCCTCCCCTGGTTGAATATCTCCCCCACTCCCACCCTCCTCTGGCTGAATATCTCACCCACTCCCACCCTCCTCTGGCTGAATATCTCACACACTCCCACCCTCCTCTGGTTGAATATCTCCCCCACTCCCATCCTCCCCTGGTTGAATATCTCCCCCACTCCCACCCTCCTCTGGCTGAATATCTCACCCACTCCCACCCTCCCCTGGCTGAATATCTCCCACCCTCCCCTGGCTGAATATCTCCCCCACTCCCACCCTCCCCTGGCTGAATATCTCCCCCACTCCCACCCTCCTCTGGCTGAATATCTCACCCACTCCCACCCTCCTCTGGCTGAATATCTCCCCCACTCCCACCCTCCTCTGGTTGAATATCTCCCCCACTCCCATCCTCCCCTGGTTGAATATCTCCCCCACTCCCACCCTCCTCTGGCTGAATATCTCACCCACTCCCATCCTCCCCTGGCTGAATATCTCCCACCCTCCCCTGGCTGAATATCTCCCCCACTCCCACCCTCCTCTGGCTGAATATCTCACCCACTCCCATCCTCCCCTGGCTGAATATCTCCCACCCTCCCCTGGTTGAATATCTCACCCACTCCCACCCTCTCCTGGCTGAATATCTCCCCCACTCCCATCCTCCCCTGGTTGAATATCTCCCCCACTCCCACCCTCCTCTGGCTGAATATCTCACCCACTCCCACCCTCCCCTGGCTGAATATCTCCCACCCTCCCTGGCTGAATATCTCCCCCACTCCCACCCTCCCCTGGCTGAATATCTCCCCCACTCCCACCCTCCTCTGGCTGAATATCTCCCCCACTCCCACCCTCCCCTGGCTGAATATCTCCCACCCTGGTTACATATCCCTTGCTGTTAACACCATAACAGGGTTTTATTTAATCACAACATCAACATCAGAGACCTGCAGAGTTGGAACAACATCAGATTTGTGACTCAAATTAATTCCACAACCTTATCCTTCTTTTGGCTGGCTTAGCCATACTTGTTTTCACTCTGTTTTTTTTGCCCTCACTCTATTCTCTCCCTGTTTTTCAATGACCACTTTCTCGTTCTATTTCACTCTCTTCAATTAGCTTTTATTTCTTTGTGTCTTTCTCAGTCCCGGGTTCGCTCATGCAACATATCACACAGAAAAACACCCGTTAGTGTTAAATTATAGTGTGGTTGGCACTCATCCTTGGAGGATTTAATTATTTTCGAGTGCTGGTAGATGTTGGACGATTGAGAGTTTATGTTTGTGGGTTCTGCCTTCTGAATTGTCTTGTGCTCGTCTCTGGAGTGTTAGCGATGAGTTTCAGCGCCTTTCATATGACTGTCTATGAACGTGTACTAACTGGTGCCCTAATGGCTGTGTAGTGCACTCATTTAAACCAAACACCTACACTGAAAAGGGGGCACCAGTTGTGATGCAGACCTCAGAGAGCCCTGATAAAACCTTCAACACCGGGAGAAACGACTCGGCTTGGACTTGAAAACGGGAGCACCTGGCTTCCGAAACAATTTAGCCGCCTTCAAACCCAAATAAAAAGGTCACATTTTAGACATTGATTTTAATTTTCCTCTGGAGGATGGGAACCTTTGCAGCGGATTATAAAGTCTGGCTGGTTATTAAACATTTATGGTTCTGGTCTTAAAACATGGTCCCCGAAGCGTGAAGAAAGAGTGCATTATGGCGATCGATACGTATACCTTAGTATTTTTATCATAGATGTAAATACAACTTTTAGTGTGTGTGTGTGTGGTGGGTGTGGTGGGTGTGGTGGGTGTGGTGTGTGTGGTGTGTGTGGTGTGTGTGGTGTGTGTGGTGTGTGTGGTGTGTGTGGTGTGTGTGTGTGCAGGGGAATTGGCGGTTCCATTTGATGTGGTTCTATTTGTGAATAATTGTGTTATGTTGCCTCACTGCAACTGAGACCCTGACTGAAAACCAAAGCCATTGAGGACTGAAGGTAATTAAGCGGCGTTGTTCCGATATGAAGATTACAGTAGATAAAGGTTAGACTGCTCTTCCATCAGCTCTGTGAACTTTAGGTCACTCCGAGTGAGTGGCTGTCGGAAAATGGCCACCAATTTTCGTAGTTGTTTATCACTTTTGACAAGAACCATACAAGGCTCAGAAGTGGTTCCCTGCGCACGTCGCCAAATGAGTGCCGTTTGAGACACAGCCGTTGGCTGTCTTGAAATCCTGACGGTGTCTTGAAGTCCTCGGGTCAGATGTCGTCCATTGTTGGGTGTTGAGGGGGTTATAATTATTGTGTCGTTATAACCTTTAGCTGATCAGTCTGTACTTTCAACCTCGTCTGATTGTGTAAAACATGAATTTTGTCTTGACTTGAAGTTTGGCTTTTCCAACACCGTCTCATCCAATTGGGTGAGACGGTGGTCCAATTTACGAAGAAGCATGTTTAAAGGGTAATGCTTCTTTAACATACTTTCAACCTGTCGGTCAGCTAAAGGTTCAGAACTATTTCACAGGTTGGAACTGTTTTATATAAAGTCCTTCTGTACGAGGTGAGACATATAATTAGCTGGCAGACAGTGAAGCAGTGTTTCCTAATAGCTCTGGGGTGATCGCTTTTAGAACAACCTAATCTATGTGCCCGGGTCATTTATCAGAAAATAATGTTTGTCTCGTCAGGTGTTTCTCAGGACAGAGGTCACCCACCCGTGTGGTGGGTTTGCCATTTAGAAAAACGTACCTTTTTTTATGTTACCTCTGGAATAGTCACTGCCCAGGGTGTTTTTGAAACGGCGACATGGCCAACATAAGGCGAAAAATGTGCAAGACAACAAACATTTACACCATGAATGCAAAGAACACAAGACCGCTAATAGCAGTGGGTTATAACAGGTAAAACAGGATCAAATGGAGAGTCGATATGCAGATAATACAGGATGTGGTTTAAGTAGGAGTGTTTAACGATGGCCAGCCGACTAATGCGTTGTGCCTTAGACCTCAATTCTACAGCGTTGTCCCCTGCGCCGCTGTTTCAGATTTGTTTTGTTTGTTTTGTGTCAGTCTTAACGCTATATTGTTTATACGTGACGTGTTGAGTTTGTGCTGACGTGTTGAGTTTGTGCTGACGTGTTGAGTTTGTGCTGGCGTGTTGAGTTTGTGCTGGCGTGTTGAGGTTGTGCTGGCGTGTTGAGTTTGTGCTGACGTGTTGAGTTTGTGCTGACGTGTTGAGTTTGTGCTGGCGTGTTGAGTTTGTGCTGGCGTGTTGAGTTTGTGCTGGCGTGTTGAGTTTGTGCTGGCGTGTTGAGTTTGTGCTGGCGTGTTGAGTTTGTGCTGGCGTGTTGAGTTTGTGCTGGCGTGTTGAGTTTGTGCTGGCGTGTTGAGTTTATATCAACGAGTACATTTTTTTATGTGGTACTGGAAAAGCCTTGATGTACTTTATTGATCACCACCACAAATTCTTTCGGAGTGTCCTCCAATTTTTTCTATGCCTGTTTTTGCCCCCTCCTCCACCTGACCACTGCGACTGAACTCCCCTCGCTGCTCATCTCTGCTTTCGGTGCCAGAGGGCCTTGATGTTGCTTGGAAAATAATTAAGGAGAGACACTCTTTTCGTCCTATGTCCTTCTCTCTGAATCTGACAGCTTTTTAGCACAGATACACAAGATTTGTGGAGTGGCTCCTCTTCTCCAACTCAGTCATCTTGTGCATGTGATGGTGTGCTTGCGTGTGTGTGTGAATGTGTGTGTGTCACACAGCCATAGTTCCAGATATGATCAGTATTCTGCGGGTTCTTGGTGATTTATTACTGCTCTCCGTCACACAGCGTCTGTTTACTCCTGGACTCAACACGGCCAGAGAACATCCTGTTAGTCCCTCACATTCAGATCTCTCTCCTGGACTCAACACGACCAGAGAACATCCCGTTAGTCCTCACATTCAGATCTCTCTCCTGGACTCAACACATCCAGAGAACATCCCGTTAGTCCTCACATTCAGATCTCTCTCCTGGACTCAACACATCCAGAGAACATCCCGTTAATCCTCACATTCAGATCTCTCTCCTGGAGTATTCGGATGTACTCCTTCTTTCGTTGGGTCCGTTCAGATTGCCTCTTATTCTCTGGTTTTGCCGAGTCACATGCCCTAGTGAGATACTTTTGTCTTGTCCTATAAAAACAATACCACTACTTGTGCAATCTAACACACAGTAATACTTTTTTCCCCCTTTAAGATACAGACAAAATGCACACACACATATATTTTATATCTATAAGATCTGCAGTAGTGGTGGGTTTTATATGAATAAACGGTTAACACATCCTCTCCTCCTGCTCTCACAGTAGCCCAGTCACGTTCAAGGCTTTTATATGAATGAACGGTTAACACATTCTCTCCTCCTGCTCTCACAGTAGCCCAGTCACGTTCAAGGCTTTTATATGAATAAACGGTTAACACATTCTCTCCTCCTGCTCTCACAGTAGCCCAGTCACGTTCAAGGCTTTTATATGAATGAACACTTAACACATTCTCTCCTCCTGCTCTCACAGTAGCCTAGTCACGTTTACGGTAAAACCGCAGCGCTTTCAAAGTTAAATGAGAGAAAATACAAGCGTTCCTGTGCACTGTTGTATTTCTCTATATTTTTTGTTTTACAACTATAGGCTGAAGGTTATGTTAATAAGTAAAGCCATTGTGTGTTGGCCTTGACTTGGCCCACTGTCGGTCTCGCCATGAAAAGCCTCCAAGCTAAGATTTACTGTTCTGCTATTGAAGCTTTTTACAACCGCCTTCAGCACTCTATATCTTTTGACCTGTGTGCCGAGTCGCACCCTCCATGCAATGTAGTGCACTATTTCCGTTTGAAACTAGTGCAATAACATAGAAAATAGGCTGCCATCTGGGATGCTGACAATGTGCGACTGAAGAGCACAGTTTTCACATTCATGTTTTAACCCACTCCAGGCACACCTAACAATTAACCTCTCATAAATCATCTCACTTATTGGACCAGGTGAGTTAGTTCAGGGTTGCAACAAAACAAGAAACATTTGGGGGGGAGGGGAGTTTGGGGGAACCCTGCTCTGAAACCAAAATGCCCAACTAGTCCTGAACTGCTAGACATATTTCAGTTGTACCCCGTAAGCATTTCATGGTCTGTTGAAATCAGATGTTCTTCATAGAGAAGGATAGACCACTCTTTTTCAGTGGTTTTTGACTTGTTTTGGCTCAGGACCCAAATTGTATCAGTTTGCCAAAAACTGCAAACCAATATTTGGAAAAGTATTAAGATTATTTATATTGACAGTCAAACCTTTTTTCAAACTTTTTATAAAAACACGTTTTTGATTATGAATTATTGCAAGGTCACTTGCAAACAACGCATTTAATACAGGAATCTCTATGTTAAAATAAATGCTACTGAAAACAACTGTTTTATTATCAAGATAGCTACTTTTCTGGTAAGTACATTTGAGTGCATCGTCATTTCTTCATACTTCGTACTCTCTAGTAGACAGTATAATCCTTTTACACACGGATACGGATACTGGCAAACCTCTCCAGCTGATTTCAAAGCCTTCTAAACCTTTTACTTTGAAGACTGTGTCCAAAAGCTTCTATTAGTCCCGTCAAACCTGGTCATCAGGAGAAATCACCCAATCCACTCTAGACATCCCACCCTGTTGACTACATTGAATTGATGAATTCCTTCAATGGCGATGTCAGTTGCTTTCACAGACTCCAAAATCTCTCTGGATGCTGCTGTGTTTACCAGAGGACTAGAGTTTGGGATCTCCTAATCTAGAGGTGAGGCCTGCTCTGTACAGGTCTACAGGGAGGTGTTTGCTATTGGTTGAGCATATTTACATTAGCATTCAACACCACGGCAGAGTTGGCTTCTCAGAAAGCCTTTGGCGTCTTATCTCAGTGTTACCATGGTGACCGGCCCTGTTTACGGAGGTATGTTTCGTATCGCTAGTCATGTGTGTGGGGGAAACCGCTTGCTAATCAGTCAAAGACAGCTGGCGATGATCATGTTTGTTGTTCCAGCCTGTACACACGTTGCTTTGTCTCACCCGTTGGTTGAACGAACGTTGCTCTAAGCACTGGTCCTCGGCTCCACATGAAACGCATCAAATTATTTGCTTTTCCAGAGCAATTATGGTTGCTGCCCAGTTAGGCTCCATTTCACCTGTTCTGAGTAGATAATTCCCTGCATCTCAAAACAGGTGGGTAACTAATGTTTACATACAGTTTATTACAGACAATACCCGTCTGCTAGAACAAAAGCATTTCAGCGAATCTGATTTTAAGACCTTTTCACAGTGAGAACGATAGACATGCTGCATAAGTGAAGGCCGAGCTAGAGGGAGACTGGGGAAGAAACTAGATGAGGGGGGCTGATAGCGGACTAGGGAGGGGGGATTGAGTGGGGACTAGGGAGGGGGATTGAGAGGGGACTAGGGATGTGGGGCTGAGAGAGAGAGGGAAGGGGACTGATATTGGCATCACAATATGATTTCACCCTGAATAAAGTGAATTCCACTCTGGGACTCAATTCGAGCTCCGGTATCTTTACATTCAGAGCTTTAAAGGAATGCATCTCTTCCTGAGGTCTGAATGCTTGGTTCTCTTCTATTCTTGCCTTGTCCTGTGACGTCATCTGTCTCTCGGTCTTATTGGTGAATGCCACCAAATTAAGATGCTTGGTGGTTAATAAAGGTATTGAGCCTTCGGTACAATGCAGCAGCTTTAACTTTCATCCAAACTGTCTCCTCATAACCCGGTTTTCAAACACTCTCCCTACTTCTACGGCTAGGTCTTTGAAAAAACACAGAGTTGTTCCAGTCTCTGCCGGTGCACGCTGGGTGTGGGAGCGTGGTCATATTTGACTAAACCTGTCCGACGGGGCATACCCTAACCCCGTGTGGTCAAACTCTGCCATGCGCATGCAGAGTAACTCTAAATGGGTGCCCTTTCACCAGCTATGATGTCATCGCTGACTAATCACTGTGAAACATTTGGCCCGCATGTCGTCTCCGATCCACGACTGCTGAACCTACCACTGGTGAATTTGTTTCACTTGGCGGGCCACGGGTTAGTTCTCTAACGGCGGCCTAAATAAAGAGTTCTGTTGCTGCAGCTCGTGTGGTTAATTACTTGCTAACATTCCGGGTTGTCACTCAGTTCCAGGGTTGATGAATGGCAAACCAGCCAATCGATTTGTGATATTCTAAGCAGATTGGACATTTATTGATGACATTAAAACAATCATGAGAAATGGTTTGAGCGGCTGAAAAAATAGTTTTTGCCATCTTTGATGCATGCTTATCCGTTGCATTTCGCCCTGCAAGCAACATTATTTCTTAATCCCCACAGATTTCTTTAAGATGAAAAGAAACTTGCAGGTGTCACAACAGTATGTTTTAATCCAACATCAATTTACTCATAAATCACAATATTTGTGGTTTTGAAGTCATCCATCTTGTTTCATACATTGGTGAGTGCTGATGTTGTTTCCTAGTCTCATTTGCTGGGGGAAAAACAACTTTGCAAGAACTTTGTTGATGGCTAGGAACAGATTCTAATGCTTGTTAGTGGACTCCATAGAGATTATACATGTTACTTTGTTGACAAGAAACATGTGTTTGCTGAGCCCTACCGAGTTTCGATGTAATTCACTTTTCTGTAAGCCTATGAATCGTTCCGCAGCTAAAGATTAGCTAATATCTTGCTACTAAAAACAGCTAAAGATTAGCTAATATCTAGCTACAAAACACAGCTAATGATTAGCTAATATATAGGTATAAATCACAGCTAAAGATTAGCTAATATCTACCTACAAAACACAGATAAAGATTAGCTATTATCTAGCTATAAAACACAGATAAAGATTAGCTAATATCACTTTAGTTGTGTTTGAAGAAACTCAACTAGCTAATGTTACATCCATTCCCCTTCAAACAGGAGGCTGTGTCATCACATGTCCCACGTAAACGGCACCATGCTCTGATTTTTAAAGACCTTCCGGACCATCCTCAGTATTCTCTGGCTTCCCTGTCGTGATGAATGGATGCCTTGAGGCAGTAAATTCTAATTTATGTAATCAACTTATTTGATTTACCCAATGGAGTCGTGACAGCCCTACATAATGTTCCCAATGTTTGTCTACATATGAATAATTTGTCTATTCATTCTGTATCTCCGGGTAAGCAGGCTCCTGCTTTTCCTAATGCCAACATTCTCTCTTACATTTTCATTGGATAATGCAGGCTGCCAGTTTTTAATTGGGAGCTAGTTTTAATTACTGAATTGGATGTATTATTTCTATCGCAAGGGCTGATTTAGTCCTATGACACCAGGAGGGGGAAATTCATTTTGGGGCAAAACATAAACCAGCAGTTTCTCAGACTGCTTATCCTGGATTTGAATTCCTTTTCATAAGGTAATCTGTTTGGTTTGTCAATAGCTCGTTTTGGCTTACAGCAGACATTGTGGTACAATATACATGGTATACTGGGTTATTTAGGTTTCATGCTGGGATATTTTTCTTAGATAAGTCATAAGTGATGTCATGCCTGAGCAGTTCTCCGTGTTTTTGTCAGTCCTTCGTAGAACCTCTTGCTGGGCTGATTCAACTGTTACCCGTTCAGGCACTCTGGACCGGAAATATCTGAGTGAAGTGGTCGCTGCACGGCTGCGTAATAAAGCAGAGTGGGGTTAGTCAAGCTGCCTCCTCATAACCCGGTGGGTCAGTACGGTGCCACCGGGACTTGGTCAGTGATCATGCGGAAGTTTATGTACTTCAGAATGGAGATGTCTCAGAAGGCTAATGCCCCTGTCTGAAGAGATGTTGTTATGATATTGAGACTTAGATCAGACCTGAGACTTAGATGAGACCTTTTTTCATCTCTATGATGATATTACACTGCCACTGGGCCCCTCCCCTTTTCTGAGAGAGAACCTGCTGCCGTCCGGAGTGGAATAAATCACAATAAAGAAACTGTGGCATTCCAATTTAGATCTCTGTTCTCTCTGTCTCACTCCCTCCGTCTTAGTCTCTCTCTTTCTTTTTGTTGTTTCTCCCGTGTCCACTCTTTACTTCTCTTGTCTTACTGTTCCTTTCCCCCTCTTTATCACTTCTTCTCCATCTCTCTCCATCAATCTGTCTCTCCCTCCCTCTCTCTCTCCCTCCCTCTCTCTCTCCCTCCCTCTCTCTCTCCCTCTCACGTTTGTTGCACCCCAACATGGACTCCTCTGTGTGCGCTGGAGTTGCACACAAGAGCCGCTGGAGCAGATGAAGATGAATGGACTCAACTGTGGGTGGTGGTTCGGTTGTTTCGAGGGATTACTGTTGTCCAAAGTGCTGTGAGGGTCCAGGAGGGTCCATGACAAATAAAACAATATTTTACCTTGTGTGAAGGACTGTCCTGGACAAATAACCCCCTATTCCCTAGTAATTAATTCAAATAGTCTGATCTGACACATTTTTCAGGCTCTGGTGTCCTGTCCCTCAACACCAGACATGGTGAGCAATATCTTTGGACCATTGAATTGCAATAAAGCGGCGGTATTAAATCTCAATCTATTCCCATTGGCCCAATACTTCCTGCTACCTCGCACCAACATCACTACATCTTGTTAAGTGGGTTTTAACTACTTTCTTAGAGTACAGCTTGAACTATTATCTCCTGCAGTATCAACTATCACCTGTACCTCCTCCTGCAGTATCAACTATCACCTGTACCTCCTCCTGCAGTATCAACTATCACCAGCCTGTTACTCGTATACACCAGCCTGTTACTCGTATACACCAGCCTGTTACTCGTATACACCAGCCTGTTACTCGTATACACCAGCCTGTTACTCGTACACACCAGCCTGTTACTCGTACACACCAGCCTGTTACTCGTACACACCAGCCTGTTACTCGTACACACCAGCCTGTTACTCGTACACACCAGCCTGTTACTCGTACACACAGCCTGTTACTCGTACACACCAGCCTGTTACTCGTACACACCAGCCTGTTACTCGTACACACCAGCCTGTTACTCATACACACCAGCCTGTTACTCGTATACACCAGCCTGTTACTCGTACACACCAGCCTGTTACTCGTACACACCAGCCTGTTACTCGTACACACCAGCCTGTTACTCATACACACCAGCCTGTTACTCGTATACACCAGCCTGTTACTTGTACACACCAGCCTGTTACTCGTATACACCAGCCTGTTACTTGTATACACCAGCCTGTTACTCATATACACCAGCCTGTTACTTGTATACACCAGCCTGTTACTCATATACACCAGCCTGTTACTCATATACACCAGCCTCGTTCAGACGGACACTTAATTTAAACAAATAGGAACTGCAACCTCATTACCTTATTTTTCTGGTTTTGGCGTAACTGCTTATTGTGTTCCAACTTGCGAGGGAAATGTGAACATAAAATATACATGTTTTTTTACGCATCTTTTCCACCTCTAGCTTAATTTATTTGTGAATGTTGAGGTTTTGCCGTACAAACAGTAGCAACTACTTCCACAAATCCTCCCAATTATACCCACACTGAAGGATGTACCCTGAAATGTATTGGCCAGCAGAATTTTGTGTGCCTTGTGTGTCTTAGAAGTGGAGAGCTACCAAAAGTCATGTTCGGTTTCTGTGAAACGAGCTACAGCTCCAACAGGATGAGGATTGGTGTGAAGGGCAAAGTGCCGTCGCTGTTTTTTTTTTTGGCTAACCACGAAAGCCTTTTTCTCAATCTGGCTTCCACTGCCATGCTGCATTGGGCAATATCTCTGGGCTGGCTGACAGACATTTGTTTAGGGAAACTTTTTCGTCATACACAAATCTCCCATTTGTTTGTTTATTTATTCCTGTGTTATTATGGCTGGGACTTGCTTTGCTTTGTGCCAGTAGCTTTTAGGAGATAGGACCCCCCCCCAACCCCAGTAGTTATTCTCTGAATACTGAATCACAGAGTGAGGCAGAAAATGACATACCTGTTACCTTTTTAGTGCCCTCATGTTGAAGTGTTCGATGTAGGGAACGTGTTCACATTGGGGACACATGCCGAATTATCATGAGGTGTCTACGGGCTGTGTTTACTGCCAAAGGATGTGATATGGTTTACGTGACAAGTCCACCCTATTCCCTTTTTCCAGTGCGTATTCCTTTAGACACAGGCTCGCTACAAAATAGTGCACATTACATAGGGTTCCATTTGAGACGCGTTTTCTCGAAAACTTCACTGTGCCCTCGACGCATCATACCGAATCATGCGAGGGGAATTAAACACTGATGCTGGCTATCGATAGAAAGCGTTTGTCTCAGTCCTGGCTGTCTTTTCAGCGCTGCGATCATCTCTTTCACATCGGCGTCCATGTGTGCTACATCACCACGGCGACACTGTAACTAGGCTCTTTTTTCACCGGGTTCATTGTTTTCACATAATGGCCATAATGTACCACTGCAAATGAACTTGTGATGTAGACGATGCACCCGTCGAAAGTGGAGAAAGCCTTTTGAATTCAGATGCTCTTTATAATACCTGCTACTCAGAACAGTGCTGTGGGGCCATTTCAAGCCTGGAGAAAATAAACATATAATACGACTGTAGTACTATAATGGCAACCCTTTCTCTTTGCCGTCATGTGGAAGTCATAGCAGAGGACTCGGGGGTGGTCACACATGGCTGCCTATCACTCTGACTGTGTTCACTACTTGTGATCAGCAGCGTATGTGCTCTACATAGGGACTAGGGTGTGGTTTGGAACATGCCGCATCCTCTCTCTTCTCCATGGGAGGCTGGCCATTGAAGCCGTCGTTAATTTCCTCAGCCTACGGGGACTTTGAGGGGTCGCCTTCAGACAGCAGCCAGGTAATCATAACTACATTTACTTCAGTAAACCCTCTCGCCCCCGGAAACCCTACGAGGTTGTCCCAAAACTCATTACACCTGGGAAGAGGACGGCTAAGCCCCTGCGGCGGGGATGTGATCCAACGACCTGTGAGAGAACCGGTTCTCTCCGAGGTGGATGTCCGTCGTCGGCCTCTGTGTGGGTCCCAATGAACACACTTCTCGTGTTAAGGGCACCTCCCTACTTTTAACTGGAACTCAACGGGCTGCCCTGGGCTTTGTTTGGACACGAGGGCTCAACAGAGCGGAATAGGGATGCCTTTTGGTCCCGAGCGGAGTGTGTTGTTGTGGCCATTTCATTATGACGGCTTTGTGTCTGTCTTAAGGTCTTTGTACTGTAACTGATCCTCGTAGACCAGGAGACGGTAATGCCCTTTCCACAGCTAGCCTACAGTGTGCCTTTTGACCCCGCGGTCTATAACCGGTTCTGGTGGCGTCACCAGTCTAGTTAATTCTGTCTTGTTGTGTTCCTGGTGATCTCGGCTGACATGGTTTTTCCTTGTGAGAGTGGTAAGGGGAGAAGGTGTTTTTGATGCCGGTGTTGAAAGCGACCGAATAGATTGCACATTTTGATTTAAGGGTGGGAATAGCTGACTGCTTGTGTTGCAGGTGTTGTTCGGCAATATCCAAGTGGGCGTTGAGTTTCTCCCCTTAGATTTGATTCCGCGTTATTGGTTTATTTGATTTTTCTATTTATCTGATCAGCCAATTTTATTCCGCATTTATTTCCATAGTGGACAGGTGGGGGGGCGTATCGTGTTTGCAGCGATGTAAATTTGTATCTGTCTTCATGTAAGTCCAACATTGTGTCTAGGCTATTATGTGCTTGGTAGTTGGTATTCTTTCCACCCAAAAGAGGATGGGGCTGTCAGATTGTTGAAAGATTTACCAGCTGGTGATATCCCCCCTGGCAACCCAATGGAAAAGAGAGAAGAGGAGGTATCAATTATTTGTGTGGACTGAGGATTAGATTATACCTTTGTTTTTCTTTCACCTCTTTCTTTGACTCCTCTCCTCTTGCCTCGGGCACTTTCACTCGCCCTCCCTCTCCGTCGTCTGTTCCCAACAGAGAGGGGGGTACAGGGGGGCAACAGAGTGTGGTGCGATCGCCACACGTGCCCGCTCTGTCCTAAAACCCAATGGCAAACTTTTCGAATTAACCTTCAACACTGCACACCTGAAAGGATGGCTTTTTGTGTCCTCTGACGAGGTACAGAGGAGGCAAGAACAAAGATATTGACAGTTGGTCCCATGTCCCCAATGGCATCCTGTTGCCGGTGTTATGAACTACATTTGGCCAGAGACCTGCGGGGCCTGGTCATACGGTAGTGCACTAGACGGGAGGACAGGTTGCGGTTTGGGACACTGAGAATGTCTTGCAGCTTGTAGGTCGTCGTCTACTGAGGGAATTCTACTGAGCTGTATTTCTCAAATGGCTGACCTTTTGTTGATGTGTTTTGGGAAGGCTTTGAAGATAATATCACAGATAAAATTACCACTGGCACTTCTCTAAGTCATGCCCAACTTGGTTTTCTGCTACAGATGCACGCCTAGGTGTAAAACCGTGTTCATTGTCTCATACGAAAACAATAGCCAGCAACATAATTAGATCTAAACAGATGTTGTCATATGCCTCGTTAACAACAGATGTGCACTAAGAGTGCAATGTTTGATTACAAACCTTTGACAAAAATGCAATTTTCAGTCAATACAATTTCAAATGAAAGATGCCATTAAGTCGCAGAATATTTTCAATGAAGATAAATACTTATAATAATGTCAGAACAACGTAGTCCAGTTTTAGTTATGGGGAGTAAGTAGACCTACAGCCATTGAAAAGTAAACTGCCATTAGAGTTAAATTATTATTCCGTTACCAAAGCCAGATTCTCTATACTTTGTCAATGCGTCTGCTTCTTCTTTATTATTATTCCACTCATGTCCTTCCTAAAGTCCTTGGGTACATCTCTTCAAGAGTAGCTAGCCTAGCTTCTGTAGTCGTGCTGCTGAATCCGTTTGTTTGCCCTCAGGATACTCTCTTTAAGGGGGCTGTGCTAATTATCTCAAAGCATTGACCTGCCTTTGGAAGGGATGGTACATCCAAGGCACCTGTGAGACTTTGGGAACTGGAGCGCTAGCTGATGGGTAGACAGACAGGTAGAAACGTTTTACGTTTTATCTATGCTTTTTGTGGAAAAACATCCACCGTACTCTCTGGTCCATCAGTCCTAAAGGAAGCGAGAAAATCACAGCCAACAGGCACAGCTTAAATGTCAGCTTCATTACAGATTCTGTGTCAATATATCCACAGATTCCTCCCTTCGATTTGTCTCCTTGACCTTGGTCTGATCCCAGAGGACTATTAAAACGATCCATCACAGCTTACCCAAACGGTGGTTCAGATCTCTACATAATCTGTTAATGCCAGGAGATAAAGATGCCTGTTCCGCTTGGAGATCTTTACTTCCTTTTATTTTATTAAACTGCTTGACATTTATGTTTCACTAAGTGCTACCCTCTTTCTCTTTTGAAGTTTGGTTCTAAATCTTGAGCCGCCTAGAAGTTCAGGGATCCTGATTGATTCGCGAGGATGCGTGTGGGGAACCACGTCTTAGAGGTGTACAGGTAATGGGTTCTGCTTCCTGGGGAACTTGGTTTAAATGAGAGGGATTAGAACCTCATAATTGAGGACCAAACGTCCTCCCACTGCATTATCCTCCCTTTTAATACCTGAGAGAAATGCTGAACTTCTTAACAGCTGAAGGTTTTATTATCCCCTAATTCAGATGGCTTCAGTGTAATGTTTTTGCCATTAAAAGTTTTTACGGTGTTTAGAGTTAATACGGCCCCACCTTACTCCCATCCTTCTTTGCTTTCCTTTTCTCTGTCACTCATGATTAGCCGTGGCAAAATCGGCGACCAGGCTCAACTCCTGTTAGAGACTTTGCGGTCGGTTATTTTCAGTCGACCAACTCTGGGGTCTTCCTCGTCGTAAACATATAGGGCACAATGTTTGACAACATGCACAGCTGACAGGACGTTCTAGCCATCATTACAGCTCTGACCATGTGGCTTTATGCCCTGTGCAACAATTAATATTGGAGGGAGGTGGGAGGTGACATTGTCCCTCTTGCGACTCCTCCAGACTGGACTCTGCTTCAGAAAATGCTAACTGAGGTCATCGGTGCAGTTGGCGCGTCTACTCTAGCGCTGACCTTACAGACTTCCCAGGTGGCTTCCTACTCTGTATGTAGCGCAACACTTTGAAATCGGGGCCCTTTGATCGTCGCGCCCTACGAAGGGCAATATAATTTGTTTCGAGAAGCTGTGAAGGTGATATTCTTTATGAAGATCACCAGATGAAGGCATAGCCAAGACAGGCGAAGATCGACAGACAAAAAAACCCTGTGGACCAGACAAATTAAGCAAGGAGAGTCCGCAGCTATTCCACCCCCGTTCCACAGGACTACGGTGGTGGAGTGTCAATCTAAATTAAACCCAGCTGAAGGCCAAACTGCACCATTTTCCCTATGTAGTGCCTGTAGGATCCTGGTCCATTGTAGTGCATCAACTAGGGTTCAGGGTAGCATTTTGGTAGCTTTGCATGTACGGTCTCGTGACTCGCTCTTTACACATTCCTCCCGCCTTTTAAACTGGTGTAATCATGACATGAATGAAATCTGGGTGTATAGAAGTCTTAACTGCAAGGTCAATGTGGACCGAGCTGATCGCAATAATGATTATCTTCCGAGTGCAGAGCGTCCAATCTCCTTCAAACCACAGTCGTCTTGGAACGCCATTCAGAACTGGTTGAGATGTGATTGGCTGTGTCTCGGGCGCCCTCCCTGTGGTAAACCTGTTGTCCCAAGTGGCACTCTGTCCTAATCCCTTCGTAGTCCATGGTTTGGGCCGTTGTCCCCTTTAAGAAGGTTATGGAGTGACGCAAGGCGGAGGCGCAGGGTGTGTTCAAAGTGAACGAGACTGCAGGGCAGACAGGCAAAGTCAAGGAGATGATTCTCACGTTTCTGTTTGAATACTATCACAGAGTAAAGGTCATTGGTTTAAAAGGGTTGACGGTTTAAAAAGGTTAAAGGTGCCATGCGTCAGATTAGTCTGGCGTTTTGCTGTTGAATGCAAGTGAATTAGGATAACATTATGCGCAAATGTAAGTGGGTCCACCCTTCTCTACTCCACTTTATCATAAGTGTTTGAATGGCCATCAACACTTTGTTGTGACACATCGTTATTCAACTATTACTGCAGAAATCTCATGGAAATATTCCAAAATTACAAAGGATAAGAACATACTTAGCAATACATTGTCAAGTACAGGGGTGTCACTTTTAGCTGTTAGGTGTCACATGACTTAGATTTGAAGTGTTCTAGCCTGTACGGAGGGCTTGGCAAACAGTAGTGAACAGTTTCATCATCTTAACATGCCTTATTGCATTATTCAAGCATTTGGGTTAATTTTTGTGCTGCGTGAACCGGCAGCTAATATTGCGGACGACACAACTCGAGCAGTATGCGAGTGAGACTGGCTCTCGCTGGGTGGTCATTGAACCTATCGATCATGTTTGACAGAACTAGCCAGACGTTTGTTCCGTTTATTTTTCAACGCAGAAGTACTGAAGTGTCTGTGTTCTGTTGTAGCTCCACCTCTCTCTTGCAACCGTTGAATTGTGTTGCATAATTGACAGGTGCTTCCAGAATGTGTGGCTGTGTGCTGAAGACTGATGAGATGCATGAACGGAGACTCTTAAGCGTAAAGGAGAAGGCGATCTAATGAATTGCAGGTCGTGTCCCAAACGGTGCACTATTCTTGCTCGGTGTTCTGCCTCACGTTTGAATTTAAACAGCATTCGTAATAGCGACTGTCGCTAATAGACTTTGTTAAACACCTTATTTATTGTTTTCATAGTACTATCACGTTGTTTCAACGAGAGAATTGTGCCACATGATGGAAAACAAGCAATTGTTGGTCCATTACACAGTGTAGCTAAATACTTTCCCATTTGCAACCTCATGACACTCAACCCTTTTGTGGTAGAATCTTGAAGAGATAAAAACGTCAAAATCCTCCCAAGGGATTTGTTGGCAATTGAGTCATTTTATTACCTAGTAATAGTTTTTCGGAAATATGGAGTTTTTGAAGAATTCTTCAAACGCTACATCTATAGTTTCAAATGGCTGGTCTTATCTGTGAAACTGCAGTCTTGCTAATAATAGCTTAATGCTAAACCTGCTAAATGCCACTTATTTTTTCTGGTTTTATTTGTTCTTCATATTTTGTCTTTTAAATCCAAAGAAGAAATCTCCTATCATGGATGCGATAGCAGAGACACTTCTACCTTTATTGTCTGTTCTGAAGCCACACTATTTCACACACCACAAACAGGCTTCAAATTACTGCAGATCCAAACAGAGTTTGTTGTTTTATTTACATCAATAAGCAGCTCTCCCATTCCCCCCTCATCTTTAAACACCTGTTTACCTTTCAATGATGCCAACGGTGTTCTTTTAGTGTTAGCCCTTGTATCCGTATCCAGGGTTACCGGTCTTCCTCTAACACTTTTAGACTATGTCCCAATTTGCACCCTACATAGTCCCTGGTCAATTGTAGTTCGCAACATCTGTGGACTAGGGTGCCATTTGGTACGGACTAGGAGATTGTAGACAATCCCACCTCCCTCTCCGTCCAAGGGGAGAGAATGGAAATGCTGGTGTTCTCCCCTATTAAAAGATGCTAAGCAGGGCTGTATGGGGCCAAAGCTCCTCGGAGGGAGTAAAGTGCCTCCGACTGGCTCGAATCCTGAGCTCCTGCAGGCCCGGAGATTCATTATGCAGGCTAAACCTGTCGTCAAACACAGCTCAACTTTAACTTTGGTCTTGTTCAATTTACTGCCGTATCTCGTCTTCAAAAAATGGAGGCTTTGTGTGTCCCCAACCCTGTCCCTTTCTTTCAATCTCTTCTCTCTCTCTCCCCCTCTCTCTCTCTCCCTCTCTCTCTCTCCCTCTCCCTCTCTCGAGTATCACCTCTCCCTCCCTCTCAAACGTACGCTTTTTGTCTCTTGCTCTTTCCATCTTCTTTGCCATCTCTCTCTCTCTCCCTCTCTGTCATTTTCTCATAAATAGATGGCCTCTAATTCATCTTAAATTCACAAGGACATGATATCCCCTTCCAATAGTAAGCAGCTTGCCACTGGTAAAAATTCACTGTTTTCATGCCGATTACTTTAATAGTGTGGACAGGGGGAAAAACCGTCCTACCCTTTTTGATTCAGCACTTGCGATAAATGTTTTATCTCGTAATTACAAGGCAGGTATCGTAATGGAATGTGTGTAAATGATGCAAGCTGTGCATTCCAATGAGAAAGTTGTTCGTTATATAACCCTCTATACATGCTGCTGTCCAGTAGTTTCCAATGGAAAAGCTAATGAATTAAATAAAACTAAATAAAACTATATATATATATATATATATATATATTTAAAACATAAAACTCCCTCTGCTACATCATCGAACAGAGCAATAACGCGCGGACGTTAGAGGTGTCCTCATAACAGATACCGTCAGATGTTTTGTGTCAGTGGAGATTTCTCCGAGTTTTTTCTACATATTTTACCATTGTTTAACCTTGTAAATTATAAGCCAATTTGGATTTAATGCAATAACCTTGGCGGTGTGTTAAAGAGAGAGTTAACTGGGTTACGGTTGACTGTCTAGCTCAGGGACAGAACGAGATGGCCATCACATTGGCCGTTGGGGGATTTGAACCGGAGACCCTTTGGACACTTGTCAGATGTGCAGGACCCCCGGCCACCTTGCCGCCTTGTTAGCGACGCTATACAACACGCGGAATACTTGAAATGTCAAACGGCATTAAATGCATCGCTCTGAATGACAGATCTAATTTTGGCCTCCACCACTCATGCCGTTGCTCTTTAAAAGCCTTTCTGCCCTCCGAACACCGCCGTCACTTCCATCCATATTCCTCGTGTGTCTTGCCGGGCCTCCGCCGCAGCCTGTCCTGCCTTGTTATAATATGAACGAGTATCTCATCTACTACGCTCTGGGCCGCCTCATTGTGCCTGCCTGTACAATGACGTTAATTGGTTCAGAAGCCGTGCGCTGGGATGCTGGGAGTTGTTCGGCGAGTTCGACACGCTTTCCTGACACGGGGCTACAATACACCGCTGCTTCAGCGACCCGTGGGCCATCGCTTGCAGGCCTGGTGGAGAGGGGTAGTGAAGATTGTGGGGGGCTGAGAGGGTTAGCTAAGTACCAAGTCAATTGTGTAAGGGGAGGGTTGTGATGTTAGCTAAGTACCAAGTCTATTGTGTACGGGGAGGGTTGTGATGTTAACTAAGTACCAAGTCTATTGTGTAAGGGGAGGGTTGTGATGTTAGCTAAGTACCAAGTCTATTGTGTAAGGGGAGGGTTTTGATGTTAGCTAGGTACCAAGTCTATTGTGTAAGGGGAGGGTTGTGATGTTAGCTAAGTACCAAGTCTATTGTGTAAGGGGAGGGTTGTGATGTTAGCTAAGTACCAAGTCTATTGTGTAAGGGGAGGGTTGTGATGTTAGCTAAGTACCAAGTCTATTGTGTAAGGGGAGGGTTGTGATGTTAGCTAAGTGCCAAGTCTATTGTGTAAGGGGAGGGTTGTGATGTTAGCTAAGTACCAAGTCTATTGTGTAAGGGGAGGGTTTTGATGTTAGCTAGCCAGGTACTGGGTCCAGTGTAAGGGGAGGGTTGTGTTGTAAGCTAGGTTCTGTGTCCAGTATAAGGGGAGGGTTGTGTTGTTAGCTAGGTACTGGGTCCAGTGTTAAGGGTGATGCTAGCTCGGCACTGGGGCTTGTATAATGGTATTTTATGTTGCTAGGCCTTTCACCAGAGGTTGTTGTTTTGTCTGACAGACGGACAGTGAAGAGGTGAGGCCTTGACTCCCGGGTTTTCTGCAGACATATCCATAATAGAACCACCTTCTACCTGTCTCTCTCCAGTCAACCCAACAGCATGCTGCACACTGGCAGTTTATCCTTGCCAACTGCTGTCTAAGACCTGACACTCAGTAGTTCCTACTTTTCCCTCCGTGCCTCCTGTGTGCCCCTGCAAGTGTGTAGACTGCGGAAGATTACGTACACAATGCAAGACGTGTGCTGGCTTCTTTCAATGCTGGAAGAATGGATGCCGTGATGGAGACAGTGTGGGGCTGGAAAGAAGCCTGTGGGAGGGCTAGGATGCCGTGTGTGGAGAAGATTGTCTGACTGGTTGGTTTGCCTCGGGGTGTTATCATAGGTTCTGTTGATATGCTGCCGTCTCCCTGCTCCCACACCTCCTCTATGAGTTTATTTTGGCCAAGGAAGGACTGCTCTCTTCATTCTACTTTGGGAGGTAGGGGCGGGGGGGTGTAAGGGGGCTTTTGCTGGTTCTGTTCTGGCTACGAGTTGGATGATGTCATGCTGGTCCCCCAATCTTAGCTTCCTGCCAAGAAAGCCCTGAAGTGTCTCTTGTCTGTTCTAGCCCCACACGTGGTCTCTGTAGACTACAGATCCCAGCATGCTGTGTACCCGGAGCTGAGCACACTAGTTCCCAGTAGCAGCACGCTTCTGCCAGTTACCATGCCATATGGAAGCTGCAGAGTTTGCAGCAAGAGTTCGGACTGTAGAGGTGTCCTGGAGCTGTTGAGTTAACTTTTCAGTCCTGCTTGATTAATCTGTCCGTAGATGTATGCGCTAAACAGACGTAACATGTTCATGGATGGCTACATCTACTCTCTGAACTTGCCTATGAGGGTCTTCAGATGGCTAGCTGTTGGAAATATGGTTATGTTGAACTAGCTTAAGGGGGGTTTGACATGGCTTGCAACTCTGCTGTAAAAGCGCTTGGTCAACGCTTGTTTGATTAGGAAACTACAACTGCCAAGTCAACAGGCTTGCCCTGTGGTTAGAGAAAAAGCTTAACCATTCTTCAGTTACTAAAGGATCTTGGTCTAAGCTTGGTTTTGTGTATTTATGTGTTTGTTTTTTCTCCATCCGTGTGTATTTTATTTATGGATTATGATTTCATGACTCGGGAATTTGAGTGTTTCTCCTGATGATCACAAGCAGCAAGGCTGTGTTTGCAGCAGCACGCAAGTGTCTGTTTTCCTTTGTGTGCATGTCTATGCCTGCAGGCGTGTGTGTTCCTCTGTTTGTCTGTGTGTGTGTGTGTGTGTGTGTGTGTTTGGGGGAACTCAGGAGGGGGTGCCCTGCAGTGGTGGGTGGCCGCCTGCCTGGTGGCATTGATCAAGCGTCTCTTTGGGACATAAATACGGGCAGAATAGATTCCAGATTCCAATTGTGGCTCTGACCACAATTAAAATGATTGATTGTTAAGGAAATTGATCATTAAGGGAGTAAAACAAATACCTAACTGCTGGCAAATGTACATAACAAACAATGAATGTTGAATGCCTGCTAATGGCTCGTCACTTCAGGGCTACTCCGCGTGACATTTCTTTCCTGTAAGACATGACCGCGTCCCAAATCGTTCTCCATTCCCTATATAACACACTACGTTGACCAGGGCCTGGTGCATAGTGGCACACTAATTGGGGACAGGGGCACTGTTTGGGATACCCAAGTGGTTCAATCTCGAACCAGCCGTCGGACAGACCAGCCACTTACTAAGGCCTTACTCTGCAATCTGCATGTCATTTCCATTACTGCCTCCAAGGCTTCAGTGCATGAAGAGCTGTGTACGTCTGTACTTGGATCTCGTGTCAGGGCCAGATGTTGTCTGCCATCCTTCTCAGAACAGGATGGCAGCACTGTGTTCTGGCCTGTATTCGGCTGAGAACAGAGACATTTGGTCCTGCTCTGACCTGTATAAATAATAGGTGTGCGTGGAGCTACATTTAGGTCGGATTGACCCTATTTTGATAATAGGATTTCTGATCTAGTCTGTTTGTATTTGGGTCTGACACTATTGATAATAGGAGTTCTCATTTAGACTGTTGGTATTTATTTGTTCATCTTTATGGCCAGTCCAAAGTAGTTACCGGCAGGTGTCATTCTTTTCACTGTTAACACTGTAGGTTCTGGTTTACAGTGACAATCTGGGGAATTGTAATGGGTAGAGGAGAGGGATGAATGAGCCAATTAGAAGCTGGAGATGATTAGGGTAAGGCCAGTTGTTAAGTTGTCCCTGCCCCCGAGACTTTATAGTTTTACAGTATTAATAATGTTTGAATATGTTCAAATCTTAAATAATGTACACCCACCCATCCAAACATAGCCTGGACCTCTTGCACTTTTCAAAACAAATGAATACATAATCATGCATTTTTCCTCAGTCATGTTATTTGAATTTCCCCCCTTAGGAGCACAGTATTTTTGTTAAAAATGCTTACAGTGGGCTTGCCTATTTGTGTTAGGCCAACAAGTTCCATGATTTATGACAGACCTTTCAAGCATTTTATGTAGCATTATCACCAAGTGACCTGCGCCAGAAGCAATTTGGAGTGTTGCCGAACACGAGTGACTTGTGGTGTTAATATAATGTTAATACAATATCCGCCATACGCTAATGTTTAAAATATCCCAGGGATAGATAATGGATCATTTGAACATATTTGGCTTGAAGTAGAGTAGACAGAAGGGCAGGAGAGGTTTGAGTGGTCCTCCAATCTCTCCTGGGGACCCTAGACAACTACTTTAGTGCTTATCTAGTTCACCTGATTCAAGCAGTCAATGGCTTTAATAACTTCACAATTTGATTCCGCTCTTCCAGCTCGGAATGTGTTATACATGTAATACAATTTTTCCAATTCTTTCTCTTTTTATTTTCTTCAACCCCAATTTGAACCTGTTTTTCTTTCAGGGTTTGTAATAACCAATTTTAGTTACGACCTTGCAGAACAATGCTGAAATTGTTTTTTTTTTGTGGTCCGAAAACATGTTTTTACTCATCCTAAAATCACACTCCAAGTACCAAAGGAATCAGGTTATTTCTAAATCTCCATTCGGGAGCTTCTTGGAAGCAGCACTTGTCCCAGTCACCAATCTACTGGTCTTTCTACAATCCGGGACTTGGTCTGTCTCTCCCTGTCTTATGTGGGAAGGTCAAGTTATTCGGCTTGCCTGACTCCCATTTGCTTCCTAATGCCCTTGCTTTTGACCCACATGGGGTTTAGTTAAAAGTTGTGCAGTAGTACAGGGTTTAAGGTGCCATTTGGTATTCAGTCAATAACACAGTTTCCTTTACGCCTGACTAGCTTGGTCAAACTCTCTATTGGAAACAGATAGCGGTGGTGGTGGTATGGGATATAGACGGATGGTGTGGTCTAAGCTGGTGCCGGGTGGAGGGATACAGGCTGCTGCCGGTTGATGTGGTGCAGGCTTGTGCCGGATGGTGTGGTCTTGGTGCTGGGTGGAGGGGTACCGGAGGGGTACAGGCTGTGGCCGGGTGGAGGGGTATATGCCGGGTGGAGGGTATAGTTGTATAGGTACGGGCCGTTTATTAAGTGCTAATTGGGTGACGCGGCCTTCAGAGTGCCATATTTTAACCCAGCTGAGCTCAATCAAATCTATTCCCGTAGAGGGTTTGCCTGGTGATGATAGCGACTCTCCACACCACCGTTTCCATAGAGACGGCGTGGCGTTTCACGTGGTGTGAGAGGCTTGCGAGTTCTGCCGCGGGCCGGACAGACGGGTGAATGATGAGACGGCGAACGCTGGATCCAGCTGCCTTGGCTGCTGATGGATGTGTTCACAATGGCCTGGGAGGTAATTCAACCTGACTTCCACTTCATATCGCCCTGTATTAACTGGAGCTATATTAGCTTGAGCCTCCAGCACATGTCATGCAGCTATTGGCTGTTTTGATGGGGTAATCTCTCTGCATTGACTTAGCCCTTCATCGTTCACCTCCTCCCCGTTCACCTCCTCCACGTTCACCTCTTTTCTGTTCAGGCTCCTGATGCCCATTGATGCTCTAGAATGGAACACTTGCTCCTGGACGAATAAGGTACAAGGCAGAGGAGAAAGGGGGAGCAGATTAAAAAGGAGGAGTAGGTGGACGAGGTGGGTGTACTGTCAGTGTGAGGATATCATGGTTCTCATTCTCCCCTGCTCCTCACGGTCCCGTCTTACTAGATCAACACGTCACCTTCAGTTTTTATGTAGTCACCTTCCTCCTCTTCTACGTTCCCTACCTGGTTTGTACCTTTTTATCCACTACTTAGTGCACACTACTGTTGAGCAAAGATCAAACCATGTGCACTTGATTAAATGGTTCCATATGAGACATGGACATAGAATGTCCTGAGGCCTTTGACCCATTCATGTGCTCAGTGAGAGACGGGAGTAGATACCACATTAATCCCCTGAGAACATGGTCTTTAGGGTCTTTCAGAACGCTGTCCCAATCGGCGCACTATTCGATCTGTAGGGAAATACTTTTGACCACAGCCCCATACACTCACATTGCTGTGTCGACAAAGAATAAAATAATCCCCCAACAATTCAATCTCCAATACGGTTCTTTGTCAGTGTGCTGGTAAAGCACTTGGTCTGGGTCTGGTCTGTGACTTGTTGTTCTTCCCGTATCCTCGCCATGGCCTGTAGGTGGTGCTAGTGCCTCACAGTGCCCTCAGGACAGCTCGGTCTGCCTGGTATCTCGTGCTGTAGCAGCTGGGTAGTGTGGAGGGACATATGAACGCAGTGAGGAATCACACCGTCTCCTGTACCATTATAGCCAGCCTCGGTCTCCCTCGTTGTCATTCTTGCTCTGGTGTCTTTCTGTCTGGCTTTCTAGCGTGTGTTCATCCTTTCCCTTCTCTCTTCCTAATGTGCCTAGGTCTTTTATGGCCCAATTCAGCCTTTTGCTGAGCCATTTCCAGTGCAAAGGCTCATCTGCGTCTCTATGGCTCATTGGAATTGGTCCCCGGCTCTTTATGAGCTGAAATAAAGACTTTCTGCTTTAGGTGCAGATCCATTCCATGTACTACAGGGTTATGTCAGCGTTTGTAGCCTAATAAAGAACCTTACCTGTTGCTCCTCCTGCTTCCTTGGTTTCGACCACCTGTGGTCACTTGCTGGTTGCAGCATTCGGCCACACGAAAATCCGCCGCTCACCTATTTAAAGCGATTAAACACGTTTCTATGAAGACCTCATGCCAATGGTGCTGACACTAAAGCTGCAGTCCTCACTCCCAGGTGGCGAGATATTCCCGACTCTTCAGTTAGCGCTGCCGTCAAGGGTCCAACCTGTTAATACCAACGAGAGCTTTTTGAGCCACCGCTTCCCATCGTGAAGCTTTTAGTTTCTACCGTCGGGACACGGTGTTTCGGTCCTTTTGCATTTGTTTTCAGTCGGTTTGCTTCTCCTCCTCTTTGGGCCTAGTTGAAGGTCACTGGTGCCTGATTCGATTTCTAAGATGGAGATTCAACAGACTAATGGGACTGTTTTTTATTTCTTTATTCACCGCCTCTGCTCCTCTCCTAGACTCTCTTCGCCCGCCCGCTCAGCGTTTAATTGAATATAGATCTTAGAATGATACCCGTGATGTGACATGATAAAAGCCCACTCCAAAATCCCAAGGGTGAGAGATAAGCAGGTTTCTGGAGATGCTGATATAATCCACGTCATTGGAGACATTAGCGGAGTGGTTAAGGATCCAGACTGTTTTCTTTACAGTGCACTGCTTAAGGGAAGGAGGGTGCCATTTGGGACCTGTTGTTGTCAGATGTAGCGCTCTGTCTCTTGATTACCAGCGGTCTGCTAAAAGAGGATTTGAGCTGGTTCACTGCCTCATCTACATTGTACATTAAGGTGACGCTGTCAGTGTTGATGAATTGGATTATCTACCCCTCCTCTCCTCTGGTCTTATCCATCCTTTTCTTTCCTTTCTTGTAACCCTGTTCTATATCCCCCTTCTCCCCTTTCTTTTACCCCCACTCTCCTTCTCTTTTCTTCTTCTGTGTTTTGGATGCCTGCTATCTGTTAATGATGTTGAAAGTGGCAGGGCTGTGATTTTGTCTTTCAATTATGCACTGTTTAATGGACTTTCCTGAAGCCAGGGTGGGTTGAGAAATATGCTGGCTGGCTTTAGTCGAGAAAGTGCTGAATCACAGTGTAGGCTGGGGAGGGGGGCACAACAAATGAGTTCTGGGCCAGGGTGCACTCTGTCTTTGAGCACCCTTGAGTACGCTATGAGCACAGCTCCACACATTTATTACTCACACCCCCTTGATGTTGCTGGTGGCTCGCCTACCTACTGTTTTGGAGCGGGCTTTTCCTTTCTTATTTCTGTTGCTTCACACGACACTGAGGCTTTCACCTCGGCATCCTTTCTAAACGGTCATTATGTCAATGCAATTATTGGCGCTTTTAAAATATGTTCATTAGTCCCAGTCTGATCGTGGATTATTTTTGAGGATTTTCTGTTCAGTAGTGAAAATGTCAAAAGGTTGTCCAACTCTGAATGGCTGTTAGACTGAAACTAGGCATATGGTCTATGTACGTGAAGACCTCTGGACGCTATGGCGTTACTGAGAATTACACAATCTGGCAGACTTTTGACTTGAATATGGTTCGAGGTGAGGAAGACTTAGCACTATGACTTGGCCTAAGATGATGTGTGCTTTGCGGAGCTCTCCAGGGTACTTCTGGTTAACTTTCTCTGCAGTAGCGCCACCTGCTGGTCAGTGATGTGATGGCTAAGGCCATGAATGCTGTGGAAACTCCACAGTCGTCCTCAATGTTTTGCAACATTGGGTGGTTGTTGGTGTAATTCACGCTACACTTGAGCTATTTTTGTAACAGCTTGGTAGGAAATCCTCAGAAATGTCTTCGCTTTCCTCATTCCCAATGAATTCTATGGATTTAACCTGGGGGCAGTTTTTTGGATGAATTCCAGCATGACAAATACTATTTTCGTAGAAATATTTAACGCAAGTAAAGAACTTGGCTCTAGTCATTTGTTGCCGTTAATTTGTTTGTTCATTAGTTATTATTCATTATTAAACTGAATTTGCAACTATTAAACTGAAGTTGAAATACCTGTTTCTAAATGCGCTTTGTATTCACGTTTGTATTCAAAGAGCAATTTAGCCAGATGAACACCCTGCACATTTCATATTAATAATAATATAATAGCAATGAAACACTCACAGTGATCACAGTAACAATTGACACATCATTATAGGTTACCAAGACAGTTGGTATTCTCCCAATGTAGTGCACAACATTTGACCATTTGGGACACATACTTACTCCAGCCATATTTAAGTCTCTGACCACACTCTCCTTTTCCCACTCAAAATGCACGTTTGATTTTGCGTTCGCCAAGCACGCGGTCAGCATTCCCTGGTGGGCGAAAGTTTCAACTCTGATCATTAAAGAACACATTTCTGGACCATCTAGAGTGTGACTGGGCGTCTTGAGTGAGCGGTTGTAGGCTAATGTGGTTCAGGCATGTACCACAACGACCACTCCAATCGGCCAGGCCTCCCACCTTAGGGAGGAAAATAATTGGATGGGAGCGAGACAGACTGAACAAATTACAGGCTCCCGGAGAGGGAGGGCAGAGGAGAGAACGGTCCTTCTTTCACCTCAGCTCTGTGTCTGCTCCCCCTGTAGGGTGTAGAATTATTGATATGCCTGGTTTCTGACGGGGGGCTTTTTGATGATGGCTAATCCCTCCCTGGCGAGATGCGAGCAGGTTTTGGCACATGATGTATGCCCGATGTAGGTTCCGCTGTTTCCCCCGTCCCACTAGGTTTACCTGTTGTTATTTACAGAGAGACATGATTTGTTGTGTTAACAGAAGTCTGGCAACACCTGGTGATGGCCCGCTCTGCCGGTCTGCCTTCCTGCTACGCTGTGCTTTCAGACCCGGTTCTTGTCACTTTCCTGGATATGTGATTACCGCTAACAGACAGTCTGGCACCAGTAGACTGTCCTGCTGGTGCTGCCTAACTGCATATCTTAGCATTTTTATTTTTTTATTTGGCACAAAATCTTGTCCAGAAAAATACATACCTGGCAAATCCAGGATTTTACCAACCCGTTCTGTAATCAGAAGGTTGTGCGGTTTTCCCCAGGTGGAGTTGCGGCTGTAAAAAAATACTGGCTATTAAGTGTTGTCAGGCACTCTTCATTAGTGAGCTGGGTTGTTGGTGAAGCCCTATGATAGACCAGCGCCCTCTCCTGGAGGTGTACATTTACACCCAAGCCTCCTCACACTACACAAACAGAACATAGGTTTTCAGCAACGTCGGCCATTAGGGCTCATGTTGGCCACGGTCGTCCGCTTGCTCTTTTCCGACAGATCACTGTTGCAGTGTTTAGGTGAACTCTGCCCGCCCTAGAGGCCAACTCTTACAAACGATAGGCCGACACGTCCACCAATCAGAGTGGGGGACTTCAGAGCATCAGTCAGTCTATTATTCCATCACTAAGCACAGGGTTGTAACAGAGTATCAGTCATCACTAGAAGGCAACACAAATATATACGCACACACACCACCGGGTAAGGGGACAGAAGTTGGTGGAAAACGCGTAACTGTTTTACTATTGCCATTACACATGGGTTGTTGAATTTTAGTTGCCTGACAGCCTGATCTGTGCTTAAAATGTCCGATCAATTTCCTGAGAGGCCCCTTTTCATGATTATGCTCTTGCATATTTTCTGAGCCTCTATAGCCAGAAGCTCGAGGAGGATGATGGAAGTTGGCTTTGATTGCCGTATTGACTAGACAAGCCTAATTAATCTAATTGGACAGGTTGGTGTCACCCAGGTGAAATCCATTCGACAGTGAAAATATAACGTCATGTGTTTATTAATTTGTACAGTTACACTAAAGCCCTATAGAGAAGGAATGTATAGAATGCATCAATCATCTGTGCCTCGCGGGGAATACAAATAGAGCCGTCCTGGTGGTGATGGGTATAAATGTAGAATGCATCTCTGGTCCATTTCTTTTAAATTTAAGACTGTTTTAGGATGAGAGGCAGCTGCTGTAAAATCAATGTTTAGTAGAGTAATTAGGAGAATTCTCCTGTGAACTCGCTACATACGTCCACTCTGACCCAGGGCTAGCTTCAGGATGTTTTGCTTGGCAGCTTTGATCCCGAGCTGAAGAAAGAATTTGACGTCCGAATCTCCACGACTGAACTTGTATTAGATAAATGTATGACGACGCTTTATACTCATGCAGGAGGGGTGGGGGGGTCTTTGCGCTGATTCCTTCTGATGCTTTGGTCTGGAGGAACTTTGAAGGATTAGGTTTGCGTCCCTAATGCCTGTCTATTCCCTATACGGAGCTACTTTTGGCAAAGGAGCTAATGGGTGCCGTTTGGGACTCAACCTAGTTAAGGTGGGTGATTAAGAACTCCCACCCCGGCTTTAAAAGAACAGGTCTATTTACTCACTCAGGAAACATGTGCGGTTCTGCCATTATACACTGGCACTGTAGCCTTTAGTGCCTCTTAGATGGATCACCGTCCGCCGTCGACCAAGCCTGTTGGTCTAATGAGGCTGCACTGTAAAGTTCTGCTTATATTTATGTACGCGTGGAAACTGCCACGGGGTGAATGGTGTGTTTGCTGGATCCATCTACATCTGATGAGATTTGGGGACTATTTTTCCCCCCTGGTGCTCCCGGTGGCTGTGGTTTCGGTGCTTTGTGAATCCAGCAGGGTAGAGATGGCGAGGATATTACTGTTATTATTAAAAGTGATCCCTGTGTGCTTCGGCACCAGGGATATGAACCCGGCACATTACTCCCGTATCACAATTCAGAACAGGGCTTTTGAATTAATCGTCAGCCAAGCACACCTCCCTTCAATCATACAGACAAGATGAAAGCTGTTGATGTTTTCTGCTCTCTCTCTGTCTGTCACTCCCAATTTTTTTGTCTCTCTCGTTCTGTCTATTCTATTCAAGAGCTTTATTGGCATGGGAAACATTTTCTTATTCAGGGATGATAACAATAGCGACATGCTTTAATAAATGGCAAACAGGAAAATGAAATAAATACGTCTTAAATTTTAAGTGGGTATTACACACATGGTTTAAAAGAATAAAGGGATTTTTTTGATACTTGTATACTATGTGCAGTGATGAAAAATGTGCTATTAATTTGTAATGAGAATTGAGGAAATGGATAATGTTTTGTGGTGAAAGGTCACAAGTCTTGCTGCTCTAATTGCACTTTCCAATAATTGATGTGGTTAATTCCAAAGAGAAAATTCTATCAGAAATAGTACTTTACCAATTTCTGATCGATTCTAAATTCTGAGTTCGTGATCTGTAGAAAATATGCAATCATCAATTTTTCAGAAGGGTAGGAGGTGCAGCTCAATTTCCACCTCATTTTCTGACCTAGTGTCCCCAGAAGCTGGGGATTGAACCCAGGATACCATACATACAAAGCAGGCACTTTACCACTGATACCAACTCCTCCAATAGGAACCCAGGATACCATACATACAAAGCAGGCACTTTACCACTGATACCAACTCCTCCAATAGGAACCCAGGATACCATACATACAAAGCAGGCACTTTACCACTGATACCAACTCCTCCAATAGGAACCCAGGATACCATACATACAAAGCAGGCACTTTACCACTGATACCAACTCCTCCAATAGGAAACCAGGATACCATACATACAAAGCAGGCACTTTACCACTGAGCTACCAACTCCTCCTTGTCTCATCTCATGAGCCGGGCATGCCTATGGCGGCCTCTCAAATCGTTTTCACGCTTTCTTTTTTCTTTCTTTTTTGGTCTTCCCCATTGCCGTTGGTGAAAAAAGGAAGTGCACATATATGTGCTTTAGTTTGGAGAAGCTCAACCTGCTGATAGTTTTACTCTCCGTGATTTAGACCACAATCGGGGCTGGATGAAGGGGGGGAGAAGGCCTTTAGTTTTATGGACCGAAGCTCCCAGGCTCTCCCTGCCCACTGACACAGCCAGTCGACCCAGACTCCCTGGGTCTCTCCTTAATGACAACCTATCCCTCCTCTGGTGCATTCATTTTGACCTGAATAGATGCCATTTGGGAGCCAACGAGACTCCTCCAGAGTTTATTTATGGACCTGGCTGAAGTTGCACACTAGCCAGAGAGAAGCCTACTGGAGAAGAAGTAAAAATGTAGTAAGAATATATTTCTGTAGCACTTCCTGGTGCCTGGCCGGGGGAGGGTACTGGGCTCACACATTGTCTGTGATATACAGACGCCAGGGGTGATTAGAGGTGGCATCTATAGCTGCTGAAACGCCAACACCTTTGCCCCAGACCAGAGCGTTATGTCTTCTAGGATTTAAACCCCCAACCTTTTTCATTGACTTTGTAAGTTCTGTGCCACTGTGAGATGTATTTCCGGGTCGAATCTCACCCACTTCTGTCTGCTTTAATCCTTCCCAGAACCACACTTGGGTTCCAAGACTCAAATTGCTAATGTGCGGACGGTAATACAAGCAGTGAACATCTGTGCAAGTGGCACATTGAGAGTACAAATAGTTCCTCCCATCTTTTATCTACCCTGCATCACCGTTGTCAGGATCTGAATTTGGGTGAATACTGATCCCTTGCTAAAATACTACACACACCACTGAACCCCTTGGAAATCATTTTCTCTGGAGACACAGACAGCTCCTACTAATTTAAGTTTTGAATTGAAGTACTTTAAATATCAGTGGAGGAAATACTTGGATTTCTTACATTCACCGTGTGCTTCTGTGTGTCTCAGAGGAAGTGAGAGAAAGCCTGGCTGGTTTCCTGTGAAGCTTGCAAACAGCACGGCCAGACATTTTAATGGGAAATGTAATTTTTCTCCGTAAAGCAGAAAACTAAAGCAATTTGTTCCCCTCCATTGCATTTTCAGATAAACCAATTTTTGAAAAATTATATCTGCTTGTACTAATCACGCATAATCAATTTCCTCATTAGTGAGCAGTGTCTGGGAAGACCTCTCACAACAACAAATCAAACTGCTGGAAATGCATTCCTTTCACACGCCCATCTCCCCTGACTCCGCGCTCCTTGTCACTGAGCACAGGCTATATCCTCCTCACACTCTGTCACCCCGCAATTGCATCATATTCTCCTTCTAGTGCACTGAGTTTGATCACCAGCCTATGGGGGTTCTAGGGAACATGGTCGCGGTGCCCTCTATGAAAGGCTGTCATTTGGGATAGTCACATTGCCTCTGAAGCTCTCCCTCTAATATGTAGAGGAACAGATGCATACCTCGTTGCTGATTAAAGCTGTGTTAGTGAAAAACGAATCTAAAGACGCCACCTGCCTTTCAACTCAATTTCAGCAGCAGGGAGTGGGGCTGTTCTGGAGGTGGATAATGACTCGCTGGGACGTCGATACGGCCCAGCAACATGCCACGGATTCACAGCGAAGCGCTTGCCCCGTTTGAACACTCTCTCTCTGAGTTGACTGACTATTCAGGCGGCTCCAGAAGGAGCGCTCCACAATAAGTTTGGCTTATATGCGAACACCTGCCTTTTGGAAGATAGACTTTCAACTCTATTTCACGCCGTACATTTCACTTTGAGATGTGCATGTATTGTCATGACTGGTGCTTACAATTTCATTTCATCCATTGAACGGAACCAAGTACTTTTCGTTAGTTTCGCTGTGTTCATTCAATAATCAGGTACTCTATTTGTGTCTCCGTGCAGACGGTCAGTTAATTTTCCCGTTTTGCTGGAAATTATCCAATTCCCCGTATTCGTTCCATACATTAAAAAAGATTTAACAAACGGCCACTTCTGTGATTATCAAGGCTAGCAGTTGCTTTTGATGTCGAATGTCTGAGAAGCACTCAGCCTTTCAGCGGTTCGTCATATGCGGAAGTATTGGAAGGCGGTGAAGGAAACTGTTGATGTTTCACACATTAAGTGAACTAATGTTGCTTGATTTTTCAATTCGATTTTGCCACAGAGGACCAATCAATTCAAGCATATAAAAATGAGTCTTTGGGATGTCGTTGTTCTGTCGGTGTGGTCCGGGCGGTTGGACCAGATAACACAACAGAACAATGGAGTAGGTCTAGTCCCCAAACAGCTGATGCTCAACACCTAGTGCTTACCTGAGGCACTCGTTTAATGTAGTCTGTGGATAAGGGTGCCATTTATGACTCAGGAAAGAGTTTAGAAAATATGTAAACGAGGGCGGGATCAGGAGTGATTCTAGGTTACCTACTAGTAGACCTGTCCCCTGAGCTTGTTGCTACGCCAATAAGGTAATTAGCAGCTGGAAAGACAGATCTGTTTGGTTAGGACTAGGCAGGTGCTATGGATCACATTGAATCCCAAATGACAGTCTACTACTTATTTAGTCCACTGACTTTGCCCCAAGGCTCTGGGGTCGTATACAGGGAATAAGGGGGCGTTCTGGGAGCCCGATGGTTATAACATTGTGTAGAGCGGATGTATGTTCCATGTTCTACCACCACGAGAGGGGGACACACACAGACTGTGGATAGACAGACGGACGGGCAGACGGACGGGCATACATTAAGACGGACGGGCAGACATTCAGACGGACGGGCAGACATTCAGACGGACGGGCAGACTTTCAGACGGACGGGCAGACATTCAGACGGACGGGCAGACATTCAGACGGACGGGCAGACATTCAGACAGACGGACATTCAGACTGACAGGTGGGGGGTTGCAGGAGAGGAGTGACAGTGGGAGGAAGAGAGAGAAGGGAAGGTTTTATTTGTTCTTAATCAGAAAGAGTAGAGAAAAACCTCTTGTTTATATTGACCTACAGACACATGCTTTGGGTCAATTCCAAATGGCACCCGTTCTTCCTTTATTGGGCACTAACAGAGCTCTGGTCAGAAGCTGGATAGGGTAGGGAATAGTGTGCTATTTGGAATGCGCTCTGTGTCTTCATCGACTCCCATTGTTCAACACAGTCCCTTTATTGATTCTGTCTCGTAATTTTGAGGTACAGATCAATGTATTGTCCTGTGTGAAGGTAGGAAACAGAAACCTAACAGTCTGGGGAGAGACACTGAGATATTTAAAGACAAAAGAGGATCGACAAGGAAATTGAAAAATGCATGGGTTTTTTCTTGCTCGCGTGAGATGACTCTTTGGTGAAAACAATTGAATAATTAAATACAATTATTCATGAAAATATTCAAGATATTGTCAAATCATGGAACTAATTTTCCCCAAACGTAAATATTTACAGACATTAATTTCAATATGAAATGCCATTTTGCAAGAATTATAAATTCATTATGCGGCAACTCTTGCTGAACACGACAACAATTTGCAACTCCCAACAAGCACGCGTTTGGTGTAGTTCTTACATGGCATCTAGAAGACACTTTTGGCAGTGCTGTTTTCCTGATCTCTGATGTGTCCCAAATGACTTTGTATTCCTTACACAGTGCTCTACTTTAAACAGGAGCTGCTTCTGTAGTAGTGCACTGCATCACAATAGGGCGCCATTTAGAGCACTTATTATTGGTGCTTTTCTAGCTGGGAGTGGAAAGCTTTAGATATTTAGCATTTAACATGCTCCAGATAAAATGCCATGCTCTATATTTGACTTATTTTGTGTGTCTGTGAAAGTGTGTGGGTGCATTCATTTAACTTGAACTCTGTCAGGCTGTGTGTGTGTCTGTCTGTCAGACTGTGTGTGTGTGTGTGTCTGTCTGCCTGTCAGGCTGTGTGTGTCTGTCTGTCAGACTGTGTGTGTGTGTGTCTGTCTGTCTGTCTGTATGTCAGGCTGTGTGTGTCTCTGTCTGTCTGCCTGTCAGGCTGTGTGTGGCTGTTTGTATATGTGTGTCTGTCTGTCAGACTGTGTGTGTCTGTCTTTCAGACTGTGTGTGTGTGTGTGTGTGTGTGTGTGTGTGTGTGTGTGTGTGTGTGTGTGTGTGTGTGTGTGTGTGTGTGTGTGTGTGTGTGTGTGTGTGTGTGTGTGTGTGTGTGTGTGTGTGTGTGTGTGTGTGTGTGTGTGTGTGTGTGTGTGTGTGTGTGTGTGTGTGTGTGTGTGTGTGTGTCATGTCAGGCTGTGTCTGTCTGTCTGTCTGCCTGTCTGTCTGTCTGTCTGTCTGTCTGTCTGTCTGCCTGTCTGTCTGTCTGCCTGTCTGCCTGTCTGTCTGTCTGCCTGTCTGCCTGTCTGCCTGTCTGTCTGTCTGCCTGTCAGGCTGTGTGTGTTTGTCTGTCAGGCTGTGTCTGGCTGTCTGTATGCGTGTCTGTCTGTCTGTATGTGTCTCTGTCTGTCTGTATGTGTCTCTGTCTGTCTGTATGTGTCTCTGTCTGTCTGTATGTGTCTCTGTCTTTATCTGTCTGTGTGTTGTCTTGCTCTGTTTTAATCCATCTTCTCCTTCCCCAGGGCAGTGTGCGAAGCAGCCATCAGATCGCCCCTCAGGAGTTCCTGGGGGAACTGAAGTCAGGGGTGACTGACGAGCGCCTCATGGCCTGCCTGGACTCACTCCGTGTCTCCCTCACCAGCAACCCTGTCAGGTAGGAACTCACAATGCTCACACACCGGTTTGTTTAATGTTTGTCATGTACCCAGTAACACTATCTGACAGTATTATATTGTCATGAATAATAAAGTTGTCAGAGGATATTTGCTAGTGCATAGATTTCGGTGTCGATATAAAGTGCTGGGTTGTCTGAAAAATGCTGGCTAGAGAGAACAACAATACAATAATAGAGTGATACTATAGATACTATAATTTGGCTAATGACATCACCAATAGAGCAGTGGACCTGAATCAGGACCCCCCCTCCACCCTGTTTCCCAACGGAATGACAAACAACCGGTTAGAGAGATACACAACTGATAAATTAGCTAGATATTAGGGGGTTCCGACACGGATACGATTCAACATTCCTGTTTATTCCCCTGATTCCTGGAGTCTTCAAACAGAGGTTTGGGCACTGCTTGGGAATTGATTGTGCGTTCCAGGGATTGACGGAACCAGAGCCTGTATTAGACAACAGTGTTCTGGCCCACACATCGCCCTTCTCGTCGTCCCCATCGTGGAGTTGTGGCTCTGACCGAGGCACCCCACCGGGATTTATTAATATGTATTACACCTCCAGCAGCCCCCCCGGCTACCCTGCCTCTGCCTTTTAATTGTTTGAAGCCTATTGTGACTGGGATCCCTGTTGTTTTCCCTCCATCACAAACATGACACACATCTCCCTGGGAGACCATCACAGCTGGCCTACCCCGAAACTCCAAATAAGGAATAATTACACCCTGTTTTGTTTGTGTGTGTGTGAGTGTTTTGCAGTTCGGCACGGGCTGCCTTAATCTAGCATTTCATATTATTATTATTTTTATTCTTTCCACGGATCACACGGGCAAGGAGAACAGGAGCTGGAGGCAGTGGGAAGACACAAGATAGTGCAGGTGACATGTTGCTCACGTAATGATGACATCCGTTTTGAATGGGGCTTTTTTATTTACTCGTGCCTTTGCCGAGTCCTTGGATTTTGTGATAGCCAGTCAGTGGTTAATGAACACTTCCTATCAGGTCTGGGTCATATGTTTGCTTTGTACGGCTTTTGCTCTTCTGGACTGGAAAAGGCAAAACCTGGGTCTGGCTCACAACATTCTTGTAATAATTGCGTGGGCAATGTGGCATTATTTAATGTGTCAACATATCTGAATGCTGAGAGGAAGAACTCAATGAGCCTAGTATGGCTGTCAGTGTCAACGTTAGTTGCCTGTTTCTGGATGCCAGTCTGCACACAGACCTTTATCAGTGTGGGACAAACTGAGTTGGGCCCAGTTTCACCGGAGCTGTGGTTTACCAGTGGTTCTGAGTAGGGATGCACCGAAATGAAAATTCTTGGCAGAAACCGAAAACCGAAAAAGAGGAAACCAAGACCGAAAACCGAAAACCAAAACACCGAAATAAATTATGCCAATTATTAGTACCATTGCATTTATGGATATGAGCCACCAAGGGCGTAGGTTTGGTCTCAGCTTCGGTGGGGACATCTCTCCCCCCCCATCCGGCAAGTGAACTTTTACTGAGAATAATGTGATTATTTTTGCGTTTAGTTGAGACAATAGCCTGTTGCTTTTAGATGGTAATGCTGTTTGTCAGATTCAATATATTGTAGCGACCCTGGTGGTGCCACTACTCCGCCCCTACTAATGGGATATCCCAAATAGGCCACATTACATAAGCAAAATATACACAGGAAACATTTCCACTGTTTATTGTGACTGCAAGATTCTAACATATGGGGTATGTATTAACAGAAAGCACTGGTAACTTTACCGTTGTCTTCAGTCACTCTCCTGTGTACTTATAGCGTGTCAGATAACGCCCCTCCCCTAGGTTTTTTAGCCAATCAAATTACGGCGTTTCTAGTACCGTACCGGCTCTGCGGTCGGAATTGACCCAAATCGCTTCACAAACTCATAACGGAGTTCGCTAAAATATTAGTGGGGACAATTTAGTCATGTTAAAATGTTGTTGGGGACATGTCCCCAGTGTCCCCCCCCTAAACCTACGCCCATGTGAGGCACTTTCTTGCAGGATTTCACTGAACATATCAGACAACGAGGGTGCATGCCCCTCATCTAGTGCAGAGAGACGAGTCTTTTTTTTCTGCGCTCTGATCTCCGTGCCCTACTGCTCCGTGCGCTGCTGCTCCGTGCCCTACTGCTCGGTGCGCTATTTCTCCGTCTCCACGCGGGTTCTCCGCATCCATAGCCGCCTGGATCATTTCTCGGTGCATCCCTAGTTCTGAGTGATCTCTAACAAACAGCTCTCTGGCACTGTGAGCGGAGTTAAGCACTTTAGTAACCCGCTCAGTGTTCCCAGAGTTTATACCCTCTCTTCCATCGATCAGCTGTTGTCCAGTGCACCACTCTCTCCTCTTGCTTGTCGCCTTTCTACAGTGAAGCTCCTTGACGATGGACACTATGACACTATGTAGCAAGGTGCAATGCCCCGTGCGTTATGACACATTCCTCCTATTATCAGTGATGTCTCTGTGACTTGTCCCACTGTAGACCTTCTGCCAGGTTTGGACCGGACTGGATAGCTCATTCATTTACTAAACTTTTTAATGTGTTTAGTCCAGAGTTTTAATGCGTATACACCAGAGTCATTAAAGTGCATGCTGGGATGTACACGCCTGAACCATGTGGTTTAAACGCTACCCTGAGTGGGATTGGAGCACCTAACACAGCATCGGAGTATTTTACAAGGGCTTGGATATGTGTCAGAATGACCTTGAGTTCTGTTGGTGATGGGCACCACACTATTCATCGTTGTGCTTTCTTTGAATGTTTACCACCCGTGTTTCCAAGGTCTCTTAACATTTTGTTTGTAAAACAATAAAACAAACATGCATGTTCAGGACCCTAAATTCCCCCTGATGAAGTTGAGGACCTACTGTCTACAGGTCAATGCATTTATTGAAATGTATGTGTGCCGTAATAGACCGTAAACATATGCAATGACCGAGCGAGAGAAAAAGAACGGATGAGAAAGAGATGGATAAAGAAATAAGTAATGGAAGAGAGGGGTGGAGGGGTGTGAATTATTGGCATCATTTGAAATGTGTCATAATAGTTGCCGAATGAAAAGCTGCGAGTTGACCTGCCTCTGTGGCTGGAGCGGTTGTCAAACGCTGTGTCTCTGACCGTGTCCCATATTGCCACTTGTTGCCTAGTTACTGCCCTCCTTCTGTCGGGGTCACTTGGGGAATAGGCTGCGATTTGGCCCCCTCGCTCCAGCTCTGTCTCAACTTATTAACCTGACTGAAACCTCTTCGGACTCTTTTGTTTTTTTGTCGAAGAATGTTTGATGGAAAGCTATCAACTAATTTTAGCCTCTAGTCAGTTGTGTCAGCGCACGGACCGACAAGATTCTGTTGTTTCAACACGTCTCTGATTGGTTTCATTCATAATATTTCAGTATCGCTGGTTATTCTAATATCCTTACCGGGGGAGGTTTTCTGCTTTACTCACAAGCCCTCAGCCTCCAATAAAGCTCTCCCTGTTGTTTGCTTAGGCCAATTTAAAACCCTATGCTTTCTCTTTGGGCACATTAATTCCTTGAGAGATACATTGGCTTGGTTTGTTCTGAGATCCCCTCTCCCCACTGTTAATGGAGGCCATATCCATCCATCCATCCTTTCCGCTGTGACAAATTTAATAAAACTCTGTACAACCCAACTATTTGCACACTTTAATGTGACACGGTCACCCTTCCAGCGGCAGAACCCCCCCCGCCCCATTCTGAAATATGTAGCGCCTCCACGCTCGGTTCTATTCTTTTATTGAGGTGGGAAGGAAAGAATCAATATCCCATTCAGCACATTGGTGGGGAGTTCATTACTTTAAACAGTGTGTGGATGCGCCGCTACCAGGACACATTAGCCATCGTCATTACCCGGGTTTAGCAGCTATATGGGCAGGCCACCGCGGAGGAGGAGGAGGGCCACCAAGGTGGAGGAGGAGGAGGGCCACCAAGGTGGAGGAGGAGGAGGGCCACCAAGGTGGAGGAGGAGGAGGGCCACCAAGGTGGAGGAGGAGGAGGGCCACCAAGGTGGAGGAGGAGGAGGGCCACCAAGGTGGAGGAGGAGGAGGGCCACCAAGGTGGAGGAGGAGGAGGGCCACCAAGGTGGAGGAGGAGGAGGGCCACCAAGGTGGAGGAGGAGGGCCACCAAGGTGGAGGAGGAGGAGGGCCACCAAGGTGGAGGAGGGCCACCAAGGTGGAGGAGGAGGAGGGCCACCAAGGTGGAGGAGGAGGAGGGCCACCAAGGTGGAGGAGGAGGAGGGCCACCAAGGTGGAGGAGGAGGAGGGCCACCAAGGTGGAGGAGGAGGAGAGGTGTTACCAATCCTGCTGGAATAATATTTGAATACTTTTCCCCTCTGAACACACAAATATTTTCCCTGTGTTTTCTTTGAAAACTTTAGGTCCAGCTTGTATACTGTCACACACTCAAATTACTGTCACACAGCTTGTTTCCTACATAGGGCTTTGCTTTCTGGGGATGGGATGTGCGCGTGTGCGTGCGTGCCTGTGTGTGTGTATTTATAGAACACGTGTTTCCCCAATGTTTTGGCTGCTGAGTCAGCCTGTTGTTCCGCTGTTTGAGCTGTGCTGACGGACAGACAGACCCCCCTCCCCCTCGTCTCAGTACCATTTCAGACGTCTTAATTGGCATGGGAACAATGTGTTTACACTGCTGGAGCAAGTGGAGATTAAATACATGTATAGTAAATAAGAATAATACAAAATGACATTGGAACTGGAAAATGTTATCTAAATGCAAAGTAAACATTAATAGAAGGGGCAATTTGAGGTTTAGATGTGTCTCTCTTTGATGTGGTTCACATGGGCTTTCTTGGCTGTGGAAATTACATTTACATTGCCAAACAAGTTGAATAAAATCACGTTCATTTATCGGTAAACATTACACTCAAAAAGTTAAAATGAATGACATTTCTCTGTTCTGTTTCTCTCTCTCCTTCTGTCTGTCCCTCTCTCTGCTCAGATGAGATGAGTATTGTGGCCAAGGGCTTCCTGTTAGAGCTTTGGGGATTAGAGGGTTTGTAATACATTGTGAGTTACTCTGCCAACCCCTTTTTATGCAACTCAAAGGCTCAGCAAAACCAAATTTAGTCATTGCTGCTAAACTAACTCCCCGTTTTCCCACATCCCACTTCTAAAACATTTCTATACATATTCTCCATAATGTTTTCAGACAGAGCAAATCACTTTGTTTCGTTTAATTTAAGATGCATCATGAATGAGAATTACATGAAACAAACAGGGCAGAGAATGGAATTGGCCAGTCTGTTTCCTTTCTCATGTAAAAGGGCTCAGATTTGCCCTCAGTCACTGACTATCAATAGGAATGGCAGCATCTGTTCTCCCATTTCGTCCCTTTGCTGAATACTCTGTGCTTCATCTCTGTGCCTGTGTGTGCGCCTGTTTGTGTGCGCCTGTGTGTGCGCCTGTGCACCTGAGTGTGTGTGTGCCCCCCTGTGCGCGTGTGTCCCTGTGTGCGTGTGTCCCTGTGTGCGTGTGTCCCTGTGTGCGTGTGTCCCTGTGTGTGTGTTTCCCTGTGTGTGTGTATGTGTGTCCCTGTGTGCGCCTGTGTGTGTGTGTGTGTCCCTGTGTGCGCCTGTGTGTGTGCGCTTCTGTGTGTATGTGTTTCAACTGTTGGTGTGCACGTGTGCATGTCTGTATGGGGTTCTAATATATTCCCCAGTTCCCTCTGCTCTCAGCCAGGCACAGTGTCTGATTGGACACATGACTGATGTTACCATCACTCCACCCGGCTCTCTATGACTGACATTTATTTTCCTTGTCTGGTTTTTCTCAGTTCAGGAGTTCATCCCCACATCATGAAGCAGCGGAGGTATGGCAAATGGGTTTGAAAAGACACATGTCCACGGTCTTGTCAAGGCGAGGATCGAGAATAAGATGTCTTTCTCTTTAGATCTCCCTGGCCGTCTACATTTAATCTTGATCATCAGTAGATGGGATGGGATGGTGGTTAGCCCAGGAACTGAGGGCTGTACAGCTCGGCAAAGTTTTAGGAAATGGAACCCTAAATATAGCTTTGATGAAACCTGTTGTGTGGATGTGTCATGAAATGGATGTTTGGAGTTTGTTCCATTTGTGTTCTGTCCTTTGCTGCATTTTCTCAGACGGTGTCCGGGCCGGCGTAGTCTTCACCGTGTAGCTTACAAACAACACCACGCCATCACCAGTATCTGGGTGGTTATTATTTAACTATCTTTAATCAGAACATTCTAGTTCTGGGCTGACAAAAGCAAATCGGGTTTCAGTTCTGTAGGTCTGGACTGTAGAAAGCATATTGGCTTTATGTTCTAAATACAGGATATCAGGTTCTTGTTCTGTAGGTCTGGGCTGAGTTCCTGTTCTAGGCACGGCCTCACCACTGACTCTGCCTTTTAAGATCTTGATTCAACAACTATTTTTGTATTTCCAAGTCCTTTATCGCTGCTAAATTGAGCTTAATGGACTAATGACATTTTCCGTAACTACCAACCTCGTCCACCTGGCACTCAGGGCAGGCTCGAGAGACTCGGAGTGCTTGAATGATTTTAAAGAGTTACAGTAATGTTTTCACTTGGCTCCTTGACTGGTTTAACAACCTTCTTCTAGATGAATAATACAACCTGGGTCTAATGGCCAATGAGTCATTATGTCACACAGTGCAGAAACTCAGCTCCTTTCTGCCCTCCCCTTCCCCTCCTCACTTTTGCACCTTCTTTCCTCTCCTCCCTTCCCCTTTAATGTTTTCTCTTTTTGTTGCTGCCCCTAGAATAACCATTGATCCTTTAAAGCAATTGAGAGCGTTTTGCCTGCGTGCGTGCGTGTGTGTGTGTGTGTGTGATGGCGGGGTTATAATTCTTTTCAGAAATATCTGTAGCAAATACATCTCCATCCTCGTCCACCTTGCATCCATCAATCCACTCTTTTTTTTCTTCCTCCACACCATCCCTTGACTTTTCCTCATCCCCTCTCTTTACTTTCCCCTCTTTACTTCTGTCTCCCCTTTTTCTTCAATTTAATCTGCCCCCCCTTTTGTTCTCCCCCCTTATCTGTGAGTCAGACCTGACCGCGGCTGCTCTGCTGGGTCCCTGGGAGAGGGTAAGACAGGTTTGTAATGTAAAGCCTAATTTCCCAGGGGTCCAATAAAAACAGAAGCCTTGTCTCCCACAGCCCCGCCGGGGATTGTCGGGAAGTGAAAAATATATGCTACAGATACTTCTGAAGAGAATTATAATCCCCCACACACAGACATCCACAAACCAGCACTCTCCGTTGCTTTAAAGGGTCCATCGTTATTCTAGGGACAGCAAGGCAACCCACTCACTGACACTTGATTTGATTAATAGCCAGGAACCACAGAGAAAGAAAAGACGAGACCGAGTCCAAGACTGAGACAGACAGACAGATGGAGAGACATGCAGAGAGCCCGACAGACGGACGTAGAGCCCGACAGACGGACGGACGTAGAGCCCGACGGACGGACGTAGAGCCCGACAGACGGACGGACGTGGAGCCCGACAGACGGACGGACGTAGAGACCGACAGACGGACGGACGGAGAGCCCGACAGACGGACGGACGTAGAGCCCGACAGACGGACGGACGGAGAGCCCGACAGACGGACGGACGGAGAGCCCGACAGACGGACGTAGAGCCATAGTCCAACTAATTCGATTATTGTTACCTTGGGTTTTTTGTTGCCATTTAATCTCACACAGCCCTTTGCTGTAATTTCCCACTCAGGTCCTTCACACCTTTGTTGATGCTGATTCCCAACGTTCTGTCTCTTGAGCTGGATCCACGGCACTTCTGAGAAAGTCAGAAGACATGATATATGTTTTCCACATAGAGTGCACTGATCGATCAGTGTAATTCTTCATGTAAGCGCTGTAACAAATGTGGGATGTCTAGAAGCCATGATAAAGGGTGTTCCTTTTCCGCTGATAGTTTCATGTGAACCCATTGTCCTGTCTAAATGACTACCTGACATCTTTTACAAACAGCCCATTATCTCGCCGGTTCATCCACAACCTGAAAACAAGTGACTAATTATGTCCTTCTTATACTCTACCTCTACTTTTCCTTTCTATCATTTGCTTACACCTCCTTTATCTTTTCTCTACTAATTCCACTGGTTTCCTGTATCAGGAATGTGTTCTTGTAGTGGAAAGTGTCCCTCTCTCCCCTCTTCTTCTCCTCTCCCTCTCTTTCCTCTCTGTCTTCTCTCTTCTTCTCATCTCCCTCTCTTTCCTTTCTGTCTTCTCCCTCTTATTCTTTACCTTCCTTTCTTCGCCCCCCTCCCCTCTCCAGGGGATTGTCAGATGAGTTAATATATGCGGCGTTAACGCAGTCTGTTCAGGGCGTTGCTGGGGCGGCGCGGGCCTCTGTGTTCACCAGCTGTACCATTGCCAAGCACTCAGCATAGATAATGCAGTGGCTGTTGTCAGCTTGCTCTCCTTCACTTAGCATTTGTATGGAACGGCTCGCTGCTTCTGTATCGCGTCAACACTCACCGGGGGCCGTGGCATTAACAGAGATGTGTCCAGGTGCTCTGTGAGAGCCTGCAGAAGTGCTGGGGTCGGCTGTAAGGGCCATGTTTCAGTGATGGAGAAGGGTCTGCTCTGTGTCTCTGTGTCTGTGTGTGTGTGTGGTTGTCTCCGCCTCCCGCTGTGTGAAAGAAACGGGTTATAGACATGGAGGTGGAGACAGCGGGGGGCTTTGTACAGAGGTGGAAGTCGTGCTAACCTTTTGTCGTTTGTTAATTATATTATCCCCTTAATGAATAGTGTGTTATGGCTTAATGGGAAAGGGGTCGGCCCAGATGCAATGCCTTGTTTTCTTGCTGTTTTCTTGCACAGCAGGTAATTGGTTTCTAAAGGCTTTATTTCACGTTAACTTTTTACCGGATTTGCCCCAAAAATGAAATGTATCAACCCAATACCATGTAAATATTAAATTAATTATAATCCATATTATTCACTTTTTGCCTACAAGGTTAGTTTCTTGCTCTTGCAAACTGGCTAAAGTGTTGATGCAGCATCTGTAGGTATCATGAATACAGTTTTTCTTTAAAGTCCTGCCACAGAGGCAGAAGATTGAATCGTGGTAAAAAGGTCAGGATATAATGACAATGAAGTGTGATGGTTCCCGAACATTAATTCAGGACAGACAGCAGACGCTGATGTACGCGGAGTTCTTTTCTTTCAGGAATGAAATATGTATCTGCCTCTAAGTTTGAATGAGGAGGCTGTCAGCACTTTACTTCAGAGTTCAGGGGAAAGTTCCAATGTGTTTCTTTAATTTAGCCTCCTGCCAGAGATTAGTGTGGGTGATCGCGTGGCCCTCTGGGAGGAGTGTGCAGCCTGGCCAGGCAAGACTCTGTGTCATGGGGGGCTGTCAACCGGTGTCTCTGTGTGTGCGTGTGTGTGCGCAAGTGAGTGTGCACAGACTTTTTTTTAGAGAGTGTGTATGCATGTTTTAGAGAGTGAGCGTGTACGTGTTTTACACAGTGCTAGTGTGTGTGTGTATACGTGTCTTTCAGAAAGTGAGTGTGTGCATGTCAGAGGCAGCTGTCACCCTGAGTTGGCGTCACAGCCTGGCAGTAAGACCCTAGAGAGGGGCCGCCCTGCCCTGGCCGGGAGCGGGGTGGTGGTATGTGGGACGAGGGACGCATGACTTTCACGCCCCATCACACATCTCCTCCTTCAAGAGAGTCTGTCTGACAGACCTTTCCTTCACTTAGTTTCCGCCCCAAACAGACTTGGCAAAGTGCTCCCGTTGCATTCGGCTCAGAGCCTCGACCCCGTCACCTGTTACGTCCAGTGGGCTCCGTCTGCCCATGTTCCCCTTTCCATTTAATTTGGAAAGGGAACAACATGGCATTTAGTTTAATTTAATTTGGAAAAGCTGTTCCCTTTCCAAATTAAATGCCATGTTCTTCGGCTGGATTATTATTTGGTTACCAGAGTTATTGTGGTTGGCAGCAGAAAATTATTTTTTAGCTATATTTCGATGCCTTTTATCAGCTGCATTGAATTGCCTTCACCCATGACCTTTAACTCCTGACCTCACATTGACCTGTTGAGCTCCTTGCTGCCGTGTTCTATTGCCGTGGTTTATTGTTGCACACGTCGTCATGGCAGCAGGATGGTCTTTTAATTCTTTCCCCTGAGATGTTTCTAATGCAGTATGGATCGACGCCCCTGGCAACTCCATAAATTCACACACAGACCCACATATTTACTGCAGTGCAACGTCACTCATAATCAAAATGAGTGTAAAATAAGAGTCTCCGGTGCTCTACGTGGGTCTGATGTCAGCAGTGTTTGGGAATGTGAAATGAATTTGAAACGGGAGAACCAAAGTATAATATATATTTTTTTCTTTATATTAAGTTTGCAGTTATGTGTTTTTATATTAATGTAATAATAGTGTCAGTTAGTTATTAGCTGTTGGTTTATCTTATTATCTGTTATATTTAAGCGACAGTGAGAGTGGGGAAGATCGAGTAGAATAGAGGAGAATAGATGAGAATGTGCTGTAAAGGGGCTGGCCGGAATCGAACCCATGCGGTATGTGTGCGCCTGTAGGCCACAGCCAAGACTACTGGACCACCCCAGGCCCTGACCTCGCCCACTCTTATTGGCTTAGAGCAGTCAAATAGCAGTCATAATGTTTAAACTCATTCCGGGTCAGAGGTCGGGCCCAATTGTCTGGCGTTTGTTTTGCTTTGCGTGAGTTTCTTGCTGCTACTGTGAATAACATTTTACGCAAATATACTTTTCTAATGTTATTTAAATTAAATGGTTATCACTGCAACTGATGTAGTCTCTTTTTTTCTATAACACACACACACCTTCCTGACATAAACCCATTAGTGACTGCCCTCTGACATAATTGTATTAAATCGCTGTGATAAATGAACGTGACAAACATGTGGAAATTGGTTTTTGATATTGTATTAAAAGTGACCTTCAGGTTTTAGGCTCCAGATTTGTTGTTTGGCCAGTTATAGGATACAATGGCTCCCATAGGTGAACCCTGGGAGTGTTGAGGATGGAAGGAGATACTGCCAAACTGATCTGTCAATAATTACAATGTGTTGGTGGTCAGGACATGACAGCCTCCTGGGTACCTACACCTTACTGCAGGAGCACACACACTCATACAGGGAAGCTGGGGTAAGGGAGTTATAATGGGGTTTAGGGGCTGTGGGGTTATAATGGGGTTTAGGGGCTGTGGGGTTATAATGGGGTTTAGGGGCTGTGGGGTTATAATGGGGTTTAGGGGCTGTGGGGTTATAATGGGGTTTAGGGGCTGTGGGGTTATAATGGGGTTTAGGGTCTGTGGGGTTATAATGGGGTTTAGGGGCTGTGGGGTTATAATGGGGTTTAGGGGCTGTGGGGTTATAATGGGGTTTAGGGGCAGTGGGGTTATAATGGGGTTTAGGGGCAGTGGGGTTATAATGGGGTTTAGGGGCAGTGGGGTTATAATGGGGTTTAGGGGCAGTGGGGTTATAATGGGGTTTAGGGGCTGTGGGGTTATAATGGGGTTTAGGGGCTGTGGGGTTATAATGGGGTTTAGGGGCAGTGGGGTTATAATGGGGTTTAGGGGCAGTGGGGTTATAATGGGGTTTAGGGGCAGTGGGGTTATAATGGGGTTTAGGGGCAGTGGGGTTATAATGGGGTTTAGGGGCAGTGGGGTTATAATGGGGTTTAGGGGCTGTGGGGTTATAATGGGGTTTAGGGGCAGTGGGGTTATAATGGGGTTTAGGGGCAGTGGGGTTATAATGGGGTTTAGGGGCTGTGGGGTTATAATGGGGTTTAGGGGCTGTGGGGTTATAATGGGGTTTAGGGGCTGTGGGGTTATAATGGGGTTTAGGGGCTGTGGGGTTATAATGGGGTTTAGGGGCTGTGGGGTTATAATGGGGTTTAGGGGCAGTGGGGTTATAATGGGGTTTAGGGGCAGTGGGGTTATAATGGGGTTTAGGGGCAGTGGGCTTATAATGGGGTTTAGGGGCTGTGGGGTTATAATGGGGTTAATGGTTTATTGTTCGGGTAGATCTCCTCCTCCGTGGTTCTAACTTTCTCCGCGGTACTCAAACCTGTTCTGTATTTATACTGCTAGAGAGGCTGACACACACACACACACACACACTCACAAACGAATATAAAACCGCCACCACACACAATTCACGCACACATTTGTTTTATATACGTGTAATGACAATTGATTTATTTTTAATCTTTTACTACTCCTAACCTTATCCCCTCAATCCCATTATAACCTTAAACTTGAACCCTAAACTCTTTTACAACACTAAGTGTGATCCCTAAACTCCATTATAACACTGACGCCATAACCCTGTGTAAACCCTATTATAACTCTTAACCTTTACCCTTAAGCTGACAAGATTGTCCTCAATATTCAATAGATTTACCACGGGACTTTATACTGGTCAGGAGTGTTGGTCTTTTTGTTGTGTATTAGGTTACACACACACACACACAATGTTGTTAGTCAGATTTACCAAGACGTCTAGCTATTGTTTTGTCCATTTAAATGTCAACACATTCCGCTGGGGATGTGACTGCCTTCAGGTCCTCTGCTCTCTCTGTTTTATTATACAGAGACCGTGGAGCAGTGCCAGTGTCTCTCTATTGTATGGGTGAGAACGCTGTGATACTCACCTCAAATGACCGTGGAGCAGTGCCAGTGGAGGAGGAGGAGGAGGAGAGGGAGGGGCGGACGGAGGAGGAGGAGAGGGAGGAGTAGAGGGAGGGGCGGAGGAGTAGAGGGAGGGGCAGAGGAGTAGAGGGAGGGGCGGAGGAGGAGTGGGGAGGCGGGCGGAGGAGAGGGAGGGGCGGGGCGGAGGAGGAGTAGAGGGAGGGGCGGAGGAGGAGGAGGGGCGGAGGAGAGGGAGGGGCGGAGGGAGGAGGAGTAGAGGGAGGGGCGGACGGAGGAGGAGTAGAGGGAGGGGGAGGACGGAGGAGGGGAGTAGAGGGAGGGGCGGACGGGGAGGAGTAGTAGAGGGAGGGGGCGGACGGGGAGGAGTAGAGGGAGGGGCGGACGGAGGAGGAGTAGAGGGAGGGGCGGACGGAGGAGGAGTAGAGGGAGGGGCGGACGGAGGAGGAGTAGAGGGAGGGTCGGAGGGAGGAGTAGTAGACGGAGGGGCGGAGGAGTAGTCGATGGAGGAGCAGTAGAGGGAGGGGCGGACGGAGAAGTAGAGGGAGGAAGGGGCGGAGGAGGAGTAGTTGTGGTGCGTAGCTGGCTCTGATTGGTCATGAATGGTATCTTGTCTTCCTGTAGCAGCTCTACGTCGCCCGCGGTGTGCATGGGCCCTGGGGCTTCAAACGCTACATAAGAAGGCCAAAAGCCAAACCGTTTATGGTTATGTTGCCACGGACCAAATGCAACCAACTCGTCTAACATCCCCTGGGCAATACAGTTATGTGGTGCTAGAAAGGAGATTGAGAGAGAGGCATGCAGATTGTCTAGGCTCTTGTAGGATTTCACAGCTCTATAACAATGGTTTTTAAACTTAATGATGATACTTGCAGTGCAATCCGGAGCAAGGTTGTGCCAATTTGTAATGCTAATTTGTCGACCATATTTCCCCACGGCCTGCGTTCCAGTGACCTCTTTACAACCTCCGCTTGTGTTTTCCAACAAGTTCCTCTGGTAATGGGGATTATTAGAGCTGAGGTATTAGTTTACTTAATGGAGTGGGTCGGTACCCTCTGCTGAACTGGAAAACTACTGCGGCTATCAAACCTGGGGCATTTAGATGAATACCCTCATTTAAAGACAAAACAAGATCACACAGAAGAAGGGGAGGGGACAGGAAGTGGGTTTGAACAGCTTTTTCAGATTAGTTTTAAATGGAATTCCGTAATCCTTGCTGGGGGGGATAGGAGAAACAGCAGAATTATCTTGTCCTGAATCCCCTCCTGTCTTTTGTTCCTAGACATTTTCACGTTACTGGCAGAACGCAGGCCAGCGAAGGACCCGTTATTCGGATTCATTTACAATGACTGTTACATAAATTCTGAGCAATAACAAAACACAGAAAAACAAAACTTCCAGAAAAATCTGATGTGCTCAAATTTACCACAGTACCTTTCAATGGGAGAATCTGTTTTCCTTTAGTAGCGTTTTTTAATGAACTGAAGGCTATTTTTGAAACAAGATTTTCCGAGTTTAATCTCCCCGTAGCAGAGGCAGTTTGTTATGGGACACGTTCTCTTATGACTCCCGTCTGGCTTATCCACAAAGCTATTCAACTGAGATATGGCATTAAAGGTTTCCTATAAAACAAACAAAACAAGACAAAAATGAAGTAAATTATGAAGAAACTGGAGCTGAATCTGATTTCCACAGAGACGTGCCATGTGTGAGACCGGCCCGTGTGAGACCTGCCCGTGTGTGAAACCGGCCCGTGTGTGAGACCGGCCCGTGTGTGAGACCGGCCCGTGTGTGAGACCGGCCCGTGTGTGAGACCGGCCCATATACAAATAGAGTTGATCTGAATGCAGGTTTCCCACCGCTGTATACATGACACACACACACACAGCTTTAGAGAGTATACCCCAGAGTAGAGGCGAAGTCAAGCTACCTTAGCCGTGAAGTTAGTCAGATAAGGTGCCTCATTTTTTCCTCCTGATTTATGGCTGTTTTTGTTTCCTGGGGAATTGTGTGATGAATCTGCTCTGCTCCGCATTTTAATGTCGGCTGTGCGTCGGTCGGTCGGGCGGCGGAGCTCGGGGAACCCAACACCATCAGTCTCTGGCGTAACCGCCGCCTGCCTAACAACTGGTGTGTGTCGGTACATATGTTATCATGGACATCACTTACTGACCTGAGTGACACTACTGCTGTGTCCCAAATGGCAGCCTCTTTGTCCCTGGTAGTGCACCCCTTTTGTTCAGACTCCACTGCCCCTGGTCAAAAATAGTGCTTCTCTTGGCATACGGTCAACTTAACCCCCCCATCCCTGAGTGTCGGGAAATCCAACGGCTGTAAACCTGTTCATATTTTAAAAGATGCCACGTCTGGAATTCTGCCTTCCTGATGTTTTTGAGTCATTGATCTTCCTTGCGTCATTTGGCATCTTTCCGATCACTGTCACATGCTGCCCCTGTGAATGTCAGTTTGCATGCATTAACCTTGCATCGTCTCGCTGCTTATCGTCGCAGTTACCGCTATGAGACTGATCATGTGTCACGTCAGGACATCAGGCCCGAGCGAGAAACTTACAGGTCCGGAGACGAGCGCCGTCCCTGGCTAGCATCTCGTAGGCGCTGTTGCTTGATTTGCGACACACCCTGTTCCTCCATGTCTGCCGGATGCGATCCAATTTGCACTGTTCATCGCTGGATCTTCAGGCACACAGCCGACCTGGGAGATGGTCAGAATGAAGGGGCATTTGTGAAGGGGCATTTGTGAAGGGGCATTTGATGAAGGGGCATTTGTGAAGGGGCATTTGGTGAAGGGGCATTTGGTGAAGGGGCATTTGTGAAGGGGCATTTGTGAAGGGGCATTTGATGAAGGGGCATTTGATGAAGGGGCATTTGATGAAGGGGCATTTGTGAAGGGGCATTTGTGAAGGGGCATTTGTGAAGGGGCATTTGATGAAGGGGCATTTGTGAAGGGGCATTTGTGAAGGGGCATTTGATGAAGGGGCATTTGTGTTGGGACAAACATGGGCGCCGAGTTCAAAGCCCTTTGATCGCTCCCCCTCTCACTTCACTGGGCACTCCAGTTGGTGACAAACTACCAATCTACGTTGCTCCAGGTGAGGAGAATCTTCCCGTGGGCCTTGGTTTGAGTGTTGTGCACTACGTGGGGGAATAGCGAGGTATTTGGGACGGCCTTCTGCCCTCTCCTGCTTTGTTCTTGTCGTCTTTCGCCGGTGTGATGGTGCTGACGAGAGACACTCTGCTGGTCCTCCACCATACACCTGCGCTTCACACGGAGAAGAAGACTGAAGAAAGCCGCCGTCGCCATGACTACAAATTCACCAAGAGGGATCCACAGCATCTTTTCATTTGTTTTGAAAGGTCTTTTTGAGAGCCGTTCTCTGTAATTGTCACGGAACAAGACGTGGCGATGCCGCCTCTTCCTCTGATTGTTCGTCGCCCGTAGGGCTGTTGTGTCTGTGCTTTTGTTTCAGGCACCTAACCATCAGGGATGGAGTGATGTGGGGAAAGGTAGAGAGACGGAGGGAGCAATCATTTGCTCAGTGGTAGATTAACACTTAGCCAGCGCTTCAGCTCTCCCTGGCTACCTTTGTAGTTGCTTTGTCTGGCCCACGTCCCTGCTGCTGCCAACGAGGCCGTGGAGATGACAAAAGAAGATGGATTGAGGTGGCTTTAGTCGACACCATATTAGAAGATATTGTTTGTTTTATTGCTGTCTGTCATTAACCCATCAGTATAGGATGCTGTCTAGTATCTATCTACTAATCCCCCCCTGTCTCCCCGCTCCTCCGTCTCCCCGCTCCTCCGTCTCCCCGCTCCTCCCGCTCCTCCGTCTCCCCGCTCCTCCGTCTCTCCCCGCTCCTCCGTCTCCCCGCTCCTCCGTCTCTCCGCTCCTCCGTCTCCCCTCTCTTCCGTCTCCCCGCTCCTCCGTCTCCCCGCTCCTCCGTCTCCTCCTTCCGTCTCCCGCTCCTCCGTCTCCCCGCTCCTCCGTCTCCCCGCTCCTCCGTCTCCCCCCGCTCCTCCGTCTCCCCCTCCGCTCCTCCGTCTCCCCCTCCTCCGTCTCCTCCGTCTCCCGCTCCCGCTCCGTCTCTCCGCTCCTCCGTCTCCCCGCTCCTCCGTCTCTCCGTCTCCCGCTCCTCCGTCTCCCCGCTCCTCCGTCTCCCCGCTCCTCCGCTCCTCCGTCTCCCCCCTCCCCCGCTCTCCCGCTCCTCCGTCTCCCCGCTCCTCCGTCTCCCCTCCTCCGTCTCGTCCTCCGTCTCCCGCTCCTCCGTCTCCCCCGCTCCTCCGTCTCCCGCTCCTCCGTCTCCCCGCTCCTCCGTCTCCCCTCCTCCGTCTCCCGCTCCTCCGTCTCCCGCTCCTCCGTCTCCCCGCTCCTCCTCCCGCTCTCCGTCTCCCCTCTCCTCCGTCTCCCCCGCTCCCGCTCCTCCGTCTCCCCCCGCTCCTCCGTCTCCCGCTCCTCCGTCTCCCGCTCCTCCGTCTCCCCCTCCTCCGTCTCCCCGTCTCTCCTCCGTCTCTCCGTCTCCCTCCTCCGTCTCCCCGCTCCTCCGTCTCCCCTCTCCTCCGTCCCCCGCTCCTCCGTCTCCCCTCTCTCCGTCTCCCCCGCTCCTCCGTCTCCCCCCCCGTCCGTCTCCCCGCTCCTCCGTCTCCCCGCTCCTCCGTCTCCCCTCCTCCGTCTCCCCTCCTCCGTCTCCCGCTCCTCCGTCTCCCCGCTCCTCCGTCTCCCCGCTCCTCCGTCTCCCCGCTCCTCCCCCGCTCCTCCGTCTCCCGCTCCTCCGTCTCCTCCTCCGCTCCTCCGTCTCCCGCTCCTCCGTCTCCCCGCTCCTCCGTCTCCCCCGCTCCTCCGTCTCCCTCCCCGCTCCTCCGTCTCCCCGCTCCTCCGTCTCCCCGCTCCTCCGTCTCCCCGCTCCTCCGTCTCCCCGCTCCTCCGTCTCCCCGCTCCTCCGTCTCCCCTCTCCTCCGTCTCCCCGCTCCTCCGTCTCCCCGCTCCTCCGTCTCTCCGCTCCTCCGTCTCCCGCTCCTCCGTCTCCCTCCTCCGTCTCCCCCGCTCCTCCGTCTCCCGCTCCTCCGTCTCCCCGCTCCTCCGTCTCCGTCCTCCGTCTCTCCGCTCCTCCGTCTCTCTCCCCGCTCCTCCGTCTCCCGCTCCTCCGTCTCTCCCGCTCCTCCGTCTCCCCCGCTCCTCCGTCTCCCCTCCTCCGTCTCCCCGCTCCTCCGTCTCCCTCTCCTCCGTCTCTCCGGCTCCTCCGTCTCCCCGCTCTCTCCGTCTCCCCGCTCCTCCGTCTCCCTCCGTCTCCTCCGTCTCCCCTCCTCCGCTCCTCCGTCTCCCCGCTCCTCCGTCTCCCCGCTCCTCCGTCTCCCCGCTCCTCCGTCTCCCCGCTCCTCCGTCTCCCGCTCCTCCGTCTCCGCTCCTCCGTCTCCTCCTCCGTCTCCCCCGCTCCTCCGTCTCCCCGCTCCCCGCTCCTCCGTCTCCCCTCTCCTCCGTCTCCCCGCTCCTCCGTCTCCCCGCTCCTCCGTCTCCCGCTCCTCCGTCTCCCCTCTCTTCCGTCTCCCCTCTCTTCCGGCTCCTCCGGCTCCTTCGTCTCCCCGCTCCTTCGTCTCCCCGCTCCTCCGTCTCCCCGCTCCTTCGTCTCCCCGCTCCTTCGTCTCCCCGCTCCTCCGTCTCCCCGCTCCTCCGTCTCCCCGCTCCTCCGTCTCCCGCTCCTCCGTCTCCCGCTCCTCCGTCTCCCCGCTCCTCCGTCTCCCCGCTCCTCCGTCTCCCCGCTCCTCCCGCTCCTCCGTCTCCCCGCTCCTCCCTATGGATCAACTGATTATCTTTCTATGCACTCTACCTCACCTGCTGATGATGAAAAACTAGCGCGTCTCCGCCCTCTGAGCTGATGCATCTAATGAATCCTGTGTCAGGCCCCTGGCCCCGCCCACTCCATATTCCTGCCGGCCGGGCCCTCATCACATTCATGTCGTCGGGGCTAAATTGAAATTTTTTCCTCAGAGGTCGGAGACTCATTCCTCTGCCTTGGTGGCGCCGCCGTGTCAGGCTCCCGTGATCCCTGTCTTCATCAACGCCGTGGTGACGCTCTTCTTCCTCCTATGCGCTGTCAAAGCTTCTTCATTTCTCTGACACACACTTCTGTGCCCCACTCTGTTGAGTGTCAGCTATATGAGAGTAGATGTTCCGTTGCATGCAGGTTTAATATCTGTGCCCAATGTTAATAGAACACACTTTTTTCACTCTGCTGAAAATACTTACGTGGACAGGCAATTTATTTTATTTTGTTTTGTTGCTTTTTAATGCTTTATTAGGAACTTGCCACTTAAGTGGTAGATTTTATTTCAGTTTTATTTTGAGGTTAAACGGCAATTGATGTGTACTTTTTATTTTTAAGTGTATACGTTTTCATAATGTTATCTTAAACATAAGATTCGGTTTAAAAGGATCCACATATGTTCATTGTTTGCTGCTCCCTGCTATTCTGTGTTTTTCACTTTTTGCTTTCAATTATAGCCTAGTGTTTTTTTTAGAGAAACACAACAACTAGGTTGGGAATGTCAATGTAGGTGAACTAGCTAATCATGATCAAGATGAATGTTATGTACAATAACTTAAAGTGGTTGGAATAGTTTTAACTCTATGGTGGATTCGAGTTGTATGAAGGGATGTAGAATACGGACATAGACGGATTACTTTCCTGCGTTTTCCTCTGTGACCCTGGGGAAAGGAGTGCCAAACCTTCTGAAAAAGAAAAGGTCCCAAATGACAGCGCGGCCCCCATCTTGGGCACTATTTTCTACACGGTTCCACCTCTGGTTAGACGAGGAGCACTGCTAATAAAGTGTGTTCCCTTTGGAATGCCGTTGGTAGTTTCTCTCCGGACGCACGGAAACTGCTGACTTTGCATATTTTTGACTTTGCAAATCATCCAAATGCATTTTGACACGTCTGGTAATGTGTCAGAGAGCCATTGCCGTTTGATTGAAACATCAACATTCTCATTTGCGTTTTCCCCTTGATGTGCATAATTAAATTCGTACTGGCCTTCGGTCCCCGTCTTCCACTCTGATTGGCCCCCCCTCCGGCCTCTCCTCTCGGACTCGGATTGGCGATATCACCCGCTTATTATTCCCTGACCCGTGAAACCAATCGGACCTGTCTTCCCCCAAGCATCCACGTTTTGACAAATTGAATTCCGCGAGCGGAGGGGAGACGTACAGCACAGCCATCTCCCCACTCCCTACTTGTTCAGCGTCACCTTGAGATTCCCCGCTGACATACATGCTAGGATTTGATTATTTGATGCTGGGAGGCATGTGGCTTGTTGATTAGAAGAACACCAGACCTGAATCCTAATAGGAGCAGGCGTTCAGCTGTGGGTGCTTTTATAGATACACGCACACACTCGGCTTAATTTATTCTCATTTAATATGATATCTCGTCTACCTCTTCGCTTTTTTCTCTCTCTAACGCCCTCTTTTCTATCTTTGTCCCCGTCTCTGTCTCTTCCTCTCTCTTAATATGAACCTGCGTGTATTTGCTTCTCTGTGTGAAGTCAATCAGCTGTTAGCTCAGTCAGGCTCTGCCAATCGATAGCCTTCGATGATGTGTGACTGCACTGAATAAAGTATTGTCCCCAGGTAGGACCTACGTTTTTCATATCACCACCCTGGTGTTGCTCTGTGTGAATCACTCCCCTGATGTTACTCTGCGAATCACTCCTCCGGTGTTACTCCCCTGGTGTTGCTCAGGTGTTACTCCCCTGGTGTTGCTCTGTGTGAATCACTCCCCCTGTGTTGCTCTGTGTGAATCACTCCCCCGATGTTACTCTGTGTGAATCACTCCCCCGGTGTTTCTCTGTGTGAATCACTCCCCTGATGTTACTCTGCGAATCACTCCTCCGGTGTTACTGTGTGAATCACTCCCCTGGTGTTGCTCTGTGTGAATCACTCCCCCTGTGTTTCTCTGTGTGAATCACTCCCCCGATGTTACTCTGTGTGAATCACTCCCCCGGTGTTTCTCTGTGTGAATCACTCCCCTGGTTTTACTGTGTGAATCACTCTCCCGGTGTTACTCTGCGTAAGTCACTCCCCCTGTGTTTCTCTGTGTAAATCACTCCCCTGGTTTACTGGGTAGTGCACTGGTTCTCCAGCAGGGCCTGCCAGTCAGAAGTAGTGTGCTATATGTGGACGTACCCTTGTGATGTCAGCTGAGGTCCTTATTTGAAGGTATATGAATCCACACTGGATCCTTGGATTCTCTAGTTACTTGCTGCTCTTTCACAATACCATGGATTCAATGGAAACGCGACTGAAACACGCTCCTGTGTATCTGTTGATGAGCCGCGAGGTGTGTTTCCGTGGTCACCCTATTCGTGTTCTAGTGAACTCCTTTTGACTAGTGCCCTATGGGTTTAATGGAGGGCACTACGTAGGAAGTAGGACTGTGTTGTGTTTGCCAGCTGGGGAGTCGTCCTTGACTCTAAGAGCGGTGGTGATGGATCCTTTTTCCAGCTCATTTGTTGGATGGAAGGACCTGGATTAACCCCCCAGAGAGGACGGTTGGGATGGGGGCACCGCTGAAATGCCACCGGGATTCATACTAATATTAGTTCTATATAAATCCAATGCTACTCACTCCCCTCTGACCCCACATAGATTAACATCCCTCTCCACTTCTGCCTTAGAGATCTCTCCCTCCATCATTTCATTTCTCAGTTTTTCTCACCCTCGCCATCTCTCCCTCCTATCTCTCTATGAAACACACATTTCTCATAAGCGACACATAAAAGATAAGAAGTTAAGGGTAATAAAGAATCTAAAATAAAATCCACTTTTTCCACGGAATGAGCCATGTCCTTTTATTGACCTACCTGGTCTAGGTAGCTGTTGGATGCTGTGTTCCTAGGGCCTCTATTCCATGTCCTCATATTGACCTACCTGGTCTAGGTAGCTGTTGGATGCTGTGTTCCTAGGGCCTCTATTCCATGTCCTTTTATTGACCTACCTGGTCTAGGTAGCTGTTGGATGCTGTGTTCCTAGGGCCTCTATTCCATGTCCTTTTATTGACCTACCTGGTCTAGGTAGCTGTTGGATGCTGTGTTCCTAGGGCCTCTATTCCATGTCCTCTTATTGACCTACCTGGTCTAGGTAGCTGTTGGATGCTGTGTTCCTAGGGCCTCTATTCCATGTCCTTTTATTGACCTACCTGGTCTAGGTAGCTGTTGGATGCTGTGTTCCTAGGGCCTCTATTCCATGTCCTTTTATTGACCTACCTGGTCTAGGTAGCTGTTGGATGCTGTGTTCCTAGGGCCTCTATTCCATGTCCTTTTATTGACCTACCTGGTCTAGGTAGCTGTTGGATGCTGTGTTCCTAGGGCCTCTATTCCATGTCCTCTTATTGACCTACCTGGTCTAGGTAGCTGTTGGATGCTGTGTTCCTAGGGCCTCTATTCCATGTCCTTTTATTGACCTACCTGGTCTAGGTAGCTGTTGGATGCTGTGTTCCTAGGGCCTCTATTCCATGTCCTCTTATTGACCTACCTGGTCTAGGTAGCTGTTGGATGCTGTGTTCCTAGGGCCTCTATTCCATGTCCTCATATTGACCTACCTGGTCTAGGTAGCTGTTGGATGCTGTGTTCCTAGGGCCTCTATTCCATGTCCTCTTATTGACCTACCTGGTCTAGGTAGCTGTTGGATGCTGTGTTCCTAGGGCCTCTATTCCATGTCCTTTTATTGACCTACCTGGTCTAGGTAGCTGTTGGATGCTGTGTTCCTAGGGCCTCTTCCATGTCCTCTTATTGACCTACCTGGTCTAGGTAGCTGTTGGATGCTGTGTTCCTAGGGCCTCTATTCCATGTCCTCTTATTGACCTACCTGGTCTAGGTAGCTGTTGGATGCTGTGTTCCTAGGGCCTCTATTCCATGTCCTTTTATTGACCTACCTGGTCTAGGTAGCTGTTGGATGCTGTGTTCCTAGGGCCTCTATTCCATGTCCTCTTATTGACCTACCTGGTCTAGGTAGCTGTTGGATGCTGTGTTCCTAGGGCCTCTATTCCATGTTAGCATGGACCATTCAGCTTGTCAACCAATCCCAGAGCGGCGTACTAGGTGAATCCGGTGAGCTGGTTTACAGCTACACAAAACGATTAAACGTGGCCCCCAGGGGGAGGTTTTTCTCCTTTTGAGGACCTCTCCTCTGAGGAACCTGGGAAAGGCTGTTGTTGTGATGTGTTTCTATGGCTATCACCATGTGATTGGTGTTGGAAGCAGACCGCTCTACTCTGCCATATGGACGAGGTATAACTGAATCGTCTGGGGAAACAAACCTCCCAGTTTCAATGTCTCCGTAAATGACCCCTGCCTTCCTCTGGGTCCCAATCAGCATCCTTGTCCCCTCCCCTTTTCCGTGCTCTACTTTTGACTGCACCCCTAAGAGACCAGATGAGCAGGAGTGCACTATTCAGGATATAGGCGGCAATTTGGGATGTGGACTAGAGTTGTGGTGCCAGTTGTTGAATAATAGGCTGTGTACCGCTGGGATTTAGAGTAGCATTGCCCGAACCTCCTCCTTAACCCTTTTAACTGTATAGATTAGTCTGCCCACTCCCTCCCTCCTGTCTTCAGTCTCTCCAATACTCCATCTCCACTCGTTAATCAATCTGCCTCCATCCATTTATCCAGCCACCCACCTGCCCATCCACCCCACTCCTGTCATTTCAGTTGTTTTTCCTTGGCCCGCGTTTCTCCCCGCCTATTTTTTTAAAATTGCTGCCTTTCCCATCTGTGTTCTTGCCTCCCCGTCACACATTAATCTGCTTTCTCCTCGTCTCTTTAAAATTGCTATTCTTTATTATTCTGTTGCGATAAAAAGAAACACATTTATATTCACACACACACACACCCAGTATAGAGATTGATCCTTTTTTTGACTATTTGTTCTGTTTTCTCTAATCAATCTACTTAAGAATGACAGTCTGAAGCTGTTTTTCCCTGCTAGCCCAGGTCTGTGATTTAGTGGCCCAATGGGCTTCCAGTGTACGGGCCAGTGGGCTAATGAGAATGTCAAACACTTCACATGATAGATACCTACAGAGGAGGTGAAACTAACACCTGTCAGGATATTGCTAAATAGTTCATATTCATCAGGTAGACTTTTGCTGTTTGCTGCCTTGTGGGCGCCATGTGACGTAGTCAAATAACCCGGTCAAATAACCCAGCGTGTGACGAGGAGAAATGCTGTCTCTGGCACGGGCTGGATGTAAATTGGTTGTTAATGCGTTCGTCCCATTCGTTTTAGGTCTATTTCCCAACTGCCTCGCCGCTAAAGCGAAGGATGTTATGGCCTAGAAGTAGGGAGATGGGATTTGGATGGAGTCCAATCAGCATCTTTTAGTCCATTAGGTGCTTCGTCCATTGGTCCGTTGGGGGAAGTTCATCTCCGCCTCCCTGAATATGCTGACGTTTAATAGGTTGAAAACAAACACAGAGTGATCCAGACCCGCCTCAATGCTTAAAATACCAGACTCCCTTACGGGATGTCATCCTGATGGAGTCCACAGGCCAGACATGTTTCTTTATGCTATAAAAATAGGCACTTACTTTTTTAAATCAACTTATATTGTAATCCCGGAATGGTTGTATATCCTAGTTGTTGTGCTCTTGAATGACATTAGCTGGTCTGTTTCAGTAGATCAGCCGCGGTCTGTTTCAGTAGATCAGCCGCGGGTCTGTTTCAGCAGATCAGCCGTGGTCTGTTTCAGTAGATCAGCCGCGGGTCTGTTTCAGCAGATCAGCCGCAGTATGTTTCAGTAGATCAGCCGCGGTCTGTTTCAGTAGATCAGCCGCGGGTCTGTTTCAGCAGATCAGCTGCGGTCTGTTTCAGTAGATCAGCCGCGGGTCTGTTTCAGCAGATCAGCCGCAGTATGTTTCAGTAGATCAGCCGCGGGTCTGTTTCAGCAGATCAGACGCGGGTCTGTTTCAGCAGATCAGCCGCGGGTCTGTTTCAGCAGATCAGTCGTTTCAGTAGATCAGCCGCGGTCTGTTTCAGTAGATCAGCCGCGGTCTGTTTCAGTAGATCAGCAGCGGTCTGTTTCAGTAGATCAGCCGCGGGTCTGTTTCAGCAGATCAGCCGCGGTCTGTTTCAGCAGATCAGCCGCGGGTCTGTTTCAGCAGATCAGCCGCGGTCTGTTTCAGTAGATCAGCCGCTGGTCTGTTTCAGTAGATCAGCCGCGGGTCTGTTTCAACAGATCAGCCGCGGGTTTGTTTCAGCAGATCACCCGCGGGTCTGTTTCAGCAGATCAGTCGTTTCAGCAGATCAGTCGTTTCAGTAGATCAGTCGTTTCAGTAGATCAGCCGCGGGTCTGTTTCAGCAGTTCAGCCGCGGGTTTGTTTCAGTAGATCAGCCGCGGTCTGTTTCAGTAGCTCTATGTGAATGTCGTTGTACATTGTAAATTTGTTTAACAATATGCAGTTGATTCGTTTTTTTCCCATCTTCTATGTATTTCTTCCTCAGCTGGGTGCAGAGCTTTGGCCATGAGGGACTCGGGTTGCTGTTGGACACTCTGGGGAAATTACTGCACAAGAAGACGTATGTAACACTCCATTGAATATGTCTCATTGGCTAATCCAGAATTGTCACCTAATTCAATCTATCATAGAACTCTCCTTTTGAATGCCTCTCTCTGCCTCTCTCTCTGCCTCTCTCTCTGCCTCTCTCTCTGCCTCTCTCTATGCCTCTCTCTATGCCTCTCTCTATGCCTCTCTCTCTGCCTTTCTCTTTGCCTCTCTCTATGCCTCTCTCTCTGCCTCTCTCTATGCCTCTCTCTATGCCTCTCTCTATGCCTCTCTATGCCTCTCTCTCTGCCTCTCTCTCTGCCTCTCTCTCTGCCTCTCTCTATGCCTCTCTCTATGCCTCTCTCTATGCCTCTCTCTCTGCCTCTCTCTATGCCTCTCTCTATGCCTCTCTCTATGCCTCTCTCTATGCCTCTCTCTATGCCTCTCTCTCTGCCTCTCTCTCTGCCTCTCTCTATGCCTCTCTCTATGCCTCTCTCTATGCCTCTCTCTGTGCCTCTCTCTGTTGTCTCTCCAGCCAAGAGAAGCTTGACAAAAAGTGTCAACATAAAGTCATCCAGTGCCTAAAAGCCTTCATGAACAACAAGGTAAGTCTGCCGTTGGGGTTGTGTTAGTACTTCACTTCACCTGCAGGTCCACCACCCTCGTGTCCCACCGCCCTCGTGTCCCACCACCGCCCTCGTGTCCCACCGCCGCCCTCGTGTCCCACCGCCGCCCTCGTGTCCCACCCACCAGCCTCGTGTACCACCCACCACCCTCGTGTCTCACCCACCACCCTCGTGTCCCACCCACCACCCTCGTGTCCCACCCACCACCCTCGTGTCCCAGTGATCTTAGTCCACTGAGGGTGAACATAAGGTTGAGAGAACCAGGGGAATTTCTGGCACATATCCACACAGGCTGGAGCCAGTGTTGTAACAGTTTGTCCAGGTAATGTTGTGTTTTAATGACCGTTTCCCCTGTGTCCTATTATTTAGCGTCCTAACCTCTAAAACACCACCCTAACTCCAGAACATGTCTGTGCCAATTTCACAGCAGACGGGTGCAGTTTGACGACGGCCCTGGACACAAATTCTGGTCACTTTGCTCATGTGCAGAAAGTTTTATTTTGTCCCCCTCACCAACTTGGGGATTCAAGCTAACACCCTTTGTGTGCTGGGGCAGTGGTGTAACCACAAGGCTACATTGTGTAGGTCACATAAAGGTTATCTAAAGGGTAAACAAATAAATAGACCATGGAAACAGACAGTGGACAAGGATCACTAGAGACACAGAGACAAATCATCCCTTGACCTCAGAGTTGTAGGTTGTCGTCCCAAATCGTACCCTTTTGACGATACAGGGCACTACGTGTCCGTAGTCAAGGGTTCCATTTGGTATGCTGGGACCAGTCTGGACCACAGAGGCCGTAGTGGAGGGTTCCATTTGGTATGCTGGGGCCAGTCTGGACCACAGAGGCCGTAGTGGAGGGTTCCATTTGGTATGCTGGGGCCAGTCTGGACCTTAGAGGCCGTAGTGGAGGGTTCCATTTGGTATGCTGGGGCCAGTCTGGACCTTAGAGGCCGTAGTGGAGGGTTCCATTTGTTATGCTGGGGCCAGTCTGGACCACAGAGGCCGTAGTGGAGGGTTCCATTTGGTATGCTGGGGCCAGTCTGGACCACAGAGGCCGTAGTGGAGGGTTCCATTTGTTATGCTGGGGCCAGTCTGGACCTTAGAGGCCGTAGTGGAGGGTTCCATTTGGTATGCTGGGGCCAGTCTGGACCACAGAGGCCGTAGTGGAGGGTTCCATTTGGTATGCTGGGGCCAGTCTGGACCTTAGAGGCCATAGTGGAGGGTTCCATTTGTTATGCTGGGGCCAGTCTGGACCACAGAGGCCGTAGTGGAGGGTTCCATTTGGTATGCTGGGGCCAGTCTGGACCACAGAGGCCGTAGTGGAGGGTTCCATTTGGTATGCTGGGGCCAGTCTGGACCTTAGAGGCCGTAGTGGAGGGTTCCATTTGTTATGCTGGGGCCAGTCTGGACCACAGAGGCCGTAGTGGAGGGTTCCATTTGGTATGCTGGGGCCAGTCTGGACCACAGAGGCCGTAGTCGAGGGTTCCATTTGGTATGCTGGGGCCAGTCTGGACCACAGAGGCCGCAGTTGTGTGGCGCTGAAACTCGGTGTAACTAGCCTGGCTTACCAGTCCTCTCTTCTGGCCTTCCTCTGTAAGGTCTCGTGTCATCATCTGCCTCAGCAGGTGCCAATCGGTTTGGTTTTAATTATTTTTTACCCACGAGTCCCGGACGCTGGCTCGCTCACAGACACACCTCCCCTTTTCCAAAAGCATCCTGGGATGTGTTCTGCCCACAGCGCTCTGCCAGACAGGTGGTCTCAACCATCTGTCGTTTTTTTGCCCTCCTTTTCTCCCTCCTTTTCTCCCTCCATTTCTCCCTCCTTTTCTCCCTCCATTTCTCCCTCCTTTTCTCCCTCCATTTCTCCCTCCATTTCTCCCTCCATTTCTCCCTCTTCACCTCTTAATAAAGACAGGAAACATAGTCACGTGATTCCGTTTGCCATATCCCCTTCTGTTTTCCACCTAACCTTTCCTCCCTGATGTCACAGCCGTGACACACACAGCTTGATTGACGGCACAGTCGGGTGAACCTGTGCTGCTTGAAATCAGAACAGCAATGTTTCATACAAACATTATAATTGGAGATTCAGCCGACAAGGTCTGCATCGAAAAAGTCTAATCTACATTTGAACAAGTTCATGAACCCATCTTTTTGCATCTGTCTTACAGGTAAAATGTCTAATTCTGGAGATGAATATAATTCTGGTTTTGTTATTGTTAGACGTTTGTTTGTTAAAGGTTGCAGAACCAATGCAGAACCAGTATTTTTAACTGCTTATCAAGTGGATAAGGTCTGATCAGAGATGCCCAGGATCCTGTCCTTCTGAACCAAGTCCTCTAACTTCTTACTGACTAATTTACACAGTTAACTTGATCTGGAAATGACATGGTGCGTCTCCAATAATTTAATAATTTCAACATTGTTAATAAGTTCAGGGGTAAATGTGCTTAACTAGTGTAAACCTCACACGCCCTCACACACACTATCACACACACGCATACACTTCTCCATACTGAGTGGTTCTCAACCTAGTTTCTTACTTACCCCGGCTGCCGTCATCTAAACCGTAGTTTGAGAACACAAACGTTTAAATATTCTGCCCCATGACCTTATAACGGATGACAACATGACAGGTTATTTGCACTTGTTTTTATGTTTGGATTGGTGACATTGTCATGTCATTGTAGGAATGTTTGCAGTCTATCAAACTACACTGTGGATATAGACGAGCAGAGTTCCCCTTTTATTACACTTCGCTAAGCTGAAAAACATCTGATCTACTCTGTTTTAATTGTTACTTTCACAGAGGCTGTTGGGAAATGGCACATAATGACACCTTCTGTTACAGCAAAAACATTTTCCGTTTGTTGTTCTTTCTTGTGTTTATATATATATATATATTTTACTGTCATTTTCCCTGAGAAGTATTCCCAGGAACTCAGAGCACCAACCTGGGAGTCGACAAGCCGTTAACTGCTTTGCTCAGGGACAAAACAACAGGGCTGGTCTGTGTTTTTGTGTGTATATTAAATGTGTATTCTGTTTCCTGTTTCAGTACGGCCTGGAGCGTATCCTGGGAGAGGAGAAGAGCCTGACCCTGCTGGCACGAGCCATCGACCCCACCCAGACATCCATGATGACCGATGTGGTCAAGCTGCTATCCGCCATCTGCATTGTGGGCGAGGAGAACACGTACGACCACCGTCTCATTTCACCCTGCCCTCAGTTGACATGGCTCCTTCATACCACGTATCTTGCTTCACCCTGCCATCAACTGTCATGGCCCATTCATACCACATATCTTGCTTCACCTCGCCATCAACTGTCATGGCCCATTCATACCACGTATCTTGCTTCACCTCGCCATCATTTTCCCTGAACGTATCTTCCTGCCCTTCACCATATCTCGATCTGTCCTTCTGTCAACTTATTTCTCATCACCATCGTCTACCTCTTCTCCTTCTGTCTTTCCCACTCGTCCTTATCGATTAGTACGGGACGAGGAACTACCGGCAGGACTCCACTTCTGCATGAGCATTGGCTGGTTTAACTAAATATCTGCAGTGAAGTAAAACTGGGAGATGGCTGAGGCCAATTGTTTATTGATCCGTATCTTCCTCCGTTGTTTAGTAGTTTGTCGGCCTGTAAGAGTAACCGTACCCCATTAGGATTCAACACGATGAAGTGACACCGTGCTCCGTATGTAACGCACTTTAGCCTGGCCACTGCCGCTGATTTGCTCCACGCGCTTCTTCCCTCAGAATAACACACTTTGACACGAGCGTTTCATGCGCTAACCAGTCAATATCGCACGTATACGAGTCCGAAAAATGTTATTCCTTCCTCAGAGGAATGCCATTCTGCAAGATGAATGCCACCACCAAGGTCTAACGCTGTACGGAAGGCACAACTAAACGTTGAATAAATCACAGATGAAAGGTCTCACCCGGACAACACAAAGAAATAAAGTTGGCGGGGAGAGAGAGTGGCTGCGGAGGGAAAAAAAAAAAACGAATCCCATGATGAATGTGTTGCATTTATTTTTGCCATTTGTGCAGCTGTTCATGCGTTGCGTTTTTCCATTTAGTTTAGAGAAGGTCCTTGAAGCCATCACAGCCGCTGGGCATCGCCGGGCCATCGAGAGGTTCAGCCCCATCGTGGAAGGACTCCGGGATCACTCCGTCCAATTACAAGTAAGTGCAAAAAGGTCCTTGGTCAAAGCTCGATTCTGGGTCCCAAATCGCACCCTATCTCCCCAGCCTAGTTCACTATTTTCCACCTGAGCCTTTTGGTTAGTCATTTGTGAAACGCTAGTCAGGAGGCACTCAAGCGCAGCAATTTTTTTTAAAGAAGAAAAGAAATGAGGACAGAAATGAAATAATCGTTTTTTTTCTGTCCTTGGACAATATTCCCAGTGTTGTTGTGGCAGAATCAGCTAGTCTAACCGGTCGGTCCTCCCTACACACACACGGCCCTCCCTACACACACGGCCCCAAATGGTCACTTTCATTAAAACTAAACAAGCTGAACCTTCAAATACCACCGTAAAAAAATAAAACACTACCTCTCACAAGTTGAGGACCACAGAAATATGACCCACTTCTTTGCAGCACCAGAGTTATTTATTTATTATTTATTGAGTTATTAATACAAAGTAGAAGGTTGATAAGCTGTTAATTACTCATTTAGTGTTCGGGGCAACAGCTCCATTAGTGTGTCTTAGGTGTGTGGGGGGGAGTGTGTGGGGGGGAGTGTGTCGGTGGGTCGAATCTGGGTGAGTAAGTGGTGACTGATTTGTACCGGGGTCACTGGGGGAGTCTGGCCACTTCTAAAATCATCCGTTGGCCACATCCTCCCAAAAAAAGTAAAAGAAAGTGAGATACCCGGATTTAGCTTGGTTTGATGATTTACTTAATGGACCCATTTCTGTCTTGTGTTTTAACAATATATTGCCATCATCGGATAGGTGCATTTCAGGTGTTCATCCTTCCTGAAGTGATTGGGGCTGGCTGAGCTGTTCTGGCTACAGTTAGGTGATGCTTAACATTAAAATGGACCGGCTCTTCATTAGGATGCATGTAAGCTGACGCAAAGGCAACTTATTTTTTTTCGCGATGTCTTAACTGAGGCCCATTTAAACTGGAGCAGACAAAACCCTCTGTAGTGTCACTCAGCCTGTCAGTCGCTCTGTCTGCCTGCCTGCCTGCCTGACTGTCACTCTGTCTGCCTGCCTGCCTGCCTGACTGTCACTCTGTCTGCCTGCCTGACTGTCACTCTGCCTGCCTGCCTGCCTGACTGACTGTCACTCTGTCTGCCTGCCTGCCTGACTGTCACTCTGTCTGTTATACCGAGAATGGGGAATACCTGCTTTTGAGCCATTTCTTTTTTTCAAGTCTTTGTTATTTTCTTGATTTCCTCCTTGATGCTATTCCTGATGACTTTTTTCTGGGTCTTTTCTCTCTCCTGTGTTTTGTTCTGTCTGTAATACGGTGTAATCAACGTAGTTGGTCCTTCAGTAGGCTGGAACAAACGCATCAGCAGGAGCTGGGCTAGTCTAATCATGGTAACTGTATTGCTGCCTCGACGCTTTCACAAAGTGATGAAACAGGAACACAGACAACTTTGTGATCAGAACACTGTGAGGACAGCAACACCTTGAAATGACAAGATGAGTTGCTTCATAGCCAACATGTTAATAATTCATTCATATGTAACTATGTATTACAATTAAATAAAGTCATTTGCACTCTTATTTGATCTGAGTGCATGCTCCAGTTCAGCCAATCTCATCAGGTCTTGTCCTCTAGAGGTTATCAAAGCAACTTCTACTACGCTTATATATATATATTAAAGTCAAAGTCTAAGTATTTTATTGTCATGTGTACAGAATGACTTGCATCAAACTGCACAAGGAAATTCGTGCAGTACACAACATATCAGTTTTTCTTTATCGCCCAATGGGCACATCCATCCAAATTTGATGTTACTGATATCCAATCCATCTGTAGCCACACACACACACACACACACACACATAACACAGGTCGGAATTTGGTCCATGTTTTCCCCACTCGGTCCAAAAGTAATCTTCCCAACTGCCAATCAGCTGGATATGAAGATCGGTCTGTCTGTCTGTCTGTCTCGGTCCATCTGTTTTTGAATTTGTCTTTGTACATGTTTGTATGTCTTTGTCTCTGTATGTCTGTTTCTCTCTGTCTGTTTGTCTTTGTGTGCGTTTATGTGCCAGTACTGCTTCTGCTTTTCAGACTGGGTTTTTGTCTCTGCCTGCGTGATTGCTGTTTGCATTTGTATAATTATCCATAAGCCCATTTCAGCCAAGTGAATCGACAGGCAGACACAGGCCAGCCTTCAGGGTCTAGAGAGGAAGGCTTATCATAAGAAAATATTTTATTTATCACAATGTACTGGCCCCACGCCCGGCTCACAGCATTGTACACCACTTCCAGTTGGTCTGAAGACGACCTGGTGGAGGTAGAGAAGGAGGAGGGAAGGGAGGTGGAAGGGAGGGCATGAAAGAAGAGGGGAGGGGAAGGAAGGGGAGGTTGGTGATGAGGGAGAGGGCAGAGAGGGCAAGGGGGAGAAGTGATTAGAAAAACCAAAATAAGAGAGCAATACAAACAGCTTTTGACACAAATGATTTAGTCAAAGCACAGAGTTGTGGGATTATGGATGTCATGTATTATTGATAAGTTGTGTTTGGCTATTAATAACCAGTGACTGGTACACAACCCTGGTCCATTTAACCTGATGGATTATTTAGGACATACTCTGTACACATCCAGACCTTCATTCATACCCCTCTTACTACACACGCTACATTAGGCTGAAGGTGTGTGCGTGCGTGCGTGCTGCGTGTGTGTGTGTGTGTGTGTGTGTGTGCGTGCGTGCGTGTGAGAATTCACAGCTACATTTGGCTAAATTGTGCTCCCCGGGCTACGTTTGGCTCGAAGTGGTGGGTGTATAGGTGTGTGTTCATGAGTGTGTGTGTGTGTGTGTGTCTCTAAAATGAGGAACGTAAATTGTGTTTGGTTGCATTACTGATGTTCGTTTTTCCCGATGAAGTACAATCCTTTGGAACAATTATGATAAAAGTATAATGTTACATATTTTTACAATGACTAATATCATATACTAAATATAACTTTTACTTATTTCTGTTGCCATGGGTAGTTTTTTGAATAAATTTCTGTGTCAAAACACTAAATGTTCAGATGTTTGATTATTATGCTAAAGTGAGTTTTTATGGCAAAGTCATAAACAAAACAAATAATATATTTTGTTTATTGAATGCTTAGAAATCTGCAAAAACTGACAGATATTTCCTGAGCGTCTGCTCTTAGCTGTTGTTGGTTGGCTTTATTGGCAGTAAGCTTTTGCCAATTCGGTCAAATCTGATATAGTTTTGAACTCAAATGTACTGTGGCTATTTTAACCCTGGACAGAGCGGCCGACTGCTTTCTCGCATGTTACAGTTGTTTAATTAGCCTATAATGTAGCCTCAGATCCGCAGCTGTTTATATAGAAAAATGATTTGAACTTTCGATTCGGGAATGCTAGTAAACAGTCGCAGAGTTCAACTACACAAAGACCTAGCGCCTTCCTTTACTGTCGCTGTGTGCACACTATATAACCGCTGGCTGTAGATTTGAGATTGTATAGGGACTGTTAGCGCAGGCAGAATGGTCAACTGTGTGTGGAAACGTGTTGTCCTGCTGGTTAAGACCGTCTCCGCAGGCAGTAGACACAGCAGATGGGTTTCACAGCGTAGCCTGCATTGTTTGCAGCTCTGTCTGTTTAGTCTTTGAACACACGTATCCTAATTTTTCTTCCAATTATTCCAAAGTAATTATAGGCACATCACGGAGGCTAATGAAAACACAAACTGTGCTGAAATGAATTAATTTATTTTCCCCATTAATTTATTTATTCACATTTTGCCATTTATTCACAGTCAATTTGGCTTTGTTGGCAACCATATTATTTGATTAAAACCTAGAAAGCAAACAATTATAGAGTCATATATGCGTATGTTGACTAACCTGGTGTCTGCCGTTGGCTTATATTACTGTTAGATTTGTCTTTTGGACTTCAATTCATCATGAATTTAATGGCACCTCATTACCCAGGCGGAGTTTTCTATAGACTCTGGTTGGCTACTAGTGCATTCTGGGAGTAGGCTGACATTTTGGGCACAGCCCCCCCCCCATTGCCCCCTGTGCCCAACACAGTGTTACACTCCCAACACGTTTGACATTGTTCCCATAATGCGGACACACGCTCACCCAGGAGCTACTTTTAGGAGCAGTTACGTGCCTTGCTCAGCAACATACCTTGTTATGTCTTGGTTTTGAACCACCAACCTTTCGGTTACACGCCTGACATTGTGTATGTGCTAGGCTTTCTGCTGGGAGGCGTCCTTTTCTGAGATGAAACACTCTCTCTCACTCACACACACAGACGCACAGACACAGACGCACACAGACGCACACACACACACAGAGAGACAGATAGACACATGCATAAATTGTGCTGTTCCATATTGATGTACCTTTGCCAGACGCCGCTTCTCCACTAATTGCCAATCTTTGACTGCCTTGCAACAATGCCTAAATGTGCTTTATCACAGAAACAATCAAACTGAGACCACTTCCTTCTCTTTTTTCACCACACACACGCACTCAAACACAAACAAACCCGCACACACACAACACCGACAATGTCCTCATTTCATATTTCACACACGGGTGCGTCAGTTATAATGGATCAATAATTGATTGTAGTTTGTTTGCCTGACTAGTTCAATAGCTGGTATCTGTCCAGGGCTCCCGTTTGTGTTCCACATGAAATCCTCACCACACGAACTCATACGGGTGGAAGGAACGCCTTCCAAAAGACCCAGATTTGCCCTCACGTTGACTGCACACACACACAGCTCTACCCCACCTCTCCAGCCCTCCCTCCAGTCTGAATGAACTGTGCTGAATGTTATCTCTGTCTTCTAGGTGGCTTGCATGCAACTCATCAATGCCCTGGTGACGTCTCCAGATGAGCTGGACTTCAGGCTTCACATCAGGAATGAGTTCATGCGCTCCGGCCTCAGAGAGATGGTGCCGGTAAGACGTGCCGCGGCTACGCCGACCGGACAGACAGACGCGTGCGTGTGAATATTTAGATTGGTTGTTCACCCGAGTGAAATATTGTACGATGCTTCAAGGCAAATCATTTCTGAGGCACGGGGGACAGGTCTTGGGACACGGTCAATGTCGACCTTACGTGTGTGGGGAGGTTGGTGGCTCCTCGTGTGTGTGTGTGTGTGTGTGTCGGGGACGACGACAACTGATGCCCAGCTGGCTGGTTGAGTTTCTAGTCCCGGCTAAAAACTTAACAAAGACCACCCAAACAATAACGCCCTGATGAAACACACACACAAATAATACACCCTAAACGTAGTCCACACACAGAAATATAAATACACGCATACAATGGAAAGCCCACAAACACTTACTTCAAACAAAGTTACAGTTAAGCCCTACACACAAACACACACACACACACACACACATTACATTACATTCGCACAACACATATACACATTACACTCTCACAGCAAACACGCACAGCAAACACACACACGCACAACAAACAACACACACGCACAACGCACACACACACACACACACACACACACACACACACACACACACCCCACATTACAGAAGCACATTACACACACACACACACACACACATTACACAAGCACATCCCACACCCACATTACACACTCCCACTCCCCACCGGCTGCTGCTATACATGAGGGCAGTCATATTTAATGTTAACAGACCACGGTTATTTATTGCCAGACCAACGAGTCTGCCTCAAGGTCTCCTGTTGGACGCCGTGTGGGAAATGATGGGTTTCTCTCCACGCTGCCTGTTTTAATACAGAGGGAAATCTAATCTAATCATTCTTTTCTGCCACCTCCTCTTCTCTTGCTCCTCATTTCCTCTCCCTCCCCTATTTCATCTAATCCTCTTTTTGTTTTTCCCCGTACTGCAACGGCAGCACCTGGCGGTGGTTAGGAACGATGCTCTGGACATCCAGCTCAAGGTGAGGTGGATTTATTTACCTGTTGGGTCCAACCAAATAAACACTATGTGGCGGTTATATAAGGTAGAACAAATTATATTGAAATTCTTTCCAAAGGTGTTCGAGGAACACAAGGAGGAGGATATGCTGGAGTTCTCACATCGGCTGGAAGACATCAAGAGTGAAATGGAATATCCTTGTTTTTATGTACACACACGCACACACACATACACACACACACACACACACACACACATAGACCAGGTAGCCCAGCGGTTAGACCAGGTAGCCCAGCTGTTAGACCAGGTAGCCCAGCGGTTAGACCAGGTAGCCCAGCGGTTAGACCAGGTAGCCCAGCGGTTAGACCAGGTAGCCCAGCGGTTAGACCAGGTAGCCCAGCGGTTAGACCAGGTAGCCCAGCGGTTAAACCAGGTAGCCCAGCGGTTAGGCCAGGTAGCCCAGCGGTTAGGCCAGGTAGCCCAGCGGTTAGAACAGGTAGCCCAGCGGTTAAACCAGGTAGCCCAGCGGTTAGAACAGGTTGCCCAGCGGTTAGGCCAGGTAGTCCAGCTGTTAGACCAGGTAGCCCAGCGGTTAAACCAGGTAGCCCAGCGGTTAGACCAGGTAGCCCAGCGGTTAGACCAGGTAGCCCAGCGGTTAGACCAGGTAGCCCAGCTGTTAGACCAGGTTGCCCAGCGATTAGAACAGGTAGCCCAGCGGTTAGAACAGGTAGCCCAGCGGTTAGACCAGGTAGCCCAGCGGTTAGGCCAGGTAGCCCAGCGGTTAGACCAGGTAGCCCAGCGGTTAGAACAGGTAGCCCAGCGGTTAGAACAGGTTGCCCAGCTGTTAGACCAGGTAGTCCAGCTGTTAGACCAGGTAGCCCAGCGGTTAAACCAGGTAGCCCAGCTGTTAGACCAGGTAGCCCAGCTGTTAGACCAGGTAGCCCAGCGGTTAGGCCAGGTAGCCCAGGGGTTAGGCCAGGTAGCCCAGGGGTTGGACCAGGTAGCCCAGGGGTTAGACCAGGTAGCCCAGCGGTTAGACCAGGTAGTCCAGCTGTTAGACCAGGTAGCCCAGCGGTTAAACCAGGTAGCCCAGCTGTTAGACCAGGTAGCCCAGCTGTTAGACCAGGTAGCCCAGCGGTTAGGCCAGGTAGCCCAGGGGTTAGGCCAGGTAGCCCAGGGGTTGGACCAGGTAGCCCAGGGGTTAGAACAGGTAGCCCAGCGGTTAGACCAAGTAGCCCAGCGGTTACTGGCCTGAAGCAGGTATAGCTTCAGGCCAGTAACCCAAGGTTGTTGGTTTGAATACTTTTCGGCTAACAATATAATCTGTTCAACTAACCCACATCTCATCATATTCCCAGGTACTTCAGGGGGAGCACATTTCTACTTGCATGTGTGTGTATGCATGTATGTGACATCTTTATTGTCATTAAACACCCTGTGCTCTCCCACTGTTACACGTTAAACCACTAAAGCTGGCACTGTTGACCCCGACGCCACAATAGTGGGTTATGAAAGCCTCTCATTAAACGTCACAGATGGCATATCTGCTTGTCCTCTTTTGATCAGCCCTCATATGCTCTTACATATTTAATAGACCATGTTTTTCATATATATATATATCTATATATATATATATATATATATATATATTCTGCTATAACTATTGGTCGGATATTGTTGTATTATTTTATGGTGAAAACTCCTTGACCCTGTGTCTACTGATGTGGGAGATGTGTTCAACGTGGTCCAGAGTATGGTTAAGGACAGTGGGGCAGAGTCGTACTTCCTCTCCATATTACAGCACCTCATGCTCATCAGGAACGACTACTTTGTCCGGTGAGATATGACTGTCCACACAAGCTGACCTCCTGATCTGCCTCCACCTATATTGACTGGCAAACTCCTGGCAGTCTCTCCCCCCCTCCTCTCAGCCAGTTTCTCCCCCTCTCAGCCAGTCTCTCCCTCCCTCTCAGCCAGTCTCTCCCCCTCTCAGCCAGTCTCTCCCCCCTCTCAGCCAGTCTCTCCCTCCCTCTCAGCCAGTCTCTCCCCCTCCTCTCAGCCAGTCTCTCCCCCTCCTCTCAGCCAGTCTCTCCCCCTCCTCAGCCAGTCTCTCCCTCCCTCCTCTCAGCCAGTCTCTCCCTCCCTCCTCTTAGCTCTCAGCCAGTCTCTCCCCCCCTCCTCTCAGCCAGTCTATCCCTCCCTCCTCTCAGCCAGTCTCTCCCCCTCCTCTCAGCCAGTCTCTCCCCCTCTCAGCCAGTCTCTCCCCCCTCTCAGCCAGTCTCCCCCTCTCAGCCAGTCTCCCCCTTCCTCTCAGCCTGTCTCCCCCCTCCTCTCAGCCAGTCTCTCCCCCTCCTCTCAGCCAGTCTGTCCCCCTCCTCTCAGCCAGTCTCTCCCCCCTCCTCTCAGCCAGTCTCCCCTCCTCCTCTCAGCCGGTCTCTCTCCCTCCCTCCTCTTAGCTCTCAGCCAGTCTCTCCCCCTCCTCTCAGCCAGTCTATCCCCCCTCCTCTCAGCCAGTCTCTCCCCCCCTCCTCTCAGCCAGTCTCTCACTCCCTCCTCTCAGCCAGTCTCTCACTCCCTCCTCTCAGCCAGTCTCTCACTCCCTCCTCTCAGCCAGTCTCTCACTCCCTCCTCTCAGCCAGTCTCTCACTCCCTCCTCTCAGCCAGTCTCTCCCTCCCTCCTCTCAGCCAGTCTCTCCCTCCCTCCTCTCAGCCAGTCTATCCCTCCCTCCTCTCAGCCAGTCTCTCCCCCCCTCCTCTCAGCCAGTCTCCCTCCTGTCCCTCCTCTCAGCCAGTCTCTCCCCACTATCAGCCAGTCTCTCCCCACTATCAGCCAGTCTCTCCCCATTCTCAGCCAGTCTCCCTCCTCTCAGCCAGGATTTAGCCAGTCACTGGAGAACTGTATCACTATCAAGGTATTTTGGTGTCTAGGCGCGTCTCTGTATTATTCATTCTCTAATATCTTCACACTGAGAAAATTAATCACACGTTACATAACTAATGACAGACCCGGTTTCTTCGGAGCAGGCGGTGAAACGCGGAGTGCCAGACTCTTTAATCATTGGTATTTATCAAACTGTGAATGATACATCCCATATTCTTCAGATTAGAAAGTAATCTTCTGATCAGCCTTTGGGTTTACTCATCCAGCTGTGCGAGAGACTACCACGAAAACAGCTCTTTGAAAAGCGTCATTAAAAAGAACAGAAAGAGATGGAGGAACGGGCTGTGTAAGAGAGGGAAGAAGTCTGTAGTTAACCGAATGAACGGATGCTTGAGATGCAGGGAGGAGATGACACAGGCAGTGGTCCCTTTGTTTGTCCAAGTCATCGGGATGTTTTTAAGACCCGCCCGAGGAGGCTGGATGAAGGAGGAGAGGAGGCGAGGTTTAGGAGGAGAGGACCATAAGAGGAGGGATGCGAGGAGCAGAAGAAGAAGAGGATAGGCCACTTGTTTCTAATGAAGCTGCTGTTTAGATTTCATGATGATGGTGTTTATGTTGCTGATGGGATTTTATCACGAGGACATGCTGGAAACTTCTCTGTATCCTGTTCGTATCCTCAACAGTTTAATACTTGTGTTGCTTGCTGTGACAGTTTTCATCTATTATCAATCAACAGTCTTAAATCACATGTGAAATGTGGTATTCACTTACATACTGGCCTATAGGGATATGGGCTGTAGGGTACACAGGGAAATGCTGTATTAGCTGGCTGGGCTAATCAAATATTTGCTAGAGGGGGCTAATGCTATATTAGTTTCGCAGGGCTAATCCTACATTATATTAGATGGGCAGTGCTAATGCTATATTAACTCAGAAGGCCGGAAGCTAAATTAGCTAGGCAGAGCTAAGACACTTGGTCAGGGAGGCCTAGGCAAGGCTAACGCAGTTGCAGCGATGCAGCGATTATGCAATATTAGCTAGGCACGGCTAGGACTCTATTAGCTAGGCAGGGATATTGCTATATTAGATTGGTAGGGCTAAACAAGGCTAGGACTATATTAGCTAGGCAGGGATATTGCTATATTAGATTGGTAGGGCTAAAGCAGTATTCACATGGTAGAGCTAAACAAGGCTACCGTAATATTAGCTAGGCAGGGATAATGCTATATTAGATTGGTGGGGCTAAAGCAGTATTCACATGGTAGAGCTAAACAAGGCTACCGTAATATTAGCTAGGCAGGGATAATGCTATATTAGATTGGTGGGGCTAAAGCAGTATTCACATGGTAGAGCTAAACAAGGCTACCGTAATATTAGCTAGGCATAGAAGAATAGCCTGCTCCCTCTGCTGTTTCATTTAGATCTAATTGACCCAGACTTGAATCAACCTGCTAATTAAACCCAGGGAGGTCACACACTACGAAAGAGGAGAGGGGCTGGAACACAATGACAAAGAGGAACGGAAATGTCTATGATGACAGGATAGATTAAACGTATCGGCGAGAGAAGGAACAGCAGGGATAAGATGCTGATGTCTTTGTCAAGCAATCCTCTCTGCTGGAGACTATTTGAGGAGCCCTCCTAAGGCTTTACTATGAAACTCCAGCTGCTTTAGCTTCACGAAACAAACTTGGTTTCCGGGACCCATGTTGTTCAAAAAGTGTCCTCCTGTTTGCCATAACACGCGTGAGGCTACCTGTCAAGATAAGTGGGTGTCATGGCGATGTGAGGATGCATTGTTTGCTCCAAGTCCTGTTGGCTAGATTCTGATCTCTCAGGGATTTCTTAGGCGGCAGGTGATAGCCTGACTAATCGATAACTTCAGGAAGCATTTGGTCAGCTAATGTTGGCAAAGCCAGCTGGGTTGTAGAGGGCAATTTCCTTTTCACCCACACGACCGCTGGGGTGTGGCATTCTTTTGCTAATAACATTTTTTTTTAACGAGATAAATATGGAAATATGGTATCTTTTTAATCAGGTTCCCTTTATCTAATATTCGTTTTTGGTGGAAGATCTGATAACAACGTTTGCTTATAAAAATATGCAAATGTTAATCAAATCGTCACAATTGGTTTTCTACATCATTGTGTAATGATGACAAAGACAGAGAAGATGAAGAAAAGGGGGACGAACGGAATGAGGGAGACACTACAGTGGGGAGGAGAAGATTAGATAGGAGTAATAGAGTGAGGAGGAGAAGAGCTGGGAGGAGGAGACTGGGGAGGAGATGAGTGGAGAGGAGGAGAAGACTGGCGGAGGAGGAGTAGAAGAGTGAGGGGAAGACGAACGAGCACGCTGGGGCGTAACGTCTTTGTGAATAATCCACATCAACCCTGAGCTCTTTTCTGCTGGAGAGTCGACCACCTTAGGATTTAGTTCAACTCTGTTTCCTCTTCTTATAACTGTATGAATTACTAGTGATTGACAGAGATGGAAGGAGATCTCACCAGTCATTCCTGAGGAGGAGAATAAGAGACTAGTGATTGATAGATGGAAGGAGATCTCACCAGTCATTCCTGAGGAGGAGAATAAGAGACTAGTGATTGATAGATGGAAGGAGATCTCACCAGTCATTCCTGAGGAGGAGAATAAGAGACTAGTGATTGATAGATGGAAGGAGATCTCACCAGTCATTCCTGAGGAGGAGAATAAGAGACTAGTGATTGATAGATGGAAGGAGATCTCACCAGTCATTCCTGAGGAGGAGAATAAGAGACTAGTGATTGATAGATGGAAGGAGGTCTCACCAGTCATTCCTGAGGAGAATTAAGATCAGGCACGGTATTGAAACAGATCATTGTAGTTGTAGAAACGTCTCCCTGTAGATTCAGTGCAGGAATCTACAAACTCTGTTATCCTTTAGAAACTTCTGTGCAACCCATCAACTGAGTTAATAGAGTACACGTTGGACTGTGTTCCTAATGGCACACTGTTGAGGTGTTTTCTCGTAAGGTCGTGGGGTTAATGTTAATACAACGTGGTCATTGAGAATAACGTTGGTTCATCCATTTCTGATATTTAAACGACCATTTAATAATCACACGGATTCTTAGAATGTGTAGGTTGTTTACATTTATTTTATGTTGTACCTCCGGAGACTTTCATGTGTTGTTTTTTCATTAATTACTAAGAGAGATATTTGCATACCAAAATAATTAACAAAAAATTAATTTCGGTTCTAAGTCTTTTAATACATCTTTCTCTTGTCATTCTTTTTTCTCCCTCTTCCCTCCCTTTCTCTCCCCCCTTCCCCCTTTCCTCTCACATTCAGGTCACAATACTTTAAGATCATAGATGAATGTGTTTCTCAGATTGTCCTTCATCGCAGTGGGACTGACCCAGACTTCACCTATAGAAAACGCCTCGACGTAGACTTCACACATCTTCTGGGTTAGTGCACGCACGCACGCACGCACGTACACATAACTGTCTCTGTGTTTCAGAGGTGTGTGTGGACGTGAATAACTGTCTCTGTGTTTCAGAGGTGTGTGTGGACGTGAATAACTGTCTCGGTGTTTTTTAGAGGTGTGTGTGGACGTGAATAACTGTCTCTGTGTTTCAGAGGTGTGTGTGGACGTGAATAACTGTCTCTGTGTTTCAGAGGTGTGTGTGGACGTGAATAACTGTCTCTGTGTTTCAGAGGTGTGTGTGGACATGCATAACTGTCTCTGTGTTTCAGAGGTGTGTGTGGACGTGAATAACTGTCTCTGTGTTTCAGAGGTGTGTGTGGACGTGAATAACTGTCTCTGTGTTTCAGAGGTGTGTGTGGACGTGAATAACTGTCTCTGTGTTTCAGAGGTGTGTGTGGACGTGAATAACTGTCTCTGTGTTTCAGAGGTGTGTGTGGAAATAACTGTCTCTGTGTTTCAGAGGTGTGTGTGGACGTGAATAACTGTCTCTGTGTTTCAGAGGTGTGTGTGGACATGCATAACTGTCTCTGTGTTTCAGAGGTGTGTGTGGACGTGAATAACTGTCTCTGTGTTTCAGAGGTGTGTGTGGACAAGGCTCGAGTTGAGGAGTGTGAGCAGAGAACAGCGGAGTTGGCACAAAAGGTATCTATACACACAATAGAGACAGATGTTTGTTTAGCAACACTCCACAACACTACAAAGTGTTTAGTAGAGCAGCGAGAGACTCTACTGGAAACATCTGTAGACACTCTCTTTCTCCGTCAGGTAGACGGGTCGGTCTGAGAGCTGTCAGGTAGACGGGCGGTCTGAGAGCTGTCAGGTAGACGGGCGGTCTGAGAGCTGTCAGGTAGACGGGCGGTCTGAGAGCTGTCAGGTAGACGGGCGGTCTGAGAGCTGTCAGGTAGACGGGCGGTCTGAGAGCTGTCAGGTAGACGGGCGGTCTGAGAGCTGTCAGGTAGACGGGCGGTCTGAGAGCTGTCAGGTAGACGGGCGGTCTGGGAGCTGTCAGGTAGACGGGCGGTCTGAGAGCTGTCAGGTAGACGGGCGGTCTGAGAGCTGTCAGGTAGACGGGCGGTCTGAGAGCTGTCAGGTAGAGCGGCGGTCTGAGAGCTGTCAGGTAGACGGGCGGTCTGAGAGCTGTCAGGTAGACGGGCGGTCTGAGAGCTGTCAGGTAGACGGGCGGTCTGAGAGCTGTCAGGTAGACGGGCGGTCTGAGAGCTGTCAGGTAGACGGGCGGTCTGAGAGCTGTCAGGTAGACGGGCGGTCTGAGAGCTGTCAGGTAGACGGGCGGTCTGAGAGCTGTCAGGTAGAGGCAGGCTGTGTTTTCATCCACATGCTGCATAAGGGTTCATCCCTGACTTAAAGCCGTTGCAAACTGTATCATTTACCATCCCCTGATTCATTGCCAGATTACTTGAAATCGTTAATGCAGTCTCTGGTAATTAACAAGATTCACAGATTAAAAACCAGTGCATTGATTTTGTGAGGATTGCACTTTGTAATTGTGGGTGAAAATGAATGGGGCAGTGAAATTGTTCTAGATGAGGGGCCGGAGTCAGTCTATTTCTACTTGAGACACACACGTATGCCCACCCTGAATACTGGGACTCCCTGAGACACACACGTATGCCCACCCTGAATACTGGGACTCCCTGAGACACACACGTATGCCCACCCTGAATACTGGGACTCCCTGAGACACACACGTATGCCCACCCTGAATACTGGGACTCCCTGAGACACACACGTATGCCCACCCTGAATACTGGGACTCCCTGAGACACACACGTATGCCCACCCTGAATACTGGGACTCCCTGAGACACACACGTATGCCCACCCTGAATACTGGGACTCCCTGAGACACACACGTATGCCCACCCTGAATACTGGGACTCCCTGAGACACACACGTATGCCCACCCTGAATACTGGGACTCCCTGAGACACACACGTATGCCCACCCTGAATACTGGGACTCCCTGAGACACACACGTATGCCCACCCTGATTACTGGGACTCCCTGAGACACACACGTATGCCCACCCTTCCATTTACCCCTTACGGCCCCCCGTTGAGCGGAGTCTGAGGGAAGAAATAACATATACATGGTTTGTAAAGCGCCTGCTCTGATTATTTAAGTGGTTTTGGATCAGCCTGGTATGGAGACCTCCTGGGGGGATGAGTTGACTGGATGACAGGGTGTGGGTGGGTGTGTGTGTGTTGTGGGTGGTTGGGTTTTTGAGAGTGGTGGGTTTTTGAGTGTGTGTTTTGTCGGTTTCCTGAACCACACAGTGATAAACGCATTGACTGGATGAACCCCAAAATGACAAAGAAGCATCGACAACATTCACATGCATTTCCTTTGAATTTTAACGGTCTGTATTAAGGAGACTTTAATGACCACCGTTTAAACAAGACACCCTTGTCTCTCCCCACTGCCCTCTCCTCCATCTCTCCCCCCTCCTGCCCTCTCCTCTATCTCTCTCCCTACTGCCTTCTCTCCATCTTTCTCCCCCTCCTGCCCCCTCCATCTCTCTCCCCCTCCTGCCCTCTCCTCCATCTCTCCCCCTCCTGCCCTCTCCATCTCTCTCCCCCCCCTCCTGCCCTCTCCTCTATCTCTCTCCCCCTCCTGCCCTCTCCTCCATCTCCCCCCCCTCCTGCCCTCTTCTCTATCTCCCTCCCCCTCCTGACCTCTCCTCCATCTCTCTCCCCCTGCCCTCTCCTCTATCTCTCTCCTCCCTCCTGCCCTCTCCTCCTCTCCCCCCCTCCTGCCCTCTCCTCCTCTCTCCCCCTCCTGCCCTCTCCTCCATCTCCCTCCCCCCTCCTGCCCTCCCTCCATCTCCCCCCCCCTGGCCTCCCTCGCTCCCTCTAGTTTGATGAGGAGTATCTAGGCCGGCAGGAGTCTCAGGCCCAGCTGTTGAATAGTGAAGAGAAGATCAATGAACTGCAGGCAGAGCTTTTGGCCTTCAGGTCTCAGGTAACCTGCCAGCACTCATATAACCATGCCAACACACACATACAAACGCAAAGAATTAACCAACACACACACACAAAGAACCAACCAACACACACACTCAAATAACTAACACACATACTCAAAGAACCAACACACACACCCAGTGGGTAAGATACGTTAAGACTCAACACACACACAAAAATACCATAAATTCTACTAGCTCCAGTACCTTTCTGTCCCTTGTCAAAACTAACTTCTGTCTTTTCTAATAGCCAGCCAGTTTTAATAATAGTTTTTTCCCCAATGTGTTTTTTTCCACAAGTTCTCTCTATCAACACGCTTTGCAGAATCGTGTGTGGAATTAAACTGGTAGCGCTTAATAATATTATTTGACACAAGCAATTGTCTTCGGTGTTTGAGGTGAAGAAGGAAGTCTACTGGACACAGACACCTGCCTCGGGCTGTGATTTTACTATTTCACTGATCACTATCCCCGAAAAGGAAATGGTTCTTCTCAACTTCCTGTCTTTTTCTCGACTTGTTTGTGTCCTTCTCCACAATCCCTGGTTCACCCCCTCTCTCCTCTTCGCTCTATCTCGCTCTGCTTTGTGAGATAAGTGCACTCAAAGAACAAATGGATAGAGAGCAGAGAAGAATCACTTTTCTGATAATTTTTCAATTTGGGCGAGTAAACACATTGAGAGAATACTCAAATAGCATCTCCCCCCTCTCACATTGAGAGAATACTCAAATAGCATCTCCCCCCTCTCTCATTGAGAGAATACTCAAATAGCATCTCCCCCCGCTCACATTGAGAGAATACTCAAATAGCATCTCCTCCCCCTCTCATTTGAGAGAATACTCAAATAGCATCTCCCCCTCTCACATTGAGAGAATACTCAAATAGCATCTCCCCCCTCTCTCATTGAGAGAATACTCAAATAGCATCTCCCCCCGCTCACATTGAGAGAATACTCAAATAGCATCTCCCCCCTCTCTCATTGAGAGAATACTCAAATAGCATCTCCCCCCTCTCACATTGAGAGAATACTCAAATAGCATCTCCCCCCTCTCACATTGAGAGAATACTCAAATAGCATCTCCCCTCTCTCATTGAGAGAATACTCAAATAGCATTGAGAGAATACTCAAATAGCATCTCCCCCCTCTCTCATTGAGAGAATACTCAAATAGCATCTCCCCCCTCTCTCATTGAGAGAATACTCAAATAGCATCTCCCCCCTCTCACATTGAGAGAATACTCAAATAGCATCTCCCCCCTCTCTCATTGAGAGAATACTCAAATAGCATCTCCCCCCTCTCTCATTGAGAGAATACTCAAATAGCATCTCCCCCCTCTCTCATTGAGAGAATACTCAAATAGCATCTCCCCCCTCTCACATTGAGAGAATACTCAAATAGCATCTCCCCTCTCTCATTGAGAGAATACTCAAATAGCATCTCCCCCTCTCAATAGAGAATACTCAAATAGCATCTCCCCCTCTCATTGAGAGAATACTCAAATAGCATCTCCCCCCTCTCTCATTGAGAGAATACTCAAATAGCATCTCCCCCCTCTCTCATTGAGAGAATACTCAAATAGCATCTCCCCCTCTCATTGAGAGAATACTCAAATCATTGAGAGAATACTCAAATAGCATCTCCCCCTCTCTCATTGAGAGAATACTCAAATAGCATCTCCCCCCTCTCTCATTGAGAGAATACTCAAATAGCATCTCCCCCCTCTCTCATTGAGAGAATACTCAAATAGCATCTCCCCCCTCTCTCATTGAGAGAATACTCAAATAGCATCTCCCCCCTCTCTCATTGAGAGAATACTCAAATAGCATCTCCCCCCTCTCTCATTGAGAGAATACTCAAATAGCATCTCCCCCCTCTCTCATCCTCGTTACCTCCTCGCTCCTCCTCTTTTTTCTCTATCCAAGTCCCACTCTCTTCCCTGTTTCTCTCTCTTTTCTTTCCCCGGCTTGTTATTTCTCTCTCAGCCCTCTGCTTCTCATGTCTTGATGTCAGTTTTCACTTTGGAGTTTTCCGTCTAGTCGATCGTCACTAGTGTACTACATAGGGCTGGGCGTTAGGGACACTGGTTCCCTTATTGTCTGGGGTAACCGATCGTCACTACTGTACTACATAGGGCATAGGGCTGGGCGTTAGGGACAGTGGTTCCCTTATTGTCTGGGGTAACCGATCGTCACTAGTGTACTACATAGGGCATAGGGCTGGCGGTTAGGGACACTGGTTCCCTTATTGTCTGGGGTAACCGATCGTCACTAGTGTACTACATAGGGCATAGGGCTGGGCATTAGGGACACTGGTTCCCTTATTGTCTGGAGTAAACCGATCGTCACTAGTGTACTACATAGGACATAGGGCTAGGCATTAGGGACACTGGTTCCCTTATTGTCTGGAGTAAACCGATCGTCACTAGTGTACTACATAGGACATAGGGCTGGGCATTAGGGACACTGGTTCCCTTATTGTCTGGGTTAAACCGATCGTCACTAGTGTACTACATAGGACATAGGGCTGGGCATTAGGGACACTGGTTCCCTTATTGTCTGGAGTAAACCGATCGTCACTAGTGTACTACATAGGACATAGGGCTGGGCATTAGGGACACTGGTTCCCTTATTGTCTGGAGTAAACCGATCGTCACTAGTGTACTACATAGGACATAGGGCTGGGCATTAGGGACACTGGTTCCCTTATTGTCTGGAGTAAACCGATCGTCACTAGTGTACTACATAGGACATAGGGCTGGGCATTAGGGACACTGGTTCCCTTATTGTCTGGGTTAAACCGATCGTCACGAGTGTACTACATAGGGCATAGGGCTAGGCATTAGGGACACTGGTTCCCTTATTGTCTGGAGTAAACCGATCGTCACTAGTGTACTACATAGGACATAGGGCTGGGCATTAGGGACACTGGTTCCCTTATTGTCTGGGGTAAATGCGGCCCATGTTGGGCTCTGATTGTGTTCTGGGCTCTTGCAGTCAACACTAACACACTGCTGTTTATTTGTTGTGATGGGTTTGTCTGGACCCGGAGAAAATACAAGGCAGCTGGATACGAGGTGTGCTGGTTCCACATGTAGTAGGAGCCACACACACACACACACACCCACACACACACACACACTCCGTGAGAGTCTGTGGTTTGGTGCAGAGAGAGAGCAAACCGTGGCTGACCTCAGTGTGGCTTTGCTTTTTAATCTAAAACTGTTGGCTGGATCAATAAACCATTTGCTCTGCGCCGTCCAATCTCCACGCTCTCTGTCCTGCCCTGGTTAGACCGTCTGATTATTACCTTTCGAAGAATCAAACGGAGTATGGCAAAGGGGTTTGATCGCCGAAGATGACTCGAACGGCTAGATTTACCACAGCCCCTCAGTCTACATGAATCAGGAACCGGGTTGACTCTCCATCACTCTGTCTTTATGAATCAGGAATCGGTTCGACTCTCAGTCACTCAGTCTTCATGAACCAGGACCAGGGTGGAGCGGGTCGTCTTTTTGGACACACACAGACACCTCTTATACTAAACACACAAAACATAATATTTTTTACAAATAACCCTAGATGTGCTAGAATTTCCATATTAGTAGTATTCAATATAATGCATAAATCATTTTGAAATAGGGACTCCTTTTTTTATGACGACTATCGCAAGGATTTTGTTTGACTAAAGGTCTGTGTTCATATCTAGTTGTCCGTTGGAAATAACAGTTACATAGATTTCAGCATCAATAAACAAAGAACTATTCAACCTTTTGTCACCACTTACAATTAACTTGTTTAAATGACTAAAAACACATAAATAAAGCTTGAATCATGACGCCTATCGATGTACATCCAGGAATAGATAACGATGCATCCATATAAGGAGGTCATTCATGTTTATGCTCTTGTTTTCCACAGTTTGGAGCGGTACCAGTTGGGATGTCCAAATCTGGGCTCCTCCCCTCCTCCAGCTCCTCTTATCCCCCTGTCCCTCCTTGTGCTCCCTCTGGTCCAGGAGGCCCCATGCCTCCCCCCCCTCCTCCACCGCCTCTACCTGGCTGTGGACCCCCTCCCCCACCAGGAGTGCCTCCCCCGTTTGGCTGTGCCCCTCCCCCACCTCCCCTTGGTTTTGGGGGTCTGGGCTCTCCCACACATCGGTCCCTGCCTTTTGGCCTCCGGCCCAAGAAGGAGTTCAAACCTGAGACTTCCATGAAACGTTTCAACTGGGCCAAGGTGAGTCCCCTGTTGTACAGATAGTGTGAGGTGCTTTGACCCGGTGTGAGGTGCTCTGACCCGGTGTGAGGTGCTCTGACCCGGTGTGAGGCGCTCTGACCCGGTGTGAGGCGCTCTGACCCGGTGTGAGGCGCTCTGACCCGGTGTGAGGCGCTCTGACCCGGTGTGAGGCGCTCTGACCCGGTGTGAGGCGCTCTGACCCGGTGTGAGGCGCTCTGACCCGGTGTGAGGCGATCTGACCCGGTGTGAGGCGCTCTGACCCGGTGTGAGGCGCTCTGACCCGGTGTGAGGTTGATATATAATGGCATCAATTAAACACTACAGACCTCTAGTTATATTATGGCATCAACTAAAACACTACAGACTTGTTGATATATAATGGCATCAATTAAACACTACAGACCTCTAGTTATATTATGGCATTAACTAAAACACTACAGACGTTTTGTTATATAATGGCACCAACTAAAACACTACAGACTTTTTGATATATAATGGCATCAACTGAAACACTACAGATGTTTCCACACTACAGATGTTTCCACAACAACAGCCTCTGTTCCTTCTCCCTAATTATGTTATGTGACCTTGTAGTCTAATTCTTTCTTTGATATATAATGGCATCAACAAGATACTGTACAGATGTTTCCACATCTTCTTGGCAAAAATATTCACTTTTTCTGTTCCTTTGCCAGCAGTCACCCCCCCACACACACACACCAGTACAGAGTACAGCCATTTATGTAGCTTCTTGAAGACTAGCTATTAAAGCACTAGCTTTGTTCCTCTCTCTCTGGTTTCCGATAGACTCTGAAGCTATTGTCAGACAGCCTTGACTGGGCGTGGCCAGATGTTTTTCCAAATCTACTGAGTGATATTAGTTCACAATATTACAATTAATATTTAATCTCACTTCACTGGGGCATGGCCCTACGTCTGTGTAGCAAGCTGTACCATACGATCCAGATCCCATTGGGAAAAGGAGTGTTCCTGTTGGTGCGCATCACAAATGACACCCTATTCTCAACCTGATTAAGTGCACTACTTTGAACCCTACCCCATCAGAATGTAATGCGCGACGGGGACTAGGGTGCCAGTTGGGACCGGCGTGTCGTGATGTAGCCGGCTTCGACGGGACGCAGAGGAGACCGTCGTGTTGCCACACATCTGTTCCAGATGCTATATATGTTTAATATCCCAGAACTTCTGGAATAATAGGATGTGGAGGTTCAGAGATGGTGTCTTCTGTGGTATCTGCTGTTGTATTGTAAAACAGCTGGTGTCCTTAAACCTGACATATTTAGAATTAATGAAGCGACCAGAGAAATGCTTTATTAATTTAATAAATTGCGTGATCAGAACATATGCCTCTTAATTATGCCCGATAGAGAGGGAGAGACTAGGGCTCACATAAACACACAGCACCTCTCATCCATCTTACCTTAAGCCACCTTCTCTTCCTGTCTGCGTGTGTCATATCTGCTTGGTGCGTGTGTGTGTGCGCGCGCGTGTGTCTGTGTGTGTGTGTGTGTGTGTGTGTGCGTGTAGATCCGGCCACAGGAGATGTCTGAGAACTGTTTCTGGGTGTTGGCTGATGAAGATCACTATGAGAGCCCGGACCTCCTGGACAGACTGGCACAAACCTTTGGCTCCTACAGACCAGGTCAGACGTTTTATTTGTTTATTGGGTTCCCCATATCTCCAGTCTGTTTGTTGGGTTCCCCATATCTCCAGTCTGTTTGTTGGGTTCCCCATATCTCCAGTCTGTTTGTTGGGGTTCCCGTATCTCGTGTCTGTTTGTTGGGTTCCCCATATCTCCAGTCTGTTTGTTGGGTTCCCCATATCTCCAGTCTGTTTGTTGGGTTCCCCATATCTCCAGTCTGTTTGTTGGGGTTCCCATATCTCCCGTCTGTTTGTTGGGTTCCCCATATCTCCAGTCTGTTTGTTGGGTTCCCCAGATCTCCAGTCTGTTTGTTGGGTTCCCCATATCTCCAGTCTGTTTGTTGGGTTCCCCATATCTCCAGTCTGTTTGTTGGGTTTCCCATATCTCCCGTCTGTTTGTTGGGGTTCCCCGTATCTCCAGTCTGTTTGTTGAGTTCCCCATATCTCCAGACTCTATAACACTGATATAACGACAGCACTTATAGAACTACACTGATATAAGCTGTTGGTGACTAGCTACATTAATAAAGTTAATCAGACACACCCAGACAGAGGGTCATTCTCCACTGTTTTGTTCTGTTGTGTGTCAGCCCAGATCTTGTATGATGGATTATTTAGTTTTCACTCCGCAACTCGAGTCGTCTCTCCGCTCAGGACGCCATTTTGAATTATTCATCTAGCCATTATCTACCTGCCACTTCTACTCCATGAAGCACCAAGACACACGCACACACACACACACACACACACACACACACACACACACACACACACACACACACACACACACACACACACACACACACACACACACACAACACAGATAAACACACATCAGAGCTCTTCGTTTTGTGACTTCACGGTATTAAATAATTGATTTGTTTCTAACAGTGTTTAGTTCTTAAAACAGTGGTACGGGTGGTGGAGTGTTGGATGTACCGGTGTATTGTTTTAGGCCTCCTGTGGCTCTCCTCACCACGGCACTCTGTCTGCCACCACGGACAATCAGTGACCCGACTAGTGGCTGTTTTTATATCTCTGTGTTTAATGCCGTTCGGTTGTCGACATTCAGATGAATGATTTGAAACGCTGTCACCGGGAACATGGACTTTGGAACGGCTTGGTGGCCTGAAAAGATTCCCAGCTGAAGTGATGTCACGCCAAGTTGTGCAGTTCTGCACGTGTAGATAATCCCCCTCCCCAAACTCAGAGACAAAATAATCATGTTTTATTAATGCCCCTACAGTGTTTGTCAGGCTCAAATCAATGGCTTTGTAAGAGCAGGATGCTGCATGTTTATGGAGCTAAGTATAGATGTCTGTGGGACACTCCGTTGTGAGTCTCATGACTTTTTTAAAATGGATGTATTTTACCTTGTCCCCACATCGAGTGATGCATAAATTCATGGGTAAAAATAGCCCACAGTGTCCAATACACTCAACAATATTTAATCATTATTTGTTTGTGCTATTTGTCTGTTTAAATTGTTTAGGTTGTGTGCATATTGGCATATTGGCTAATATGCAGCAAATCACCTATTCTACCTTCTACTTCATCAAAATAACATTTAAGAAAAAGATATTAGATTTATCTGTGAACAGGTTAACTGTGGTGCATTTTCATTTTATTGTTTTCAGATCCTGATATAAATGCTATAGATTGTGTTCTTTAATATGATATGTTTTGTGTTGTATATTTGTATTCTAATGAGCTCCAAATGCAAACACATTCTTGTGGTCTTCAAGACAAAACTTAAATAAGACCTTAAATAGGATTGTCCTTTATTTAATATATTTAGTATGTAAGTCAGGGTTTCTGTTAAATGCCGTAGCTCTGGTACGTGGCTCTGGTACGTTCAAACACATGATGTCTAAATACACCACACCGTCTTCCTCTTAACTTGTTGAGTGTATGTGTGTGTGTGTGTGTGTGTGTTCATCTGGGAGACTAAATTAATCATTTAAAATTCATTTGGATTCATTTGTCGGAGCCTGAAAGACACACACGGCGTCGTCTGTGTGTGTGTGTGTGTGTGTGTGTGTGTGTGTGTGTGTGTGTCCCTGTAGTAGAGAGTAAGTGTGTCCATGTGAATGAGATTGGGAGAGGGATATAGATAGAAATAGGGAGGGGTTGTGTGTGGTCTTCAGTGTTTTACCGTGTCTTCTGAGTCCTGCTGTCAGACCTGTGGTTGTCAGAGTAAAGCTATTGTCTGTTCATCCCACACTCACACCCCCTCCATCCCGTGTCCTCCGTTCTCCCCTCTTCTTTTTTTCCATTTATCAACACCAGTGGCTGCACACAGTGCCCCTTACCTCCTCTTCCTTCCCTTTTCCTCCTCTTCCTCACCACTTAAATGCAGAAGCATCTGGATCGGCATTAAACTTTTAAACCTCCACATTCTCTCCGCCACTCGGCGCTTATCCTCTTTTAAATATTCATCCCTCTATATTCCATGTCTGAGTTGCTCTTCCCTGATGATTACGATTATTACGTTACGTTATTCTCCTGATTATTATATGTACAACTGCTTCCTGTCACACACACACACACACACAGACACACTCACACTCATAGTCCCACTCACACACACACACACACACACACACACACACACACACACACACACACACACACACACACACGCACACACGCGAAGCACAACATTTATTTCAAAGAGTTTCTTTTTATTCTCCTAAGTGGTTTGTCAACTCGACTCTTATAGTATGATCAGATATATATCCCATATAAGATGTGTTTTCTGTCTGTGTCCTGGTGATATATGAGAACGGTGATAGCAGAGACTCACTCAAACACACTGAACAGTGTTTTTCTTCATATATGGGCGAATGATAGCGGTCGATCTGTGACTAGCTGACACCTGTATCCTAAATGGCTGTTGTTACCTGTATCCTGTATCACAGAGCCATGGTGGAATCTAGCACACTATTTAGAGACTAGTGTGTGATTCAGGACAGGGCCCAATGCACTTGTGACAATCCCTGCTTGATTAAGTACTGTGTTATTAAGTTAGCCGTAGGGGTAGCGCCTTTCACAGCCCCGGGGCTTCTTTAAATGGAGTCGTGCTTGTTGTGGTTTTGCTATTCAGGGCTGTTTGTGTTTGTTGTGCAAACCGGGTCAAGTCTGGGGCTAATCCTGTTTTAACTCCTCAGTTCAGTTCAGGCCCCAACAAATTGAAATTAATGGGTGCTTTTCTTTCACTTTAAGAGGAATTATAAGCAGATATGTGATTATGTAAAGGAATCTGATCCTCTGAATTAAATCGTCATGACCAAATGTGAACACTTTTTACAGTATAGTGCCCTTCATCTCACACCAGCCCCATGTACCTTAGAAAATAGAGTTAAGTTAAGCCTCTGTGTTAGTTTCTCTTAGCCACGTGTTATCTGGGACAGATCCGCCTGTTAAACTCTGTCGGCCAATCAACAGTCTACAGACACAATTGTTTGGCCAATCAACAGTATTCAGTAGGAATTGTTAGCCAATCAGTGCTTTTATATTACTAATGACCGTCTAATTGTAGGGCCAACCCATTATGTCAGTGTTTTACGCCTGGCTCCATATGTGCATGTTTTCAAGCAGCGTGTGTGTATGTGTGTGTGTGTTTGACAGAACAACAGGCTCTGGATGTACAGGTGTTTCAGCCTGAGGGAGCAGTCAACATCTGGGGGCCAAAGCTGTCCTCGGTCCCACCCTGCGGATGAGCAGCTGTGTGTGTGTGTGTGTGTGTGTGTCTGCCTTTGTGTCGAAAGCTGTGTTCACACAGACAGGCCTTTCCGACATTCCTGTTATTGGTGTTTCAAAGTCAGATCGTTTTTATCACTGACTGACACACACACACACAGACACACACACACAAACACAGACACACACGCGCGTGTGCATTAGATTACGTGTTAGATGCCTCCTCCATTGCACTTTCTAATGCAAACTCAGCTTTCCTCTGCTCTTCTATTCTCACACACACATTTGAATGTTCCTGGATGAGTGTAACTGTGGAACCCAGTAGTCTGCTCTTTTGGGGGTGTTTGGCGAGGGGGGCGGAGGGTGGAGGAGGGATATGTGCCGAGTCTCCATCAACTCAGTCTCATCATGTACTCTAGGCTCTTCAGCACAAGCACACACATGCATACCAACTCTCCTCGCCCCTCTGCCGAATACTGTGGCTGATTGCACTGCTCATTTGGTTTCTCATTGTGTTGAGCCAGGAGGACAACCACAACTACCCCCCCCCCCACACACACACACACACACAACTCCACCCAACCTGCCCCCACACCCACCTGCCCCCGACAACCACACCATCTAAGTGGAAGTGGGTGTGCAGTTATAGATCTCCAGCAATGGCCCTCACTCATCACTTCTCCCATTGGTGCCGATTGAATCAATCCTGTTTCCTATGGGCACTCCCGCGTCTGATATTGATAAAAGAGATGTGTGAAGATTGCTCTGGGCCAGGTACAGGCTGAGCCGTGCCTGTCTCTCACAGAGTATTATTTGGAGAGAGAAAGCTTTCTGCTTTGGGCTGGATCAAACTGGTGATCTGGATGGATTGATGACAGCCATTACAGACTGTTCTGGGAAAACAGATTCGGGCTGTGTGGAGAAGAGTGGGGATGAAGAGTAGTTGTCTGTTGTGCGCCGTATTCACCCTAAAAACATGCACGTGTTCTTCTGGCTCAGCTTCCGCTGCGGGGACAGGGGCAACAGGTGGATCCTGTTTGCCAATTATAGCCCACTAGAATCTTTACCATGGACCCCCTGCACCAGTCAGGTCTCTAGTCTCCGGATCTCACTCTTTTCATCCCACCATTCCTCTCTCTCCACTAGTTATAACTTTTCTCCCTCCGTCATCGCTTCTTGTCCGTCTCCCCCTCTGCCTTTTTCTTCTCCCTCCCACCTATGGAGCATCCAGTCTCAGACAGTGAAAATGGCTCCATCACTGCTAAATCCTCGCTGCGTTTCCTCTGGCCTTGCAGTAAACAGTTTGGTCAGGGTGTCTTTGTGGCAGTGCAGGTTTAGTTGTGGCATCTTCTTTGTGACGCTTCACCAATCCTGTCTGTCGCTGCTGATGTGACAACTCTGCTGGGTGCCTTCCTGTTTGTGTGAATGGGGCGGTGGATTGTGAACGCACCCACCCACACACACACACACACACCTCTGCTCAGTCTTAAATTACACCCCTATTCCCAGTGTCTCCCAATCCGTGTGTTATCTTACCTAATTAACCAACCGAATAAGCTTATCAAACGATAAGGGAACAAATAGAGGAGTCACGTCAACAACTGAAAACAAAACAAATGTGATTTCTAAGAGGTCTTCGCTAAATCTGGTCAGAAACAGAAGTTTTAAAATGAGTTTCAAAAGAAAACCTGTCCCTCCACTCAATCAAAATAAACATCCACAATGATTTTGGATGGAGTGTAAACAAAAACCAACCAACAAAGAGCTGTGCTATACAGAGGTGGTAAAAACATTTGATGTTTGTGAAGAGTTGGGGGCTATGAGGTGCAGAGGGTTTAGAGCACAACAACAGATCTGCCGTCACTCTGTAATGGTAGCCTGTCGGTCACTGACTTGATTCACTCCAATGACGACCAACACTTTGTGTCTTGGGTCGTGAACAATTGTCAGTGTCTTCCGCTGACACCACCGGGGTATAGATCCAGGTCTGCAGTTTGCTTGGTCCTCTGACACACTATGTGGTCGAGGTGGTCATGCTATGCTTGTAAAAAACACATCTTAGGGTCAATCTTTTTCAGCATTTTCAGAGAGGAGAAGCGTTGGTGTGTGTGTGGGGGCGTGTTGGCGAGACACGAACACACCGTTTCAACCCTGTCGCCGTAGGGAGATCAGACGGGCCGTCGTCAGGTTGTCAGGAAACGTAATGATACTGTTGGAGTTGTTTATTGAGCAGCCGCCCTCGAGACACTCCTGTTGAGGGAAAGATTGTTTTTCTGCCGCCACACCGGCAGGTCCCTGACCTGCCCGTCTCATCACTATCAATAGGCCATTCACTGTCTGTTGCCAGTAAACTTGATCAGGGTTTTCTGGTTGGCTGTTGCCACACATTCATGGGTGTACAAATTGAACAGAAGGGGTCTAAGAACACAGCCCTGAGGGGTTCCCCGATTCAGGATGAGCTGGTCTAATGTGTTGCTACCATGCTTCACCACCTGACCAGCCAATAAGTAATCTGTGTTCCAGGGTTTTAAGATTAGGGATGATATTGGATGATCTTATGATGTTGATTTGTGGGATGACTTTGTTTAAGTGTTTCCAACGGGTTTGGGCTGACCGTAATTATGTTACATCATCTACCAGCGGGGTGTCCGGGATGACTGTGCTGATGTGGGTCTCTGTGTAGTGTATGTGTGTGCTCTGTTGTTCAGCCCCATCCAGCCCTGCAGATGTTAACCTGTGTAGAGGCTCCACTCACGTCACCTACAGGGTCCAGTGTCACATGGTTCAGCGGTGCTTCAGTCATCCAGCACGTCTAGAGGGCTTGCGTCATGGCACAACTCTGGTCTGGGTCTCCCTTGGTTGTCTGTGATAGATTAAAGACCTGCCCCTGTCTGGCGTTTGTGTGTAATCCCCCACAGGGACGCCACCTGCTGACTAACAAGATGAGCCTGTTTTTAATCAAGTCCCACCCCCTCAAATCACAAGCAAGAAACTGTTAAGATGATAAGATGTGAGAACTCGGGGAAATAATTGAAAGGCCCCTATGCCACCGCCTGGGAATCCTCACTATGGCGTGCAACTTCCTGCGTCCCAGCATGCACCCTGGGCCCTGCATAGAGCACGCCTCCTACCGGGGACTCGCCGGAGTCTGTAAAGGGGGTAGGGTTTGGTTTGGAATGCGGCCGTAACACCTGCCCAGTGGAACTGTGGACTGATGGACTGGAGGCTCAGCCCTCGTCTCCTCATATCTCAAACTGATGGACGAACACACACACACACACACGGTGGTGTCGGCCGAGCCGCCTACTGCTCCGCATCTGGAAACGACCCTGCCGTGGATGGCTGAATTGGCCCTGTTCTTGCCGGGCACAATCGACAAGACAGAAACTGAGAGGAATGTGGTTGTTGTTGGCGGCAGGGGAGGGTGGAGCTGTGTGGCTATCGTCTGGGTGGAGCGGAGAGAAGGGGCAAAGAGGAGAGAGAGTGGAGAGAGGAGCGTGGTGTGGCTGACAAAGAGGAGAGAGAGTGGAGAGAGGAGCGGAGGTGTGTGTTAGGAGGAGGACGGGGGAACACTGTGTGTTAGGAGGAGGACGCAAAGAGGAGAGAGAGTGGAGAGAGGAGCGGAGGTGTGTGTTAGGAGGAGGACGCAGCGGCCCCGCTGTTTCCACGGTGACCGGGCACAATACGACAAGACAGAAACTGAGAGGAATGTGGTTGTTGTTGGGAGGAGGACGGAGAGAAGGGGCAAAGAGGAGAGAGGGTGGAGAGAGGAGCGGAGGTGTGTGTTAGGAGGAGGACGGAGAGAAGGGGCAAAGAGGAGAGAGAGTGGAGAGAGGAGCGGAGGTGTGTGTTAGGAGGAGGACGGAGAGAAGGGGCAAAGAGGAGAGAGAGTGGACACGGCTGGCAGGGTTTCATCCTGTTCACGCAATGTGTTAATAATCACACTGAGACGCAGAATCACCTAGAGGGTGGGGTGTGGGTGGAGGGAGAGTTATGGCACCAGGATGCACTTGTGGGAAGACGGCATGCCGGTAGATGTGTGATGCTTTGGGCAAAAATCTACTGGTAAACCCTGGGTCCGGGCATTCATTTGGACCGTCACTTTGAGACGTGCCACATACCTAAATACTGTTGCAGACCAGGTACACCCCTTCATGGCCACAGACCAGGTACACCCCTTCATGGCCATAGTATTCCTTATGACAGACCAGGTACACCCCTTCATGGCCATAGTATTCCTTATGACAGACCAGGTACACCCCTTCATGGCCATAGTATTCCTTATGACCGACCAGGTACATCCCTTCATGGCCATGGTATTCCCTGATGACAGTGGCCTCTTTCAGCAGGATAATGAGGCCTGCCACACTGCACACGTTGTTCTGGGAAGGTTTGAGGAACATGCTGGAGTTCAAGGTGTGGCCAGGTTACCTGTCTCACAGTGCAGTCTATCAGATAAACAGGATACTCATTTCTGGCAGTAGGCCCACAGGAGACGATGCCACTCACATCTAAAGCACTTTCAGCTGTATTTAATTGACTGCCGCACACACAGGTTGGGTACGTGTGTGAGGGGGGACCTGTTTTTCCTGCAGCCTGAGGCCAGTCCAGCTGTCTGATATCCACGAACGCTGGGACTCTATCACATCATCAGACCTCTATTGCGTTATCAATGACAGCTACTCTCTCTCTCTCACCCACACACTCACCTCCCTCCCTCCTTATCTCCCACTCTCTCCCCCACACACTCACCTCTTCCCCTCTCTCTCGCTCCCCAACACACTCACCTCTTCCCCTCTCTCTCTCGCTCCCCAACACACTCACCTCTCTCACCCACACACTCACCTCTCTCACCCACACACTCACCTCTCTCACCCACACACTCACCTCTCTCACCCACACACTCACCTCTCTCACCCACACACTCACCCACACACTCTCTCTCCCCACACACTCACCTCTCTCACCCACACACTCACCTCTCTCACCCACACACTCACCTCTCTCACCCACACACTCACCTCTCTCACCCACCAACACAGTCACCTCTCTCACCCACCAACACACTCACCTCTCTCACCCACACACTCACCTCTCTCACCCACCAACACACTCCCCTCTCTCGCCAACACACTCACCTCTCTCACCCACACACTCACCTCTCTCGCCAACACACTCACCTCTCTCGCCAACACACTCACCTCTCTCACCCACACACTCACCTCTCTCACCCACACACTCACCTCTCTCACCCACACACTCACCTCTCTCACCCACACACTCACCTCTCTCACCCACACACTCACCTCTCTCACCCACACACTCACCTCTCTCACCCACCAACACACTCCCTCTCTCACCCACACACTCACCTCTCTCACCCACACACTCCCTCTCTCGCCAACACACTCACCTCTCTCGCCAACACACTCACCTCTCTCGCCAACACACTCACCTCTCTCGCCAACACACTCACCTCTCTCACCCACACACTCACCTCTCTCACCCACACACTCACCTCTCTCACCCACCAACACACTCCCCTCTCTCGCCAACACACTCACCTCTCTCACCCACACACTCACCTCTCTCGCCCACACACTCACCTCTCTCACCCACACACTCACCTCTCTCACCCACACACTCACCTCTCTCACCCACACACTCACCTCTCTCACCCACACACTCACCTCTCTCACCCACACACTCACCTCTCTCACCCACACACTCACCTCTCTCACCCACCAACACACTCCCCTCTCTCACCCACACACTCACCTCTCTCACCCACACACTCCCCTCTCTCACCCACACACTCCCCTCTCTCGCCAACACACTCACCTCTCTCGCCAACACACTCACCTCTCTCGCCAACACACTCACCTCTCTCACCCACACACTCACCTCTCTCACCCACACACTCACCTCTCTCACCCACACACTCATCTCTCTCCCCACACACTCACCTCTCTCACCCACACACTCACCTCTCTCACCCACACACTCACCTCCCTCATCTCCCTCTCTCTCCCCCACTCACCTTTTCCCCTCTCTCTCTCGCTCCCCAACACACTCACCTCTCTCACACACTAATCTCTCTCTGTCCCTATGCACTCCCTCTTTCACTCACCCACACACTCACCTCTCTCACCCACACACTCACCTCTCTCACCCACACACTCACCTCTCTCACCCACACACTCACCTCTCTCACCCACCAACACACTCACCTCTCTCACCCACACACTCCCCTCTCTCGCCAACACACTCACCTCTCTCGCCAACACACTCACCTCTCTCGCCAACACACTCACCTCTCTCGCCAACACACTCACCTCTCTCGCCAACACACTCACCTCTCTCGCCAACACACTCACCTCTCTCACCCACACACTCACCTCTCTCACCCACACACTCACCTCTCTCACCCACCAACTCACCTCTCTCTCCCTCTCTCACCCACACACTCCCCTCTCCCAACACACTCACCTCTCTCACACACTCACCTCTCTCACCCACACACTCACCTCTCTCGCCCCAACACACTCACCTCTCTCACCCACACACTCACCTCTCTCTCCCTCACCTCCCTCACCTCTCTCACCCCCAACACACTCTTTCACTCACCCACACACTCCTCTCTCACCCACACACTCACCTCTCTCACCCCACACACTCACCTCTCTCACCCACACACTCACCTCTCTCACCCACCAACACACTCACCTCTCTCACCCACACACTCCCCTCTCGCCAACACACTCACCTCTCTCGCCAACACACTCACCTCTCTCGCCAACACACTCACCTCTCTCGCCAACACACTCACCTCTCTCGCCAACACACTCACCTCTCTCGCCAACACACTCACCTCTCTCACACACACTCACCTCTCTCACCCACCCACTCACCTCTCTCACCCACCAACACACTCCCCTCTCTCGCCAACACACTCACCTCTCTCACCCACACACTCACCTCTCTCGCCAACACACTCACCTCTCTCACCCACACACTCACCTCTCTCACCCACACACTCACCTCTCTCACCCACACACTCACCTCTCTCACCCACACACTCACCTCTCTCACCCACCAACACACTCCCCTCTCTCACCCACCAACACACTCCCTCTCTCACCCACACACTCCCCTCTCTCACCCACACACTCCCCTCTCTCACCCACACACTCCCCTCTCTCGCCAACACACTCACCTCTCTCGCCAACACACTCACCTCTCTCGCCAACACACTCACCTCTCTCGCCAACACACTCACCTCTCTCACCCACACACTCACCTCTCTCACCCACCAACACACTCACCTCTCTCACCCACCAACACACTCACCTCTCTCACCCACACACTCCCCTCTCTCGCCAACACACTCACCTCTCTCGCCAACACACTCACCTCTCTCGCCAACACACTCACCTCTCTCACCACTCACCTCTCACCCACACACTCACCTCTCTCACCCACACACTCATCTCTCTCACCCACACACTCACCTCTCTCACCCACACACTCACCTCTCTCACCCACACACTCACCTCCCTCCTTATCTCCCTCTCTCTCCCCCACTCACCTTTTCCCCTCTCTCTCTCGCTCCCCAACACACTCACCTCTCTCACACACTAATCTCTCTCTGTCCCTATGCACTCCCTCTTTCACTCACCCACACACTCACCTCTCTCACCCACACACTCACCTCTCTCACCCACACACCACCCTCTCTCCGTCCACTCACTAGCCTGTTCACGGAGCTAACAGCAACAGTTCATCTAAGCGTCAGTGTGTGTGCTCTCTCCTCTTCTCTGGTTCCATCCATTAGCCTTTATCGCACGCTACATAGATCTGACATCCACAGCGGATTCCTGGGTCAACTCTCCTAGCCGCCTGTGTGTGTGTGTGTGTGTGTGTGTGTGTGTGTGTGTTAATGTTCAGGGAAGTGGGTCAGTCCCAAATGGAAGCCTATTCCCTAGTGAGAGGTACTACCCTATTCAGGAGCCTGCCACTGACTTTCTGCTGTAATTTGTCAGTCGGTTTTAGTTAATGTCAGAGACTGGGACAAGGACCATTATCCCATACTGCTGCTGACCTGTTTAACCTCGCTACTCTCTCCTTTCTCGGCTCTGTCATTCTCAGTTCTGCTCATCTAACACAAACACACACAAATTATCAGCTCTTTTTGTCACATCTACAAAAAATACTTTTTAATTGTTTCCAGGAAAGAGGCTTCCAACTTTCTCTCTTATTATTCCAGGGCATACTCCAGGCTGTACATTACCGTTGTCACTGAGCTGTACCAGGTTAACTGTTAACACACACACACAGTCACACACACACAGTCACACACACACAGTCACACACACACACACACACAGTCACTCACACACACACAGTCACACACACACACACAGTCACACACACACACAGTCACACACACACACACACACACACACACACACGCACGCACGCACAGTCTAACACAGTCACCTGTGTATTCAGTAATACTTACACACTAATAGTTGGCAAAACTGACCAGTAACTCTTCATGATGAAGATATTTTTCTCTTCAGACTAGTCTGACACACACACACACACGCACACACACCTCATTAACGCTGCCACTACTCAGAATTTACCCCTCAGTTCACCGATATTCTTCTCGTGATCCTGCCAGGGACACATGAATACACAGCGAACATTTGTTGAGAGTGTGTGAGATTTGGTGCATGCTGGATACGACAATGTGTTTCTGGACTATGTTAAGGGTTGGTCTGAACGGGCCCAGTTAGATGTGGACGTGTGGACCTACTTAATGTCTGTATGTTGGGTTTTCTAACATGTGTATCTGTCAGCTGATCCCTGTCTGAATCAGTAGGAACACGGCTAGCGGCTGCATGTTTAGACCTCTGAGACGCCGCTTCCTCTTAACAGTGGTCATGAAATATGAACGGTGTTAAAACATGATTTAAAAAGTTACTCTGGGGTCACCGCTGAGCCGGGAATCTGAAATCATCCGGATTTAATATTTTATTGCTTCCCAGACCTGCTGAATAAGAAGAGCGGGTACGAGGGGTGTTGGGGTGTGTGTGTGTTTCGGCTTGTGGGTGTGTGTATCTGTGTGTGTATCTGTGTGTGTATCTGTGTTTATGTGTGTGTGAGTGTGTCAGCTTGTGGGTGTATCCATGGCGTTTGCATTCATGTTATGTGTTTTAGTCTGTAAGTGTTGAGCAGGTAGTGCTGTCAATCATGATCTAGACTCAGACATTGTCTGTCTCCTTCACCTCCTGGTGCCTCTCCTCCTACATTCCTTCCTCTCCTCTTTCTGTCTACTTCTCTCTGTTCCTTCCTCTCTGTATCTGATCTCTCTCTTTCTCACTCACTCTTGTCTTTTTTCTAAAGAGAGACATATCTCAGGTCCTATATCAGTTTAATTGTGATTCGTTTTAGTAGATCAATGTTCTTCTCTCAGATAGGATAGTAGTTAGCCTCTGGAAACACTGTTGATTTCCAATTTCCTACCTCATTAAAATGAAATGCACCTCTGCTCTCTCCTCACTGTTACTTATGACACACACACACACACACACACAAACACAAGTGCATATCCCGTCACCCACATCTGTGCTCACCAGGCACGCAGTGAACTTATGTAGCCCAGATAGATGATGGAGAGACGTGCTGAAGCCCTGGAACAGAAGGGGGAGCGTGTGAGAGAGAGGGGGAGAGAGAGAGTGGGGGAGAGAGAGAGAGGGGGGAGAGAGGGGGAGAGAGAGAGGGGGGAGAGGGAGCGAGCGAGAGAGAGAGGGAGCGAGCGAGAGAGAGAGGGAGCGAGCGAGGGAGCGAGCGAGAGAGGGAGCGAGCGAGAGAGGGAGCGAGCGAGAGAGGGAGCGAGAGAGGGAGCGAGCGAGAGAGGGAGCGAGCGAGAGAGGCAGCGAGCGAGAGAGGGAGCGAGAGAGGGAGCGAGCGAGAGGGCAGCGAGCGAGAGAGGGAGCGAGAGAGGGAGCGAGCGAGAGAGGCAGCGAGCGAGAGAGGCAGCGAGCGAGAGAGGAGGGAGCGAGGGAGCGAGGGGGAGCGAGCGAGAGGGAGCGAGCGAGAGAGGGAGCGAGCGAGAGAGGGAGCGAGCGAGAGAGGGAGCGAGCGAGAGAGGGAGCGAGCGAGAGAGGGAGCGAGCGAGAGAGGGAGCGAGAGAGAGAGGGAGAGGGGAGCGAGAGAGGGAGCGAGAGAGGGAGCGAGAGAGGGAGCGAGCGAGGGAGCGAGGGAGCGAGCGAGGGAGCGAGCGAGGGAGGGAGGGAGCGAGGGAGGGAGCGAGAGCGAGGGAGGGAGCGAGCGAGGGAGCGAGAGAGAGGGAGCGAGGGAGGGAGCGAGAGAGGGAGGGAGGGAGCGAGGGAGGGAGCGAGAGAGGGAGCGAGGGAGGGAGGGAGCGAGGGAGGGAGCGAGGGAGGGAGGGAGCGAGGGAGGAGCGAGGGGAAGGGAGGGAGCGAGGGAGCGAGCGAGGAGGGAGTGAGCGAAGGAGGGAGCGAGCGAGGGAGGGAGGGAGCGAGCGAGGGAGGGAGCGAGGGAGCGAGCGAGGGAGGGAGCGAGCGAGGGAGGGAGCGGCGAGGAGGGAGCGGCGAGGGAGGGCGCGAGCGAGGGAGGGAGGGAGCGAGAGAGGGAGCGAGAGAGGGAGGGAGCGAGCGAGAGAGGGAGGGAGCGAAAGAGGAGGGAGCGCGAGAGGGAGGGGGAGCGCGAGAGGGAGGGGGAGGCAGAGGGGGGGGGCAAGGGAGGCAGAGGGAGAGGGGGAGCGCGGGAGACAGACTGAGAAGAAATGCTTGGAACAGCAGCTGTGTCTTTTCAATCAGGGCCGTGTTCAATCAGGGCTGTGTTCATTAGGATGCAACGTCAACAAACACAATTAAATGCTGTCATGTAAAACAAACATCCCTCTCCTATCTCCCTATCTATCCATATCTCCATATTCCTTTATATATCTTTCTCTCTTTCCTTCTTATCACTTGTTTACAGTGTTCTCCCTTCATCAGTTTCGTCATATCCAGCCAAATATACCACCCATGTCTTCTTAACACATAGAGCACACTTTTGCTGTCAGACCCACTTCGAGTCATTGGTGATTCTTAGGGATTCTGCTGTTTTTGTTTCCTGGTCTCTGGTGGTACGCATCTCCCTATTTTTGGGTCAAGGACATTTCGAAGTGACCCGACACTTTTGAACGGTACTGCATATGTACACTTTCCTCAACACATTCCTCTGACCCGTCAGCTGTATAGAGACTCCTGAACCAGCAGGGGGCGTGAATGAGAGCTGCTGCATGGGGTTTTCTAAAGCCGGCAGACGGCCCGGGGTTTGACAGGCACTTAGTCCTTTTAGATCTGTAGCAGGTCGGCATGTCAAGTATTACTCAGTTTTACCGTGCAGCGCTCAGGGCGTGAAAAGAGACTGCTAAGTGTTCGCTGAGACATTCCACCACCGGGAGCCGGGATAATGGAGGAACCTCTGTTCCACAACCCACTCATCCGGAGTGCTGACCCCTAACCGCCAGCGGGCCAGACTGGTGAGAACGGGGTTCACTCATTTGGGTGACCTTTCTGAGGAGGAAGGTGGAATGTCAGCCGGTAACACGTGCTAGTCTGTCTCCATCCAGCCCTCCAGTCTGCCATGTTCCCCTGCTCTTTAGAGAGATGCTGGATAACAGGAGGAGATGTTCCCCTGCTTTATTAGAGAAATGCTGGATAACATGAGGAGATGTTCCCCTGCTGTATTAGAGATATGCTGGATAACAGGAGGAGATGTTCCCCTGGTCTATTAGAGAGATGCTGGATAACAGGAGGAGATGTTCCCCTGGTCTATTAGAGAGATGCTGGATAACAGGAGGAGATGTTCCCCTGGTCTATTAGAGAGATGCTAGATAACAGGAGGAGATGTTCCCCTGCTCTATTAGAGAGATGCTGGATAACAGGAGGAGATGTTCCCCTGGTCTAATAGAGAGATGCTGGATAACAGGAGGAGATGTTCCCCTGGTCTATTAGAGAGATGCTAGATAACAGGAGGAGATGTTCCCCTGGTCTAATAGAGAGATGCTGGATAACAGGAGGAGATGTTCCCCTGGTCTAATAGAGAGATGCTGGATAACAGGAGGAGATGTTCCCCTGGTCTAATAGAGATATGCTGGATAACAGGAGGAGATGTTCCCTGGTCTAATAGAGAGATGCTGGATAACAGGAGGAGATGTTCCCCTGGTCTATTAGAGAGATGCTAGATAACAGGAGGAGATGTTCCCCTGGTCTATTAGAGAGATGCTGGATAACAGGAGGAGATGTTCCCCTGGTCTATTAGAGAGATGCTGGATAACAGGAGGAGATGTTCCCCTGCTGTATTAGAGATATGCTGGATAACAGGAGGAGATGTTCCCTGGTCTATTAGAGAGATGCTGGATAACAGGAGGAGATGTTCCCCTGGTCTATTAGAGAGATGCTAGATAACAGGAGGAGATGTTCCCCTGGTCTATTAGAGAGATGCTGGATAACAGGAGGAGATGTTCCCTGGTCTATTAGAGAGATGCTGGATAACAGGAGGAGATGTTCCCCTGGTCTATTAGAGAGATGCTGGATAACAGGAGGAGATGTTCCCCTGGTCTATTAGAGAGATGCTGGATAACAGGAGGAGATGTTCTCCTGCTCTATTAGAGAGATTCTGGATAACAGGAGGAGATGTTCACCTGGTCTATTAGAGAGATGCTGGATAACAGGAGGAGATGTTCCCCTGGTCTATTATAGAGATGCTGGATAACAGGAGGAGATGTTCCCTGCTCTATTAGAGATATGCTGGATAACAGGAGGAGATGTTCACCTGGTCTATTAGAGAGATGCTGGATAACAGGAGGAGATGTTCCCCTGGTCTAATAGAGAGATGCTGGATAACATGAGGAGATGTTCCCCTGCTGTATTAGAGATATGCTGGATAACAGGAGGAGATGTTCCCCTGGTCTATTAGAGAGATGCTGGATAACAGGAGGAGATGTTCCCCTGGTCTAATAGAGAGATGCTGGATAACAGGAGGAGATGTTCCCTGGTCTATTAGAGAGATGCTAGATAACAGGAGGAGATGTTCCCCTGGTCTAATAGAGAGATGCTGGATAACAGGAGGAGATGTTCCCCTGGTCTAATAGAGAGATGCTGGATAACAGGAGGAGATGTTCCCCTGCTGTATTAGAGAGATGCTGGATAACAGGAGGAGATGTTCCCCTGGTCTAATAGAGAGATGCTGGATAACAGGAGGAGATGTTCCCCTGGTCTATTAGAGAGATGCTGGATAACAGGAGGAGATGTTCCCTGGTCTATTAGAGAGATGCTGGATAACAGGAGGAGATGTTCCCCTGGTCTAATAGAGAGATGCTGGATAACAGGAGGAGATGTTCTCCTGGTCTAATAGAGAGATGCTGGATAACAGGAGGAGATGTTCCCCTGGTCTAATAGAGAGATGCTGGATAACAGGAGGATATGTTCCCTGGTCTAATAGAGAGATGCTGGATAACAGGAGGAGATGTTCCCTGGTCTAATAGAGAGATGCTGGATAACAGCAGGAGATGTCCCCTCTGGCGCTGGATAACAGGAGGAGATGTTCCCCTGGTCTATTAGAGAAATGCCGGATAACAGAGAGATGCTGGATAACAGGAGGAGATGTTCCCTGGTCTTTCTATTAGAGATATGCTGGATAACAGGAGGAGATGTTCCCCTGGTCTAATAGAGAGATGCTGGATAACAGGAGGAGATGTTCTCCTGGTCTAATAGAGAGATGCTGGATAACAGGAGGAGATGTTCCCCTGGTCTATTAGAGATATGCTGGATTACAGGAGGTGATGTTCCCCTGCTCTATTAGAGATATGCTGGATTACAGGAGGAGATGTTCCCCTGATGCTGGATAACAGGAGGAGATGTTCCCCTGGTCTATTATAGAGGCTGGATAACAGGAGGAGATGTTCCTCTGGTGCTGGATAATAGGAGATGTCCACTCCCGCACACTGCAGCTGTCAGGAGACTTCAGGAGGATCAGCTGGGCTAGAGGAAACTGGCTGGGGTTTGGGGGTTCTGGCTGGGTTTAGTGGGGTGTGGCTGGGGTGAGGGGGTATGGCTGGGGTTTGGTTGGGTGTAGGGTGACTGGCTGGGGTTAGGAGTTTGGTTGGGTCTAGGGAGACTTCCTGGGTGTCTCTTGTCCGCCCCTCTTTCTCCCTGACCACACCCCTTGTTGTTTTTTCTCCCGCAGAAAAAAATAACTCAAAACGTCTATCTGAGGAAACTGCATGTTGAAATCCCTGGTTTAAAGAGATCACAGTGAAATGGAGGGAGTTGCTTCATTTTCCTCAGAACCAGAGATATGGAGGGAGTAGGGGAGGGAGAAGGTGACAGAGAGAGAGAGGGATAAGGTATGAAGGTATGGGCGAGAGTGATAGGTGGTCAGTCTGAGAAGACTCCTGGGAGCAGTGATGGCGGAGAGTTGAAAGGAGCGTAACCTCCCCTCACTTTCCTCTCGCTGTAGCCTGGTGAGGGAAGCGGAGAAGAGAGGAGATAAGTGTTTCTCTGGACTGAAGTCTTCTGAAGCACATGCTGTTCCCACTGCTCAGCCCATCTAGCAGTAGAATATCCTCTGATATTAAGGGCTTCTGCTCAGTCTTTCTCTCCTCCTATCTTACTCCCCTTCTATCTGTCTCCTATCTTTCTCCTTTCCTATCGTACTCCTCTTCCTGTCTTTCTCCTCTCCTATCTTTCTCCCCTTCCTGTCTTTCTTCTCTCCTGTCTTTCTCCTCTCCTATCTTTCTCCCCTTCCTATCTTTCTCCCCTTACTGTCTTTCTCCTCTCCTATCTTACTCCTCTTCCTGTCTTTCTCCTCTCCTATCTTTCTCCCCTTCCTGTCTTTCTTCTCTCCTGTCTTTCTCCTCTCCTATCTTACTCCTCTTCCTGTCTTTCTCCTCTCCTATCTTACTCCTCTTCCTGTCTTTCTTCTCTCCTATCTTACTCCTCTTCCTGTCTTTCTCCTCTCCTATCGTTCTCCCCTTCCTGTCTCACATCTCTCTTTCTATTTCACTCTACCCGCTTCCTTTTTCCATCCTTTCTTCTTATCTTTCTCCCCCTCCTATCCCTTTATTCCACTGGGTTATTCCACTGGGTTATTCCACTGGGTCCCTGGGTAGTCTTGCTTCTCCTAGCCATGTTCTCTTCAATAGAAATCCATATCAAGATGCATTGAAACGACATACACACAGCCACACCTTTGATGAGTTCTAAAGTTTGCCAGGCATATTTGTGCTCCTGTGTTCCAGCTGATAAGAGTGATGGAGCAGTGTCCAGGGGGAGTGAGGGAGGTGTGCTGTGGAAATAAAGGAGAAGGGAGAGGGTTTTAAAGGAACAATAACAAAAGGCCAGACTCATCCAGTGCTATAATAGGCACTAAACAATAGCTATTTCTGTTGCTGTTCCCAAAACACTGAATATAACCCTGTGTTCTGACCACCTCAGTTACCACAACGTTAGAGAGCCCAGTTCTATCCCATTTCTACTGTGGTCTGGTGCTCTGCCTCTGGTCTGGTGCTCTGCCTCTGGTGGTCTGCCTCTGGTGGTCTGCCTCTGGTGCTCTGCCCCCGGTGGTCTGCCTCTGGTGGTCTGCCTCTGGTGCTCTGCCTCTGGTGGTCTGCCTCTGGTGCTCCGCCTCTGGTGCTCCGCCCCTATTGCTCCGCCCCTATTGCTCCGCCTCTGGTGCTCCGCCTCTGGTGCTCCGCCTCTGGTGCTCCGCCTCTGGTGCTCCGCCTCTGGTGCTCCGCCTCTGGTGCTCCGCCTCTGTACCTGTTCTCATCTTGCTGCTGTTTTTTTGCGCCTGCTGTATCAATAAAGCATTACAATCCCCCCAATATATTCCTCCTCCTCCTCGTTCCTCCTCCTCCTCCTCGTTCCTCCTCCTCCTCCTGCTCCTCCTCCTGCTCCTCCTCCTGCTCCTCCTCCTCATCCTCCTCCTGCTCCTCCTCCTCCTCCTTGTTGTCAGGCATGTGAGTGCTCACCGGCCATTGGGACTCTATGCACGCTCGTTTTCCCATTCCTCTGCCGGAGCCTTTTCTGTGATGCTATCACACAGCTCTAGCATGCAGCACAAAGGTTATATTAGTTTATTCCCCACAGATTAAATCTCATATCTCTTATAAACCAATTTTCCCATAAAACACAGATAATGCCCAACCTGGGAACGGTTGAGAAAAGGTTGTTAGTGTGTTATTTGTGTGATTATTGCTCCTCCTTCGCCCTCTGGTTTCCACTGAATTAAAACATGTGGTGCCGACTGAAAACTGGAAGAGTTGAAATAAATGAAATCAATCTGAATGGTATCTGGTGATCTGGTTGGTGCGGAGACCTCATTCAACCAATTCTCATTCCCAACAGCGTGCCGTTTGTGCCGTTCTTTTTCTGTATTGAGCAGTATTCTGTTCCCGTCTTCCTCTCTCGCCAGACGGACAGTTGTAATGACAAAGAGACCGATTGATTGGACAATGACCTCCACGCCGTTGTTCCGTTCTCTTCTGTTCGTTCCGGACATTCTGACACGTCTTGCTTAATTGCTCCTGATTTCATCACACGACATTGGTGTTATTTTTAGTCTCTGGATGTCAATGTCAAACCACCCCAACCCCCCCATCCCCCCGTCCCCGCCCAACACCACTCCTACGACCTTAGGACCTCACGACCTCAGGAATGCTATCTTTGCAGTTGTCCAAGTTGCCTGAGGAAGTCACTAAAGCACGACGGGACCAGCCAATCATCGCCAGCAGTCTCTCTGGCCAACGTGCATCTGGAACCTAGTTGATCAGCTTGGTGCCGCGATATAGCGCCGTTAACAGCTGTGCCACCCGGGGACGCTTATAACACAGTTTATAGATGCCCTTAGTGTTCATTTATTGTGTTGCCGTGGTGATTGCTTTTCCTTTTATTTTTAGTCTGCCTGAAATGATCCAGTAGAGGTTGTCGGGGGCAACAACACCCACAAGGGAGATAAAAAAATATGTATTTTTGGCAAGACATGAAGAGTTGCCCATAAAAAGGCAGCTATTTGAGCTGAGGGCACCCAGGGGGAGCTGGGCAAGGGGATGAGGTGTGGGATGAGGAGCGGACGAGAGGTGGGGACAGGTTTAAACTAGTCAGCTCTCCAGGTAACCGGGCCCTGGGGAACCATTGGATTGCTGAGCAGGGCCGACACGGCTCAGACCCAAGTCTGAAAACCGATTGGTTGAGGAAGGAAACCGATTGGTTCAGGAAGCCAGAGAACCCGCCCCTTTTCCAATGTGCGTTTAGACGTAACGACAGAGGAGACATTAATCATGAAGTTAAGGATATGTTTTACACTTGTTGGGAGTGTGTGTGTGTGTGTGTGTGTGTGTGTCTGTGTGCTGTGTGTGTCTGTGTGTGTGTCTGTGCGTGTGTCTGTGCTGTGTGTCTGCGTGTGTCTGTGTGTGTGTGTGTGTGTCTCTCTCTCTCTCTCTGTGTGCGTCTGTGTGTGTCTGTGTGTGTGTCTGTGTATCTGTGTGTCTGTGCATCTGTGTGTGTCTGTGTGTGTCTGTGTGTGTCTGTGTGTCTGTGCCATTTGAATAGATGTTCTCTGCTGTGTTCTATCTGGGTAGCGTATCTTGGAGTCCTCCCCTCTGCTTCCTGTTGGTGCATTGAACAACCTCAATGGGATGTTCACCGCTGATGGTTACCGTTGCTATTCTGAACAGCAGGCAGTAAAGGCACCAATCATGGAGAGAGCTTTTCTTTCACCGACTTTATGCCATTATATTTGGAGATGGATGGAGGAGACGGGTGGAAGGAGGTGGAAAGGAGGAAGAGGGGGAGAGCAAGATGACACGCGTCATTATATTTAGAATGTTTCAGGTGCGTCTAAATAGAAGGTTAACTTGAGTTAATTGGCAGGTCTGTGCGCCGGTTTATTTCTCCGTCATCGTAAATTAAACACTAGCTAATGACTCCGTATCGCTCGAGTCTGAACCCTCCTCTTTAATCCTCTCCCATGGGAATCAGAGCTTAATTGCGCTCAGTCTTTCCAGTTACTAAAGATTAGAGGTGTAGACGTGGAAAGAGATGAGGGGAGGTAGAGAGAGCGGAGAGGTGGTGGGGTGGGGTGCGCTGGTGGCTCAGCTGTGAGTCAGATGCGCTGCAGGTGTGGGTGACAGACAGGCTCTGCATATGTTCTGCACAGCGCCATACAACACCTGAAGCCCAGAGACACAGACAGACAGAGGGAGGTGATGAATGTAGAGGAAGTTACTTCTTGACACTTTTTCCCGGCCTGTTCAGGACCAGTAGGGTTGCCAGTTTGGGCTGTGTTACAGAGAACTCTGATATACATGGGCGTTGTCCCGTGTCAGAATCCAGGCGTTTTGTAATCAAGCGTTGCCTTCATTCTCTTGTTATGTGTTTTACTTGTGAAACATATTACATAGGTTGTATTCAGCGTCACGTCACCTGTCTGTCTGTTTGACTGTGGGCTGATTTTGTTTATCTGCTTTTCAGATCACTGGACTATCACTTCCTGTTAGGGTACAACTCTTTAGGGTTAGGTTTAAGGTTAGATTTAGGGTTAGGTTTAGGGTTAGGTTTAGATTTAGGGTTAGATTTAGTGTTAGGGTTAGGGTTAGGTTTAGTGTTAGGGTTAGGGTTTAGTGTTAGGGTTAGGGTTAGATTTTTAGTTAGGGTTAGTTAGGGGTTAGTTAGGTTTAGGTTTAGTTTAGATTTTTAGAGTTAGGTTTAGGGTTACAGTATGGATCCAAATGTTAGGTTTAGTGTTAGGGTTAGGGTTAGATTTAGTGTTAGGGTTAGGTTTAGGGTTAGATTTAGAGTTAGGTTTAGGGTTACAGTATGGATCCAAATGTTAGACGTAGTGGGCGGCACTATTGAATTGTGTTCCTCCGTTGGTAAAAGCTTTACAGAGACCCCGTGAGAGATTGCCCCCCTGGTTCTGTGTCCAGAACCTGCTAAGATGGGGGATGTACTGGAACAATGGTGATGTCTTGGTTAACTGGGTCTGCATCTCCAGTACTGTCTTGGCTCACATACCACATGGCGAAGTTCCGTCTTTTGATCTTTTTAAAGTGCTGGTCCTGATAGATTCAGAAAGCTTTTTTCCTGGATTAGATTTCACAACTATTTAGATGGTACAAAGATTTCCTGCACTCGGCTGCTCGTTTTCTCACGTTAACAGGAATTGAGTGAACCGTGCATTAAACCGGAAAATGACTGAGGGATTTCGCTGCTCCCGCCTGCCATTGTTGGCTGATCAGTGTTTGAGGAGGCGATGACCATGTCTCTTAGTGACACAGATGGAACGACAGCTTACAATGTGCTTTTGAATGCTCCCATAATCCCGCTGGGGTTGTTACATATGCAATGTACTATGTGATACTTTTACATTCTTCACCGCATCCCTTGTAGCTTCGTTGGCTTGTTAGTTATTCACTAATTGAAGCCTTGGAATATCCAATTCCGTTTGAATGCCTTGTTGCGGCGGCACCCAGCAGACTCGGGAATGTCGATGTGGAGATGCGTGTCCTGTGAAGCATGGTGTCATTCTGATGTCATTCCGGTTCATATCACGTCGCACAACCAGGAAGTCTAGACCTGAATATCAACCCATCGTAGGAACACCTGCTCCAATACCTGAATTGATCTCACAGACCCCCTAGACAAACAGTCCCAAATAATCACTAGAGCGCAAGGAGGCAAGGCAACTGTATTTCCTTCCTCCCTCCTGATCCTGGACACTTGAGTATGAAGATATATTAGGTGTAGGTCACAAGTTGAGCGGGAGACGTAAGCAAATGCATTTAATTTGTTTGGTCCTGCATGTTTCAATGCAACTGATATTAATGTGTGTTTTCTATATGAGTGCCTCGACCTGGTCATTTACATACGAATAAGAATGTGCTGCATGGTGCTTACTTAACCTTCTGTCTCTCTCCCCTCTCTCTCCTCCCCTTTCTCTCCCCCCTCTCCTTCTCACCCTCTCCCCCCCTCTTGCCCCTCTTGTGTCCCTCTGTCCTTGTGTCCCTCTGTCTTTGTGTCCCTCTGTCCTTGTGTCCCTCTGTCCTTGTGTCCCTCTGTCCTTGTGTCCCTCTGTCCTTGTGTCCCTCTGTCCTTGTGTCCCTCTGTCCTTGTGTCCCTCTGTCCTTGTGTCCCTCTGTCCTTGTGTCCCTCTGTCCTTGTGTCCCTCTGTCCTTGCGTCCCTCTGTCCTTGCGTCCCTCTGTCCTTGCGTCCCTCTGTCCTTGTGTCCCTCTGTCCTTGCCTCATTCTGTTTGTGCCTCATTCTGTCCTTGTGTCTCTCTGTCCTTGTGTCTCTCTGTCCTTGTGTCTCTCTGTCCTTGTGTCTCTCTGTCCTTGCCTCATTCTGTCCTTGTGTCCCTCTGGCACAGTGTCTTTGCTAGGAAACGGCCGTATGCCATATTAAGGAAGTCTCTGTAGCGTGACATGAATTAGCCAAAGTGTGCCCAGAACCATCTGCTTCTCTGTGTGGCGCTCAGACATTTATTAAAAGACAGATTCAAAGGGCACAGTGAGCAGCGAAAATACCAAGCACAGTTGGAAGCAACAAGCAAATGTTAGTTCTGGCATTGACTGAATGAAGAAGCTGACAGATGAAGGAAAGATGAAGAGAGGGTGAGTGAAGGAGAGGGGAGAGAAATTGGGGTTGAGTGAGGAGGAGATGTGGTAGAGAGAGAGAAAGAGAGAGAGAGAGAGAGAGAAAGAGGATAATAGAGAAAATGAACGAGAACACGGGGGAATATTGAGAGACAGCCAGACACGTTCAGTTATGAATATTAATATTAACAAAGAAAGGACTATGCATATTATATATGTCTATTCATCTTGTTGTCTACACAATCCACTGTTATTGTCACTTGTAGTCCATTAACTCGGCTGTTTCCGTGCCAAGTATCCACTGGTACAGTGTGAAGGGTAATGGCCCTATCTGTTCTCATATGTAACCTTTACAGTTTTAACAAGTTGTACCGAACCGTACCCAGCTTTTAGTGAACATATTTCACAGGCAATTGTTTGATCGTTTAAAACAAAAGTCTAATGAAGCCATGGTGTTTTTTTTGTTTGTTTATGAGTCAGCTTCTTTGCCAAGGGCATGACGAGAAAATTAATTAAGGCGCCGATTAATAAACATTAATTCAGCAGCCAGGGAGAACAATGCAATTAACTTGTGTTTTTGGGGAGTGGATTCAATCAGGCTCTTTTGGATTAAGAGAATATAGCAGATGAGTCTGGCATGTGACATGAACATCAACTCAGACATATTGCATTGGGATTAAATAAATCAGCTTTACATTAATATAAAGAGCCGTATTGCTGTCGTTTCTCTCCCCATGTCTCTCCACCATCACATATCTCTCTTTTCTTTCTCCTCTTCTGTTTGACTCTGATCTGCTTCTCTCTCTGGATCTCACACTTATTTTTCAGTCTGTCTGTCAGTCTGTCTGTCTGCTGATGCATGTCTTGGCGTGGTAAAATCATGTGGGAAAGATGCAGTTACGAACTGTTTCACCAGGCCCTCAACCCCCTGCCTGCTATTTGTCAAACAGCATAGACACACACACACACACACACACACACACACACACACACACACACACACACACACACAGAGGGGACAAGTTCCATCTCCATATACTCTTGGTAGTGCTCTTGTTTTGATCAGATCCCTATCTGCATGGTCTGATGTAGTGTCCAATAATAGGTGCCCTATTTGATCAGATCCCTATGTGCATGGTCTGATGTAGTGCCCAATAATAGGTGCCCTATTTGATCAGATCCCTATGTGCATGGTCTGATGTAGTGTCCAATAATAGGTGCCCTATTTGATCAGATCCCTATCTGCATGGTCTGATGTAGTGCCCAATAATAGGTGCCCTATTTGATCAGATCCCTATGTGCATGGTCTGATGTAGTGTCCAATAATAGGTGCCCTATTTGATCAGATCCCTATGTGCATGGTCTGATGTAGTGTCCAATAATAGGTGCCCTATTTGATCAGATCCCTATGTGCATGGTCTGATGTAGTGTCCATTAATAGGTGCCCTATTTGATCAGATCCCTATCTGCATGGTCTGATGTAGTGCCCAATAATAGGTGCCCTATTTGATCAGATCCCTATGTGCATGGTCTGATGTAGTGTCCAATCCCTATCTGCATGGTCTGATGTAGTGCCCAATAATAGGTGCCCTATTTGATCAGATCCCTATGTGCATGGTCTGATGTAGTGCCCAATAATAGGTGCCCTATTTGATCAGATCCCTATGTGATATCTGATGATATAGTAAATAAGGTGAAAGGGTAGCTGTGTGTGTGTGTGTGTGTGTGTGTGTGTGTGTGTGTGTGTGTGTGTGTGTGTGTGTGTGTGTGTGTGTGTGTGTGTGTGTGTGTGTGTGTGTGTGTGTGTTTTTAAGGGTGCATTTATCTGTCCATGTGCCTCATGATTAGGGGGATCAAGCGCTGTATCTGTCCCAGAAGGAGCCAGGAGATCTGACATGCTTTGAAAGAAAGGAGAGCTTGGTGTGTGTGTGTGTGTGTGTGTGTGTGTGTGTGTGTGTGTGTGTGTGTGTGTGTGTGTGTGTGTGTGTGTGTGTGTGTGTGTGTGTGTGTGTGTGTGTGTGTGTGTGTGTGTGTGTGTGTGTGTGTGTGTGTGTGTGTGTGTGTGTGTGTGTGTGTGTGTGTGTGTGTGTGTGTGTGTGTGTGTGTGTCTGCAGTAGTTAAGTGTAGCAGTCATCCTCTGAGATACGACAGAGAGTGAAAAGATGAAAAACAAACAAATCAGCTAACTGAAGAAGAGAGTCCTTAGAGAATGTTGATATGTCGCTTGTCAGGCCTCCGTAGATGTTCTTTCTGCTCTGAGATTCAGCAGACAGACAGACGGGCAGACAGACAGACGGGCAGACGGGCTGGCTCAGGAGAAACACTTAAAAATAATTTGTGTCAGTAGATGAAGACAAAACTCTTAGAGGAGGTCTTTGCAGTGGATGGACGGAAAAGAGTTGAGTAAAAACTGTGGTGCTTATCCTCCGAGACGATGCTTTGATTGAACCTGTCTGAGTCAATAGTAGACAGGCTGTTATTTAGTCCCAATAGTAGACAGGCTGTTATTTAGTCCCAATAGTAGACAGACTGTTATTTAGTCCCAGCAGTAGACGGGCTGTTATTTAGTCCCATCAGTAGACAGGCTGTTATTTAGTCCCATCAGTAGACACACAGTGACCTTAGTTCACAATTCTAACATGTTGTCTGTCATTTATAGACTCAGTCAAGTGAGGACACAGTCCAGACTGTTGAACCCAGATTGGTAATCAGTACCAGACAGCAGCCCTCCTGGCCTAGTTGAAGGATCCTCTGTGGTTCCTGTTCTTTACCTGAGAATATTAAGTCAAACCCAAATCCCCTGCTCCTGTTATACAAATGGTACCAGCAGCCTCTGTCAGCACCGGCACCTATTTCAGTCCATTTAGTCCAACGCTGATGGTAATGAATGGTAAGTAAAGTGGCCCTCTACATTCCCTCTGTTCTCCAGCGGGTCCAGAGGGTTGAGATAATGCTCCTCTGAGGTGTTTTAGTGTCTCACTAACTCCGGCCAGCGGGACGCCTTCACCCCGTCCTGGCATTAGATCTCACACTTAAACCATGACATTTAATTTCACCTGGAGGGGCCCGGGCGGAGAGGCAATGGAATTGTTTATTAGATCCAGGCTTTGCTAAGATAGATTTCCTGTGTGTGTGTGTGTGTCTCTTTATCCTCACGCTCCGTTGAGGTGTGGGCCAGCCGACCCATTTCTCCAAGTAGCTGGTGAATTGTTTTGTAGTTATGTGAACGGCCATTTTATTTTGCTGTTATTTCCCACTTGGCTTTGGTCCTCAAGCTGTCGCTCGGCAACCTGATGTAGACAGACAGGTTCGGCACCGTGCAGACAGACAGGTTACACACCGTGCAGACAGACAGGTTACACACCGTGCAGACAGACAGATAGACAGTGTGGAACCCCACGCAGACAGACAGTTTCCGCCATACACAGACAGACAGGCAGGTTCCTCACCACGCAGACAGACAGATGGTTTCCGCACAACACAGACAGGTTTCTAACTCTTTTTTTCAGAAGATATAGAACTTCACTGGGCTGTCTGGAAGAATTTCCCACCCTGTAAAAAAAAAAATTCAGCTTGGTTTTACAATCAACATGTGAGAAGAATCTAACCTTTTAATTCAGGTAACATTATTCAGAACTTAGTGTGTGTATGTGAAGTGCAGTAATTCTGGAGGAGCGAGTACATTGTTGTGATTCATTTGATGTGATGTCTTGTTAAGCAGAAATAGATGTCCTCCTCAGGTTGGTAAATCTTCTCTAGTACCTTTCTAACGATTGGGAAGTTTTGTCTCCTTAGATCGTCTTTGAAGAACAGAAACGAAAAATGAAAGAAAAGCGAGCAGCAGGAAACACCACTGTTAATCTCTGATTAATCTGCCTGTTCACAACTGTTCTTTCCTCACTCCGATTTCTGAACCGAGGTATTGCCGCGCTGCTCACAATGACTCCCAAAGGCCACCAATTTGCTATTTAGTGCACAGAAGATTGGTCTAAAGCCGTGTCCCAAATGGGAAATAGTGTACAAGTTTGGAGCAATTCCACTTGTTTCCGCCTGTCTTTAAATGTCAGCAGTGCAGCCGTCAGCCTGGTAGGTATCTGGTGTTAGTGTGGGCTGATGCTTTAAATGCTGCCTCAGAGAGCAGCTCCATATCTCCTGCACTCAGCCATATCCTCACTGCACAGTTAAATAGAACAGGATGTATTATCATACAGCCACTACTGTTCTACCTGTCCGTTTCACTGAAGCAGGGGAAACGTGTGTAAGCACTACAGAGCGATATCTGCCCTCTGCTCCTCTACATCTCCTCCTGTTTTCCCCTCTTCCTTTACATCTCTTCCTCTTCCCCATCCATTCTTCTCTTCTACCTCTTCCTCTTAAACCTTAGTCTCTGCCCTCACACTCTCCTCCTGTTTTCCCCTCTTCCTTTACATCTCTTCCTCTTCCCCATCCATTCTTCTCTTCTACCTCTTCCTCTTAAACCTTAGTCTCTGCCCTCACACTCTCCTTTATCTCTACCCTTTTCCTTGTAATTAATAACTATTTTGCTCTTCTATACTGTATCTCTTCTTTCTTTTCCCAATCATACTCTTCTTCATCCATATATTTTTCTCTTGTCTCTCATTCCCCTCCTATTCACCTCTCCACTGTTATTCCTGTTCTCTATTCTCCTCCTCTCCTGTTATTCCTGTTCTTTATTCTCCTCCTCTTCCTCTCCTCTTCCTGCTCTTTATTCTCCTCTTATTCCTGTTCTTTATTCTCCTCCTCTTCCTCTCCTGTTATTCCTGTTCTCTATTATCCTCCTCTTCCTCTCCTCTTCCTGTTCTTTATTCTCCTCTTATTCCTGTTCTCTATTCTCCTCCTCTTCCTCTCCTCTTCCTGCTCTTTATTCTCTTATTCCTGTTCTTTATTCTCCTCCTCTTCCTCTCCTGTTATTCCTGTTCTCTATTCTCCTCCTCTTCCTCTCCTCTTCCTGCTCTTTATTCTCCTCTTATTCCTGTTCTCTATTCTCCTTCTCTTCCTCTCCTGTTATTCCTGTTCTCTATTCTCCTCCTCTTCCTCTCCTCTTCCTGCTCTTTATTCTCCTCTTATTCCTGTTCTCTATTCTCCTCCTCTTCCTCTCCTCTTCCTGCTCTTTATTCTCCTCTTATTCCTGTTCTCTATTCTCCTCCTCTTCCTCTCCTGTTATTCCTGTTCTCTATTCTCCTCCTCTACCTCTCCTCCTCTTCCTGCTCTTTATTCTCCTCTTACTCCTGTTCTCTATTCTCCTCCTCTTCCTCTCCTCCTCTTCCTGCTCTTTATTCTCCTCTTATTCCTGTTCTCTATTCTCCTCCTCTTCCTCTCCTCTTCCTGCTCTTTATTCTCCTCTTATTCCTGTTCTTTATTCTCCTCCTCTTCCTCTCCTGTTATTCCTGTTCTCTATTCTCCTCCTCTTCCTCTCCTCTTCCTGTTCTTTATTCTCCTCTTATTCCTGTTCTCTATTCTCCTCCTCTTCCTCTCCTCTTCCTGCTCTTTATTCTCTTATTCCTGTTCTTTATTCTCCTCCTCTTCCTCTCCTGTTATTCCTGTTCTCTATTCTCCTCCTCTTCCTCTCCTCTTCCTGCTCTTTATTCTCCTCTTATTCCTGTTCTCTATTCTCCTCCTCTTCCTCTCCTGTTATTCCTGTTCTCTATTCTCCTCCTCTTCCTCTCCTCTTCCTGCTCTTTATTCTCCTCTTATTCCTGTTCTCTATTCTCCTCCTCTTCCTCTCCTCTTCCTGCTCTTTATTCTCCTCTTATTCCTGTTCTCTATTTTCCTCCTCTTCCTCTCCTGTTATTCCTGTTCTCTATTCTCCTCCTCTACCTCTCCTCCTCTTCCTGCTCTTTATTCTCCTCTTATTCCTGTTCTCTATTCTCCTCCTCTTCCTCTCCTCCTCTTCCTGCTCTTTATTCTCCTCTTATTCCTGTTCTCTATTCTCCTCCTCTTCCTCTCCTCTTCCTGCTCTTTATTCTCCTCTTATTCCTGTTCTCTATTCTCCTCCTCTTCCTCTCCTGTTATTCCTGTTCTCTATTCTCCTCCTCTTCCTCTCCTCTTCCTGCTCTTTATTCTCCTCTTATTCCTGTTCTCTATTCTCCTCCTCTTCCTCTCCTCTTCCTGCTCTTTATTCTCCTCTTATTCCTGTTCTTTATTCTCCTCCTCTTCCTCTCCTGATATTCCTGTTCTCTATTCTCCTCCTCTACCTCTTCTCCTCTTCCTGCTCTTTATTCTCCTCTTATTCCTGTTCTCTATTCTCCTCCTCTTCCCCTCCTGTTATTCCTTTTTATTCCCCATCTCTCCGCAGGTGGTCTGTCCTAGATGACTAGTAAACCCATTAGTCGTATAACAAAGCTGTTTAGTTTAGTTCTCCTAGATCATGCAAATGGCACCTCATTCTCTATGTGCCCTGGTCTAATGCAGTGTGCTACGTAGGGAATAGTGTGTTGTTTGTGACTGGTGTCTTTGTAAAGCAACTCATGTTGGATAATGGATCTTATCATGGTAATTAAATCTGTGAAGACAAATGAACACTTCAGCAGACAGAAACACACAACCTGTGCGCATGTGTGTGATGACAGTGAAAACAGTGGGTTTTCTCTAATACCCCGTCATCCATCCATCCATAATGTTACCTGCGGCGCTGGTTTTACATGGGTACTGTGTACAGGTGTCTCAGTCTGTGTGACACTCCTCTCTCACTTTCCATGACCAATCTCTGTTGTCACTTTCTCAGCTCTCTCGCTTTCTTGGCTCTCTCGCTTTCTCTGGTCTCTCTCGCTTTTTCGGGTCCCTCTCGCTTTCTCTGGTCTCTCTCGCTTTTTCTGGTCTCTCTCGCTTTCTCTATCTTTCACCTCTCTTTCCGTGCTCGTTTTTATCTGGAATGGAACTCAAGTCTTATTGAGGTACGTCTCTCCCCTCTTTATCTCTGTTCAGCCTTCCTCCTCTTTCTTTCTTGTTTTAAAATTTTCTCCAGTTAATCAGGGATATGTGGTGACATAATGTTGTTTACAGCTACAAGTTATGCAAGGTACACGTTCATCTGATCTGTATTATCATTCCTCCCTACTCATCACCATTTCTCTCCCGGACACCTGTGGGGTTTGTCTGGGTTACCATGAGAAAGGTAAAGGAGGAACGAGGAAAGCAGTAGATGAGAGAGATTCTGCCATTTCCACAGATCTTTCTCCCTAATAACAACATTCAATTAGGACATTTTTCGTAAGAACAAAGACATCAGCAAACATCCTTTTCTTTATAAGCATCACCCGGACTCATGTCCAGCTTGGAAAGGGAGGGCTGTGGGTAAGGTGGGGCTGTGGGTAAGGTGGGGCTGTGGGTAAGGTGGGGCTGTGGGTAAGGTGGGGCTGTGGGTAAGGGGGCCTGTGGGTAAGGTGGGGCTGTGGGTAAGGTGGGGCTGTGGGTAAGGTGGGCCTGTGGGTAAGGTGGGGCTGTGGGTAAGGTGGGGCTGTGGGTAAGGTGGGGCTGTGGGTAAGGTGGGGCTGTGGGTAAGGTGGGGCTGTGGGTAAGGGGGCCTGTGGGTAAGGTGGGGCTGTGGGTAAGGTGGGGCTGTGGGTAAGGTGGGGCTGTGGGTAAGGTGGGGCTGTGGGTAAGGTGGGGCTGTGGGTAAGGGGGGCTGTGGGTAAGGTGGGGCTGTGGGTAAGGGGGCCTGGGGCTGTGGGTAAGGTGGGGCTGGGGCTGGGGCTGGGGTAAGGGGGCCTGTGGGTAAGGGGCCTGTGGGTAAGGTGGGGCTGTGGGTAAGGTGGGGCTGTGGGTAAGGGGGGCCTGTGGGTAAGGGGGCCTGTGGGTAGGGTGGGCCTGTGGGTAAGGGGGGCTGTGGGTAAGGGGGCTGTGGGTAAGGGGGGCTGTGGGTAAGGGAGGGCTGTGGGTAAGGGGGGGCTGTGGGGAAGGGGGGCTGTGGGTAAGGGAGGGCTGTGGGTAAGGGGGTGTGTGTCCCCGCTAAACTCTACAGTCAGTGCTTACTCATTGTGTCACACACACACACACACACACACACACACATCCCATGGGTAGAGGGAGTCACCACCACATCACAGACCCTCTGGGCTCAGAACCATTCACACTTCCATATGTAGCGGTCAACGACGACGCTGTTCTCTTTCTCACACAGCCTGCAGCATCTACGGTTGGCCTACCCATAATGCCTTCTGGATTCCTGTCTTCCCCTATCGGGGGTGGGTGGGGTGTGTGTGTGTGTGTAGTCTCAGTAGTCACTACATATGTGCAGGTACTATCATACATACTGTGTGTGTGTGTGTGTGAGTTGGGAACACGTGGCCTGAGCATCCAGTTTAATTTCCTTCCTGAGTTAATGTGTCCCACAGTGTATTATTATTAGAGAAGAGCGGGAAAGGCACATGCTCAGATCCTCTCACACACACCTATTCACATATGCACACACACACACACACACACTCACAAAACATGTTCACTGCCTTGGCAGTGACATTTAAGGTGCCATTAGATGGCTGTTAATGATTCTCCATAAAGGCCACTGAGGACGAAGGAAGGTATTCTGCTGGGCCATTATGAGAAAAGCCCATCAACAGGATTAGGTTCCCCTTAGCACTGTTCCAATGGTTTCACACACACACACACACACACACACTTACACACACACACACACACACACACACACACACACACACACACACACACACTTACACCCAAACACACGCACTCACCCAAACACAAACAGTGAATGCTGAGGGCAACATACAGTCTGTGTGGGACACAGAAATACCCAGAGACAGTCAGTGGGTCATTAACAGCTTGCTGGGTAATCTGACACGGACATGTGGATGGACATGTGAATAGATGATGTGCTGGTGCCTTGATTTAACCAGGACATGTGAACAGACATGTGAATAGATGATGTGCTGGTGCCTTGATTTAACCAGGACATGTGGACAGACATGTGAATAGATGATGTGCTGGTGCCTTGATTTAACCAGGACATGTGGACAGACATGTGAATAGATGATGTGCTGGTGCCTTGATTTAACCAGGACATGTGAACAGACATGTGAATAGATGATGTGCTGGTGCCTTGATTTAACCAGGACATGTGAACAGACATGTGAATAGATGATGTGCTGGTGCCTTGATTTAACCAGGACATGTGAACAGACATGTGAATAGATGATGTGCTGGTGCCTTGATTTAACCAGGACATGTGGACAGACATGTGAATAGATGATGTGCTGGTGCCTTGATTTAACCAGGACATGTGGACAGACATGTGAATAGATGATGTGCTGGTGCCTTGATTTAACCAGGACATGTGAACAGACATGTGAATAGATGATGTGCTGGTGCCTTGATTTAACCAGGACATGTGAACAGACATGTGAATAGATGATGTGCTGGTGCCTTGATTTAACCAGGACATGTGGACAGACATGTGAATAGATGATGTGCTGGTGCCTTGATTTAACCAGGACATGTGGACAGACATGTGAATAGATGATGTGCTGGTGCCTTGATTTAACCAGGACATGTGGACAGACATGTGAATAGATGATGTGCTGGTGCCTTGATTTAACCAGGACATGTGGACAGACATGTGAATAGATGATGTGCTGGTGCCTTGATTTAACCAGGACATGTGGATGGACATGTGAATAGATGATGTGCTGGTGCCTTGATTTAACCAGGACATGTGAACAGACATGTGAATAGATGATGTGCTGGTGCCTTGATTTAACCAGGACATGTGAACAGACATGTGAATAGATGATGTGCTGGTGCCTTGATTTAACCAGGACATGTGAACAGACATGTGAATAGATGATGTGCTGGTGCCTTGATTTAACCAGGACATGTGGACAGACATGTGAATAGATGATGTGCTGGTGCCTTGATTTAACCAGGACATGTGGACAGACATGTGAATAGATGATGTGCTGGTGCCTTGATTTAACCAGGACATGTGGACAGACATGTGAATAGATGATGTGCTGGTGCCTTGATTTAACCAGGACATGTGGACAGACATGTGAATAGATGATGTGCTGGTGCCTTGATTTAACCAGGACATGTGGATGGACATGTGAATAGATGACGTGCTGGTGCCTTGATTTAACCAGGACATGTGAACAGACATGTGAATAGATGATGTGCTGGTGCCTTGATTTAACCAGGACATGTGAACAGACATGTGAATAGATGATGTGCTGGTGCCTTGATTTAACCAGGACATGTGAACAGACATGTGAATAGATGATGTGCTGGTGCCTTGATTTAACCAGGACATGTGGACAGACATGTGAATAGATGATGTGCTGGTGCCTTGATTTAACCAGGACATGTGGACAGACATGTGAATAGATGATGTGCTGGTGCCTTGATTTAACCAGGACATGTGGACAGACATGTGAATAGATGATGTGCTGGTGCCTTGATTTAACCAGGACATGTGGACAGACATGTGAATAGATGATGTGCTGATGCCTTGATTTAACCAGGACATGTGAACAGACATGTGAATAGATGATGTGCTGGTGCCTTGATTTAACCAGGACATGTGAACAGACATGTGAATAGATGATGTGCTGGTGCCTTGATTTAACCAGGACATGTGAACAGACATGTGAATAGATGATGTGCTGGTGCCTTGATTTAACCAGGACATGTGGACAGACATGTGAATAGATGATGTGCTGGTGCCTTGATTTAACCAGGACATGTGAACAGACATGTGAATAGATGATGTGCTGATGCCTTGATTTAACCAGGACATGTGGACAGACATGTGAATAGATGATGTGCTGGTGCCTTGATTTAACCAGGACCAATTAACACTCAAAACACTCAACTCATTCATTTCATTTGTGTCTTTCACTGCTTCACTTTTCTGTGCTGTCTCTTTATTTTCTGCTCTCTCTCTTCCAATGGTTCCACCTCTCTGTCTCATGTGTTATTTCTTTCTTATAATGGTTCCACCTCTTTGGCTCATGTGTTCTCTCTTTCTTCCAATGGTTCCACCTCTCTGGCTCATGTGTGTTCTCTCTCTCTTATAATGGTTCAACCTCTCTGGCTCATGTGTGTTCTCTCTCTCTTATAACTGTTCCACCTCTCTGGCTCATGTGCTCTCTCTCTCTTATAATGGTTCCACCTCTCTGGCTCATGTGTTCTCTCTCTCTTATAATGGTTCCACCTCTCTGGCTCATGTGTTCTCTCTCTCTCTCTTATAATGGTTCCACCTCTCTGGATCATGTGCTCTCTCTCTCTCTCTTATAATGGTTCCACCTCTCTGGCTCATGTGTTCTCTCTCTCTCTAATAATGGTTCCACCTCTATGGGTCATGTGTTCTCTCTCTCTTATAATGGTTCCACCTCTCTGGCTCATGTGTGTTCTCTCTCTCTTATAATGGTTCCACCTCTCTGGCTCATGTGTTCTCTCTCTCTTATAATGGTTCCACCTCTCTGGCTCATGTGTTCTCTCTCTCTCTATAATGGTTCCACCTCTCTGGCTCATGTGTTCTCTCTCTCTTATAATGGTTCCACCTCTCTGGCTCATGTGTTCTCTCTCTCTCTTATAATGGTTCCACCTCTCTGGCTCATGTGTTCTCTCTCTCTTATAATGGTTCCACCTCTCTGGCTCATGTGTTCTCTCTCTCTTATAATGGTTCCACCTCTCTGGCTCATGTGTTCTCTCTCTCATTCATTTAATCTTTTGTAATATCCTTTCTCCCCCCATCTTTTCCCTTACCTCCAGTCTAGCCCTTTCATCTAGTCTCACCCACTGTTGTTTCTTCTCTCTCTCTCATCATCTCTCTCTACATGTGTATATGTCTTTGTGTATATTTCTCTCGCCTCATAACATCAGCACCTCAATTTATTTACAATTTGTCCTCGTCCGCTCTTATATCAGCAAAGTAATGGGCTGCCTCGTTTAAAACTCATTTGCCTCTGCGACTTTATTTTGCAAAGGTGATTTTTCATCCGTGCCATTTTTCTCCTCCCTCCGTAATGTCAGGAGGAATAAGAAGAGTGAGGAAAAGTGGAGTAAATGGCAGGAAAGAGGAATGAACGATTGTAAGTCTGGGTTTTATCATCAGGGCTGGATGAATGGCAGCCTGGGAGATGTGAGGATCTGTGGAGCAGCTGTCACAGATTGGTTGTGTGTTATGGAGATGAAAATACAGAGCGAGAGACTGAAAGAAATCTAGTTCCAGTCCCCTCACCAGTTTAACTCCAGTGCTGTGGCAGGCATGTGCTTTACTCTTACTCTAGAAATTGCCAGATTGAAAAGACACACTCACACACATACACACCTCGACGTGTGCTTCGACAGACGTGTTGGGAGTAGCCAGTCCCTTCACGAGAAGACGTGATGTCGTTTTAGTGTACTGGTAAAAAATGTGTTATATTACTGAGCAGGTTAAACAGACAGGTGTGTAATATTAGTGAGCAGGTTACCGTAAACAGGCAGGGGTGTAATATTAGTGAGCAGGTTAAACAGGCAGGTGTGTAATATTAGTGAGCAGGTTAAACAGACAGGTGTGTAATATTAGTGAGCAGGTTAAACACGCAGGTGTGTAATATTAGGGAGCAGGTTAAACACGCAGGTGTGTAATATTAGTGAGCAGGTTAAACACGCAGGTGTGTAATATTAGTGAGCAGGTTAAACAGACAGGTGTGTAATATTAGTGAGCAGGTTAAACTTGCAGGTGTGTAATATTAGTGAGCAGGTTAAACATGCAGGTGTGTAATATTAGTGAGCAGGTTAAACAGACAGGTGTGTAATATTAGTGAGCAGGTTAAAGACAAGTGTGTAATATTAGTGAGCAGGTTAAACAGACAGGTGTGTAATATTAGTGAGCAGGTTAAAGACGCAGGTGTGTAATATTAGTGAGCAGGTTAAAGACGCAGGTGTGTAATATTAGTGAGCAGGTTAAACAGACAAGTGTGTAATATTAGTGAGCAGGTTAAACAGACAGGTGTGTAATATTAGTGAGCAGGTTAAACAGACAGGTGTGTTATATTAGTGAACAGGTTAAACAGACAGGTGTGTAATATTAGTGAGCAGGTTAAAGACGCAGGTGTGTAATATTAGTGAGCAGGTTAAACAGACAGGTGTGAAATATTAATGAGCAGGTTAAACAGACAGGTGTGTAATATTAGTGAGCAGGTTAAACAGACAGGTGTGTTATATTAGTGAGCAGGTTAAACAGACAGGTGTGTAATATTAGTGGACATTGTAAACCAAAATGCAGTGATTTCCAAACCTCTATCTTTTTCCCTCTTTATCACATTCTCTTTTTCTATATCTGTCTTTTTATCTCGCTCTCACTGTCTTTCTCTCTCCCTGTCTCTCTCACTCACTGTTTCTCTCTTTCTCTCTCCCTGTCTCTGTCTTTATCTCTCACTGTTTCTCACTTTCTCTCTCCCTGTCTCTGTCTTTATCTCTCACTGTTTCTCACTTTCTCTCTCCCTGTATCTGTCTTTATCTCTCACTGTTTCTCACTTTCTCTCTCTGACATGAACTGGGGTGGCAGATGGACATGTGTCTATTAGTGTGTCCAGGCTATTAGAAAGAGAAACAGTGTGAAGATATTTCCTTTGTGTGTGTGTGTGTGTGTTTGTCTGTCTGTCTGTGTGTCTCTGTATGTCTGTGTGTCTCTATTTGTGTGTGTGTGTGTGTGTGTGTCTCTCTGTCTGTTTGCCTGTGTGTGTGTGTGTGTTTCTTTACAGTAATCAGTGTAGGCTGAGACCTTGTTGACACCGTGCTCTTAGAGCTCTCCGCCTTCTCACTGTATCACAATACACGCGCCCAACACACACACTCACACCACGAGAAACTATTCAATGTGTTGTATTCAATAAAACCAATCTCTCTTCTCTCATCTGTGGGCTGTTTCCCCTGATTCTATACACAAAGGGATTTGGAGCTATTGCCTTAGTATTGGAAAGGTCTCTGGTGGTGTTAGTCAAGACGAGCCTGGTCATGTGACACGGCCAATACGGGCCTGATCATGTGACACGGCCAATACGGGCCTGATCATGTGACACGGCCAATACGGGCCTGATCATGTGACACGGCCAATACGGGCCTGATCATGTGACACAGCCAATACGGGCCTGATCATGTGACACGGCCAATACGGGCCTGATCATGTGACACGGCCAATACGGGCCTGATCATGTGACACGGCCAATACGGGCCTGATCATGTGACACGGCCAATACGGACCTGATCATGTGACACGGCCAATACGGGCCTGATCATGTGACACGGCCAATACGGCCCTGATCATGTGACACGGCCAATACGGCCCTGATCATGTGACACGGCCAATACGGGCCTGATCATGTGACACGGCCAATACGGACCTGATCAGTGTTTACTCAGGATTTCTGGTTGTTTATTTTACTGCTTTGGCGGTGTAATTAAATGTTTCCCATGTCAATAAGAGTGTGGAGGTGGGAGGGAGAGGCAGAGAAAGTGCTGGGATATAGAGGGAGAGAGAGCTTTATTTTCCTGAGAGCAATACGATAGTAAGCAAGAGGCCCGCGTTTCTCTGAGAGCTGAGAGGTCGTGAAGGAGACGACTGGTAAATATTGGACGTACAGAGTGTGCCCCAATTCATATCTCTCAAAATACATTTGATCTGTTGAGTGGACATTTGGTTTTTAAACTCTGCTCTGTTCGCTGCACAGCTGACACAAGCTCTTGTAATGGGTGCATTTCATGGAGAGAATGTCAGTGCTTGTTTCAACTGTCTAAACCTGTTTGTGTTGCAGTTGGAGATGTTTAATATAGAATGGTGATAGATGGATTATGGATGATGGTGGATGATGGTTGGTGGATGGATGGATGATGGTGGATGGATGATGATGATGGTGGTGGAAGAGTAGTTAAAGACTGGGGACCTGAGTTTCCCTGCAGTATGGACGTCATGTAACATCTCCCAACCACCTGAAGAATTGGCATCCCTACACGTTTTTTCGACGTCTGCTTTACTCCTCCCAACTATTTGTTACCTGAAACAAACACCCAAAAGGCTGAAATGTATTCCCAAAGGTCACTAGATGTTGGTTTTGCTTGCATGCCTGAGGCATTCATATATTACTATTACAACTACTATTAAATTGGTGTGACAAACTGTGTTTGTTCAGAGCACCGCTAATATAGTGGAGTGTGGTGTTAAAAGATCTGCTCAGTTTGGTCAAAAGTCCAGTTAATATTTGAATTTGTTTACCTGTGTAAATGCTCTCTCTCACACTCACACACACACACACACACACACACACACACACACACACACACACACACACACACACACACACACACACACACACACACACACACACACACATACTGGTCGGGTGGTATCTATCTAGAAGAGTGTTCAGTCGGAGGTGGTTATCAGTTGCCTCTTTCTGCCCCCAAAACTCATCTCCAGTGCCAGTCACCTGATTATGCAGCAGTCAATTAAACCCCCCTATGGGAGGTCAGAGGTCACTGGTAAATCAATCAAAGCGGCGGCCTGTGGATGCTATCGGCAACCACCATCACTACCAAGAAGTGTCGGCAGTAGATAGCAGAAAGTGGTAGCGATAAGAAGAGTAAAAGACTGACAGGGAGACAAACAACTTGGACTCCGAGACAGACCCTGGACAAAGAGAAAGGCCGGGCTAGGACACAGGCCGGGACTAGGAGATGGATCGGGACTAGGAGACAGACCCTGCACAAAGAGACTGGCCGGGACTAGGAGACTGGCCGGGACTAGGAGACTGGCCGGGACTAGGAGACTGGCCGGGACTAGGAGACTGGCCGGGACTAGGAGACTGGCCGGGACTAGGAGACTGGCCGGGACTAGGAGACTGGCCGGGACTAGGAGACTGGCCGGGACTAGGAGACTGGCCGGGACTAGGAGACTGGCCGGGACTAGGAGACTGGCCGGGACTAGGAGACTGGCCGGGACTAGGAGACTGGCCGGGACTAGGAGACAGACCCTGGACAAAGAGAAAGGCCGGGACTAGGAGACAGACCCTAGACAAAGAGAAAGGCCGGGACTAGGAGATGGATCGGGACTAGGGGGACTGGGACTATGGACGGATCAGGACTAAGAGAATGACCGGGACTCTGAGACACTGTTTGGATATACAGTATCTAAGTAGATATGGATTTCTCCTGTTTTGGTTTTATTTGGATTTTGCCCAAGGGCTAGCCTGTCACATATCCTAAAAATACTGATAAATAAATAAATGTCACTAGTCAAATCTACTACTACAACCTATAACACTTAGGAATGTCTAAATGTTTTACGTTTAGCCATATTTATAAACTCAATGCCCAGAGTTGTTGTAAGTAAAAGCTTCTACTTATTATGAATGTTCTGTCCGTGCCAGTCTTCAGATCACATGGTGTTTAGCGCTCTCCTCCACGGATTGCACGCAAACTGTCACCTGGAACATTAAGCTTGTTTCTTCTCGTCTTTGTACATGTAATACTCTGAGTGCAGATCAAACAACTCGTGTGCGTGTGTGTGTGTGTGCGTGCGCGCGTGTGTGTGTCAGTGTGCTTGCTAATGTGAATGCTGTCCCAGATGAAAGGCATCAGTGACAGTCAGAGAGCTTCCTGTCATGTCTCTCTTTCATGTTGTCCTCTTCAAATGGATGGAGGCTGGCTGTACATGTCTGTTACTTTCTATATGTCTGTTACTTTACTACTGATGTAATGTATGGGTGGGAGAGGTCGCTTACACCGAGAACCCCAGAACAACGGTAATTAGGATGACGCCGGTAATTAGGATGATGGCGGCAATTAGGATGACGATGGTAATTAGGATGACGGCGGTAATTAGGATGATGCCGGTAATTAGGATGGCGATGGTAATTAGGATGACGGCGGTAATTAGGATGACGGCGGTAATTAGGATCACGGCGGTAATTAGGATGACGGCGGTAATTAGGATGCCGGCGGTAATTAGGATGCCGGCGGTAATTAGGATGATGGTGATGGTAATTAGGATGGCGATGGTAATTAGGATGGCGATGGTAATTAGGATGGCGATGGTAATTAGGATGGCGATGGTAATTAGGATGGCGGCGGTAATTAGGATGGCGGCGGTAATTAGGATGGCGGCGGTAATTAGGATGGCGGCGGTAATTAGGATGGCGGCGGTAATTAGGATGGCGGTAATTAGGATGGCGGCGGTAATTAGGATGGCGGCGGTAATTAGGATGGCGGCGGTAATTAGGATGATGGCGGGATGACGGTGATGGTAATTAGGATGACGGTGATGGTAATTAGGATGACGGTGATGGTAATTAGGATGACGGTGATGGTAATTAGGATGACAGTGATGGTAATTAGGATGACGGCGGTAATTAGGATGACGGCGGTAATTAGGATGACGGCTGTAATTAGGATGACGGCTGTAATTAGGATGACGGCGGTAATTAGGATGGCGACGGTAATTAGGATGGCGACGGTAATTAGGATGATGGTGGTAATTAGGATGACGGCGGTAATTAGGATGGCGACGGTAATTAGGATGACGGCTGTAATTAGGATGATGGTGGTAATTAGGATGACGGCTGTAATTAGGATGACGGCGGTAATTAGGATGACGACGGTAATTAGGATGATGGTGGTAATTAGGATGACGGCGGTAATTAGGATGGCGACGGTAATTAGGATGCTCACAGTAATTTTGTCAGCATTTGCCTATGTGCCTTTTCTGTTTTATCTGCCTATTTCTGCCTGTGTGTGGCTGCCTGCCTGTGTGTCTGCCTGCCTGTGTGTGTCTGCCTGTGTTTCTGCCTGCCTGCCTGTGTGTCTGCCTGCCTGCCTGTGTGTCTGCCGGCCTGCCTGTGTGTCTGCCTGCCTGCCTGTGTTTCTGCCTGCCTGCCTGTGTTTCTGCCTGCCTGCCTGTGTTTCTGCCTGCCTGCCTGTGTTTCTGCCTGTGTTTCTGCCTGCCTGCCTGTGTTTCTGCCTGCCTGCCTGTGTGTCTGCCTGCCTGCCTGTGTGTCTGCCTGCCTGCATGTGTGTTTCTGCCTGCCTGCCTGTGTTTCTGCCTGCCTGCCTGTGTTTCTGCCTGCCTGCCTGTGTGTATGCCTGCCTGTGTGTCTGCCTGCCTGCCTGCCTGTGTGTCTGCCTGCCTGCATGTGTGTGTCTGCCTGCCTTTGTGTGTCTGCATGGACCTGTCTTTTGGTTTCTGTCTGTGTGTTTGGGCTGGACTTAATTGACAGTGGCTCTACAAAACAAAACTAGTAATTTTCGGCATGTTTCTGTTGTTGTGTTGCATCTTAAAATTCAAATTGATTACATGTTTTTACTGTTGTTCAACACAGAGTTATATAATGTCAAAGACAGTAAATTGTTCTAAATTACTTATAAATTGAATATAGAAACAAATTGATTGCTGCATAAGTAATCTCCCATTCCGTAGTCAATATTTAGTTGAGGCTTATTCGTCAGCAATTACATCCATTAGTCTATTTGACATGCCTACATTTTTCCGAATTCATCTACGCTATATGATTCAAGCTTTGACAAGTTGGATTGACACATTCTCAATTTGAGGTCTGTCTTGGAAGTAGAGACCTCTCCCAAAGCCACCACAGCATGCTTTTTGCTGTGTCCTGTGGGTCGTTGTCCTCTCAACAATTCATTCGTTCATGCTCATTCTTCGTTGAGAGCATGTCAGTTGCGTGCCAAAACACACGCACACACACACACACACACACAAACACCAAAGCTGTGACAGACACTAACCTAACTCTGTTTTTCCTGTAGCTGTATTCTCTAAAGCTTTTTCATGTTCTATTTCATTCAGATTTATTCCTCTCTTTTTCTCTCTTTCACTCAACTTTTTTTCCCATTTTCTGCTCACCCCAGAATGTGAGGACAGTGAGCCTCTGGAGGTACAAAGTAAGTCCTAATGGGCTCTGTGTCGGTCCCATCCTTTACCCAGAACCACTGTGCCCCTAAACCACTGTGCCCCTAAACCACTGTGCCCCTAAACCACTGTGCCCCTAAACCACTGTGCCCCTAAACCACTGTGCCCCTAAACCACTGTCCCCCTAAACCACTGTCCCCCTAAACCACTGTCCCCCTAAACCACTGTCCCCCTAAACCACTGTCCCCCTAAACCACTGTCCCCCTAAACCACTGTCCCCCTAAACCACTGTCCCCCTAAACCACTGTGCCCCTAAACCACTGTCCCCCTAAACCACTGTCCCCCTAAACCACTGTGCCCCTAAACCACTGTACCCCTAAACCACTGTGCCCCTAAACCACTGTGCCCCTAAACCACTGTGCCCCTAAACCACTGTGTTTTTCAAATTAATTACTTTGTTTTAGGTTGAGTTCTGTTAAATATTTCTTAAAACATGCTATGCTTGGATGAGTAGTGATGCAATGGAACCCAAACCTCTCTAACATACAGCTGTTAATAACTTTACACTCTTTGGATATACTATTGGGATGTATTATTGCTCATTGGATGAGGGACTGTTAAATTGTATTGAGTTGTGTAGAATGAAATTGTAAATCCATTGTTTGCATTAAATTGAATAATGATATGACCCCAACCTGATTCAAAGCGTCCCTCCATAATCCTCCTCTTCCTCTCTCCATAAACTATTTGACAGACGTAGTGACTCAATCTTTTGTTGCTTTCAATAAGCTGTTTTCTTTTGTTGTGTATGTCCTGGAAGCCAATCGCATTTTCGCCGGGCCACACACACACACACACACACACACAAACACACACACACACACACACACACACACACACACACACACACAAACATACACACACACACACACACACACACACACACACACACACACATACACACACACACATACACACACACACACACACACACACACACACACACACACACACACACACACACACACACACACACACACACACACACACACACACGCATACACATACTCACATACACATACACACACACACAGACACACACTCACCCCCACACACACACACACACAGACACACATACACACACACACACACACACACTCACCCCCACACACACACACACACACACACAGACACACATACACACACACACACAGACAGACAGACACACATACACACACACAGACAGACAGACACACATACACACTCACATACACACTCACATACACACTCACATACACATACACACGCACACGCACAGTCCTTCAGTCACGCAGTCACACAGCATTCCTTTGGTCCGGAGGGCATCTTTGTGGCCTCCAGAATAATACATGTTACTGACAGCTCAATAGCCTAACATTTAAACTTAAACTTGCCTTAATTCCTTACCTTAAACTTCAACTCTTAACCCTGATGCCCGGCCCTGATGCCCGGCTCTGATGCCCTACCCTGATGCAAGCTGTGATTATATGTTTAATCCTAAACCACACCCCTAATTACTGCAATGCTCTTTCTGTACTTCTGGCCCCATTTTGTTATGATTATTCAAAACACACTTACGTACACGTTTACACACACACACACACACACACACATACACACCTCCATCCTGCCCCTCCCAACCAGCATCTAGTGGAGACCGTAATTAGAACACAAAGACAATTACCCAGAGTCCTCCTGGGAGGCACATTTCTTAATCTGGCGTTTTAAATAATTAAAGCTGCTGTGAAGCACCATGTTTTCTCTCTTTTCAGTCTTCCCTGTTTCCCCCTCCTCCCAAAACCCTGTGCCCTCATTTATTCACTTAGCGTGATGTTTGTGATATGTCCATATAGATCACATTTATTCACTTAGCGTAATGTTTGTGATATGTCCATATAGATCACATGTATTCACTTAGTGTGATGTTTGTGATATGTCCAGATAGATCACATGTATTCACTTAGTGTGATGTTTGTGATATGTCCAGATAGATCACATTTATTCACTTAGCGTAATGTTTGTGATATGTCCATATAGTGTTATATTGTGTTATATGCATTTTTTTCATTCAACATTTGAATGTCTCTTAAAAAGCTGTAGTTGTATAAGTACCTAATTCATGCCCAGGTCATCTAATTTTGACCAATTTCTGATTCAAAACACGGGCCAAGATCTGCAGCTCAATTAAAGGTCCATCTATATAAATAATGCTTTATGGGGCTGATAACTGAGAAAATCCACTTGCCTGACATCAGTTTTGACAGTTTTTTGTTGATATGGTTGTACTGTTGAAGTTGCCATATCTTGAAGAAACTGTGGTGTGTTACACAGTCAGAAAGATTAAAGTTTAACCTCGACTGCACTAGCTGTAATTCCATGCAGTTTGCTTTACACTAAATGTGCAGTACACCTGCACATTATTTTACTTATTTTCTTTTAAAGGTGTGTGTGTGTCTGTAATTACATGTTAACGTTTTGTGTGTGTGTGTGTGTGTGTGTGTGTGTGTTTTACAGCCATCCAGGATGAACTGGCTCTGGAGGCCAAGAGATCCATCAAGAAGAGGGTTAAACAACTGAAGGTGCTGGACCCAAAGATCGCTCAGAACCTGTGTGAGTACTGGCGGGGTATGGACTGGGGTACGGACTGGGGTACGGACTGGGGTACGGACTGGGGTACGGACTGGGGTACGGACTGGGGTACGGACTGGGGTACGGACTGGGGTACGGACTGGGATACGGACTGGGATACGGACTGGGGTACGGACTGGGGTACGGACTGGGGTACGGACTGGGGTACGGACTGGGGTACGGACTGGGGTACGGACTGGGGTACGGACTGGGGTACGGACTGGGGTACTGACTGGGGTACTGACTGGGGTACTGACTGGGGTACTGACTGGGGTACTGACTGGGGTACGCACTGGGGTACGGACTGGGGTACGGACTGGGGTACTGACCGATCTGTAAGCCGACCGTAGAAATGTTCACAATGTAGAACAATGCATCGAAAGAGTTTCATCGAGACAAAACAGTGTAGTGTGTGTGCAGTGTGTGTGCGCAGTGTAGTGTGCGTGTGTGCACTTGTGGTTGAAAATTAATAAGTACTCTTCTGTTTATTATAGAATCCTACAGTACATTACGTCTCCTTGTAATGGACAAATCCCCATCCAGTCTATTATAGAATCCTACAGTACATTACGTCTCCTATAAGATGGACAAATCCCCATCCAGTCTATTATAGAATCCTACAGTACATTACGTCTCCTATAAGATGGACAAATCCACATCCAGTCTATTATAGAATCCTACAGTACATTACGTCTCCTATAAGATGGACAAATCCACATCCAGTCTATTATAGAATCCTACAGTACATTACGTCTCCTATAAGATGGACAAATCCACATACAGTCTATTATAGAATCCTACAGTACATTACGTCTCCTATAAAATGGACAAATCCACATCCAGTCTATTATAGAATCCTACAGTACATTACGTCTCCTATAAGATGGACAAATCCACATACAGTCTATTATAGAATCTGACAGAACATTACGTCTCCTATAGGATGGACAAATCCACATCCAGTCTATTATAGAATCCTACAGTACATTACGTCTCCTATAAGATGGACAAATCCACATACAGTCTATTATAGAATCTGACAGAACATTACGTCTCCTATAGGATGGACAAATCCACATCCAGTCTATTATAGAATCCTACAGTACATTACGTCTGCTATAAGATGGACAAATCCACATACAGTCTATTATAGAATCTGACAGAACATTACGTCTCCTATAAGATGGACAAATCCACATCCAGTCTATTATAGAATCCTACAGAATATTACGTCTCCTATAAGATGGACAAATCCCCATCCAGTCTATTCGACCAGACGTAAATCTCTAATCAGTATCAAACAGTTGATCAGATTTATACAGGATTAAACAGGAAGATAGTTGGTCAGTTTACAATCAGTCACACCCTCTGGTCCAGTTGCCATCTCCACCAACTTCTCACATTATTTTATCTGTGCCCTTTGGCTGATTCAGTGAGATAAGTCAAGGTAATTGTAAATTAACCACATCCTCCACAATACTCTATTCCTCTACTTCTATGAGTTAACTTATTTCAAACATTTTCTAACCATCACTTCCTGAGTGATCTAAAATAATCTAGAACAATCTCTATTCCTGTGTTTGACATTATCACCATAACAACACACACGTGTATTTCATGGAACATTGTTCTGTATGTACTTGTTTTCTCTAGCACCTCTTTGATCTTTGCTTTGCCAGAGCTAGTTCTGTCTAGGGACGCAATAAACTGAGATGTGTAGCTGGTTAGAGAGGCACTGTCCCAAATGGCATGATGTTCCCTTTTTGGTGCACTTTGTTTCACCTTGGGTCCAGCTCTAAAGCAGTGCAATGCTCTGGGAATCGGGTGGCGTTTAGGACACGGTGGCATTCTGACAGTCTGTTAATGTGGAGTGTGTATCGGAGTGTGTAGGGGAGTGTGTAGGGGAGTGTGTAGGGGAGTGTGTAGGGGAGTGTGTAGGGGAGTGTGTAGGGGAGTGTGTAGAGGAGTGTGTAGTGGAGTGTGTAGTGGAGTGTGTAGTGGAGTGTGTAGTGGAGTGTGTAGTGGAGTGTGTAGTGGAGTGTGTAGGGGAGTGTGTAGGAGAGTGTGTAGGAGAGTGTGTAGAGGAGTGTGCAGAGGAGTGTGTAGGAAAGTGTGTTTTCAAGTCAGGGGTCTAGACATGGCTCCTCATTTTCTCTTTTCTGCTTCCTCTAACTAGAGATGACATATTTCTAACTATAGATGACATATTTCTAACTAGATTACATATTTATAACTGGAGATGACATATTTATAACTAGAGATGACATATTTCTAACTATAGATGATATATTTCTAACTATAGATGATTTAATTCTAACTATATATGACATATTTCTAACTATAGATGACATATTTCTAACTAGAGATGACATATTTCTAACTATATATGCATTATTTATAACTATAGATTACATATTTATAACTAGAGATGACATATTTCTAACTATAGATGACATATTTCTAACTATAGATGACATATTTATAACTATATATGACATATTTCTAACTATAGATGACATATTTCTGACTATATATGACATATTTATAACTATAGATTACATATTTATAACTAGAGATGACATATTTCTAACTATAGATGATATATTTCTAACTATAGATGATTTAATTCTAACTACATATGACATATTTCTAACTATAAATGACATATTTCTAACTATAGATGATATATTTCTCTGAGATCGTTTCTCTTGTCTTGTGCCCCAGAAGATGGATTTGGGTTGTGTGTGTTTGCCTTCCTCTTCTCCCTCTCTCTCCTCTCCTTCTTTTCCTTCCCTCGCTCTGTTCAAGACCACAGGTAAAGCGTCATGGCAGCTGTCACTTTGTTCCACCTCCTGCTCTCTTTTTCTGCTTCTCCTCTCTCCTTTGCCGTCTCTCCTCCTAGTCTTCTGTCATTTGTCCAATAACAGCATGTTGTCATATTGAACCGGAAGAGAAGAATGAGAGTGGAGGTGAAGGTTGAATAGACTGCTGTGGGTTGAGTGTGTAGAGGGGGCTGGGACACCTGGCCTCTCTTGTGTAGGGCTTATCCAAACACACACACACACACACACACTAACAAACACACACAGGATGATGAACTTGATCTAGAAAACAGGTGGGCAAACGAGATGTAACAGATTTGTGGTCTATTCGTGTGTGTGTTAGGGCTGAACTTTAAGTTCCCACATGGGTGTTAAAACCTGAATACAGGTAATCAACCCATACTGTATTTTGACAGGTTCCCTCTAGAACAAATAACGTTTCTGCCTTAGGAACCAAACAATATGGCGTTTTGATGGACTTTCTTGTTACTTTTATGTTTAGGCTCGGCTGGTCATGGTTAGGTTTTATTATAATGTCATGACAATCTGCATATTTAGTTCAAGTGTCTTCAAATCAGATCGCAGAACCGCTTGCACATTTCCATAGCAACCTGATTCACACGGCGTTTAGCTAAAACACTCATAGCACGGTTTGATCGTAACGCATATGTCAAAACACTCATCATTGCCTCTAGTGGCTGGTGTTTATAACATTCCGATGCTTAACCAACTGGATAATAAACGCCTAATAATATAGATGTACAAACTGCACATTCTGCAGACGTTCTGTTGCTGGAGGTGTCGGGTTTGGTGCTAATGTTGAGTTGTGGGGGAAACATGCTAATTTGACCTCTACGAAGAGCAGACCTTAAATATCATATCTGATATCTTCCTGGACAGACCTGGGAATCGCTGCAGACATTTCATTTCTATGTCTGGGAATCTCAGCTATGCTCGCAGGCTGACAGTCTGTGGCCTTCAGATTGCAGGCCTGTTTAAATCTAAGGCAAAGCTACTGATGAGATATGGCTCTGTCTCAGCCGTACGGCGCCGCAATGTAGTCATGAATGTTTTATTATCCATTACCTTTAAATAGTAAGACATTTCAACCCTTTGATTTGTGGATTCAAATAAAGTATTTAGTGCGCTTGTATTTTGCACCTCTGTGTGTTTCTTTCTCTGTGGACACACACACACACACACACACAATTACATTGACACGCACATACATACATACACACACGCACACACAGACACACACACTCACACACACACAAACACACACATACATACATACATATATACACACACACACATACAGCTGGAGAAGTCTAATAATTATGACTAATATATTATATACAGGGGGTATTATGGCATGAGAGAGTATAACCACAGGGGAGCTGTGTCTGTCTGTCTGTCTGCCTGTCTGCCTGCCTGCCTGCCTGCCTGCCTGCCTATCAGGTCTATCTGTCTGCCTGTCTATCAGGTCTATCTGTCTGTCTGTCCGCCTGTCTGTCTGCCTCTGTGTCTCTGTCTCTCCGCCTCTGCCAGCCTCTGTGTGTCTGTCATGAACAAGTTGATAGAAGTATAGGATACACAGCGGCTAGGAGAAACCAACAGAGGAACCAGGGTCTTAGGGGTTGCCAGTCCTCTTTTGGCTTATAATAGTTTAGTTTAATTATTTTAAATTGCAGTTTTCTAAAATATGATAGTCCATGGCAGATATGTTCAGAAAGGGACAACTGAGAGGGTTGATTGGAAACAGGCAGATTGGAAGCCAAAACTGTCAGGTAGCATCAGCTGTTCATCCTGTAACACAACCAATGAGGCCCCAGGAGGAGTCCGTCACATGTTCCCAGTGTGTGTCTGTCTACTGCTGTGTGTCGGTCTACTACTGTGTGTCGGTCTACTGCTGTGTGTCGGACTACTGCTGTGTGTCGGTCTACTGCTGTGTGTCGGTCTACTTCTGTGTGTCTGTCTACTGCTGTGTGTCGGTCTACTTCTGTGTGTCTGTCTACTTCTGTGTGTCTGTCTGTCTTCTGTGTGTCTGTCTGTCTTCTTTTTTATCTCTGTATTTTTATTTCTTTCATCTCTCTCTTTCTCTGTCTGCTCAGCTATTTTCCTGGGGTCATTCAGGATGCCGTACGAGGAGATCAGACAGGCCGTCCTGGAGGTGGATGAGGAACAGCTCACTGAACCCATGATCCAGGTAATTACAACCTACCATAACATACCCACAGCCCTGTAGCTGTAACCTCTACCATAACATACCCACAGCCCTGTAGCTGTAACCTCTACCATAACATACCCACAGCCCTGTAGCTGTAACCTCTACCATAACATACCCACAGCCCTGTAGCTGTAACCTCTACCATAACATACCCACAGCCCTGTAGCTGTAACCTCTACCATAACATACCCACAGCCCTGTAGCTGTAACCTCTACCATAACATAACATACCCACAGCCCTGTAGCTGTAACCTCTACCATAACATACCCACAGCCCTGTAGCTGTAACCTCTAACATAACAGCCCTATAACCTCTACCAGCCCTGTAGCTGTAACCTCTACCATAACATACCCACAGCCCTGTAGCTGTAACCTCTACCATAACATACCCACAGCCCTGTAGCTGTAACCTCTACCATAACATACCCACAGCCCTGTAGCTGTAACCTCTACCATAACATACCCACAGCCCTGTAGCTGTAACCTCTACCATAACATACCCACAGCCCTGTAACTGTAACCTCTACCATAACATACCCACAGCCCTGTAGCTGTAACCTCTACCATAACATACCCACAGCCCTGTAGTAACTGCCCTAAACCTCTACCATAACATACCCACAGCCCTGTAGCTGTAACCTCTACCATAACATACCCACAGCCCTGTAGCTGTAACCTCTACCATAACATACCCACAGCCCTGTAGCTGTAACCTCTACCATAACATACCCACAGCCCTGTAGCTGTAACCTCTACCATAACATACTCACAGCCCTGTAGCTGTAACCTCTACCTCTACCATAACATACCCACAGCCCTGTAGCTGTAACCTCTACCATAACATACCCACAGCCCTGTAGCTGTAACCTCTACCATAACATACCCACAGCCCTGTAGCTGTAACCTCTACCATAACATACCCACAGCCCTGTAGCTGTAACCTCTAATAACATACCCACAGCCCTAACTGTAACTCTACCATAACATACCCACAGCCCTGTAGCTGTAACCTCTACCATAACATACCCACAGCCCTGTAGCTGTAACCTCTACCATAACATACCCACAGCCCTGTAGCTGTAACCTCTACCATAACATACCCACAGCCCTGTAGCTGTAACCTCTACCATAACATACCCACAGCCCTGTAAACTCTACCATAACATACCCACAGCCCTGTAGCTGTAACCTCTACCATAACATACCCACAGCCCTGTAGCTGTAACCTCTACCATAACATACCCACAGCCCTGTAGCTGTAACCTCTACCATAACATACCCACAGCCCTGTAGCTGTAACCTCTACAGCCCTGTAGCTGTAACCTCTACCATAACATACCCACAGCCCTGTAGCTGTAACCTCTACCATAACATACCCACAGCCCTGTAGCTGTAACCTCTACCATAACATATTCACAGCCCTGTAGCTGTAACCTCTACCCCATAACATACCCACAGCCCTGTAGCTGTAACCTCTACCATAACATACCCACAGCCCTGTAGCTGTAACCTCTACCATAACATACCCACAGCCCTGTAGCTGTAACCTCTACCCCATAACATCTACCCACAGCCCTGTAGCTGTAACCTCTACCATAACATACCCACAGCCCTGTAGCTGTAACCTCTACCATAACATACCCACAGCCCTGTAGCTGTAACCTCTAACATACCCACAGCCCTAACATACCCACAGCCCTGTACATACCCACAGCTGTAACCTCTACCATAACATACCCACAGCCCTGTAGCTGTAACCTCTCTAACCATAACTGTACCCACAGCCCTGTAGCTGCTGCCCTAAACCTCTACCATAACATACCCACCCTGTAGCCCTACCATAACATACCCACAGCCCTGTAACTGTAACTCTACCATAACATACCCACAGCCCTGTAGCTGTAACCTCTACCATAACATACCCACAGCCCTGTAGCTGTAACCTCTACCATAACATACCCACAGCCCTGTAGCTGTAACCTCTACCATAACATACCCACAGCCCTGTAGCTGTAACCTCTACCATAACATACCCACAGCCCTGTAGCTGCCCTAACTGTAACTCTACCATAACATACCCACAGCCCTGTAGCTGTAACCTCTACCATAACATACCCACAGCCCTGTAGCTGTAACCTCTACCATAACATACCCACAGCCCTGTAGCTGTAACCTCTACCATAACATACCCACAGCCCTGTAGCTGTAACCTCTACCATAACATACCCACAGCCCTGTAGCTGTAACCTCTACCATAACATACCCACAGCCCTGTAGCTGTAACCTAACATACCATAACATAACCCACAGCCCTGTAGCTGTAACCTCTACCATAACATACCCACAGCCCTGTAGCTGTAACCTCTACCATAACATACCCACAGCCCTGTAACCTCTACCATAACATACCCACAGCCCTGTAGCTGTAACCTCTACCATAACATACCCACAGCCCTGTAGCTGTAACCTCTACCATAACATACCCACACAGCCCTCTACCATAACATACCCACAGCCCTAGCTGTAACCTCTACCATAACATACCCACAGCCCTGTAGCTGTAACCTCTACCATAACATACCCACAGCCCTGTAGCTGTAACCTCTACCATAACATACCCACAGCCCTGTAGCTGTAACCTCTACCATAACATACCCACAGCCCTGTAGCTGTAACCTCTAACATATAAGCCCTGTATAACCCACAGCCCTGTAGCTGTAACCTCTACCATAACATACCCACAGCCCTGTAGCTGTAACCTCTACCATAACATACCCACAGCCCTGTAGCTGTAACCTCTACCATAACATACCCACAGCCCTGTAGCTGTAACCTCTACCATAACATACCCACAGCCCTGTAGCTGTAACCTCTACCATAACATACCCACAGCCCTGTAGCTGTAACCTCTACCATAACATACCCACAGCCCTGTAGCTGTAACCTCTACCATAACATACCCACAGCCCTGTAGCTGTAACCTCTACCATAACATACCCACAGCCCTAACATACCCACAGCCCTGTAGCTGTAACCTCTACCATAACATACCCACAGCCCTGTAGCTGTAACCTCTACCATAACATACCCACAGCCCTGTAGCTGTAACCTCTACCATAACATACCCACAGCCCTGTAGCTGTAACCTCTACCATAACATACCCACAGCCCTGTAGCTGTAACCTCTACCATAACATACCCACAGCCCTGTAGCTGTAACCTCTACCATAACATACCCACAGCCCTGTAGCTGTAACTACCATAACTACCACAGCCCTAACATACCCCACAGCCCTGTAGCTGTAACCTCTACCATAACATACCCACAGCCCTGTAGCTGTAACCTCTACCATAACATACCCACAGCCCTGTAGCTGTAACCTCTACCATAACATACCCACAGCCCTGTAGCTGTAACCTCTACCATAACATACCCACAGCCCTGTAGCTGTAACCTCTACCATAACATACCCACAGCCCTGTAGCTGTAACCTCTACCATAACATACCCACAGCCCTGTAGCTGTAACCTCTACCATAACATACCCACAGCCCTGTAGCTGTAACCTCTACCATAACATACCCACAGCCCTGTAGCTGTAACCTCTACCATAACATACCCACAGCCCTGTAGCTGTAACCTCTACCATAACATACCCACAGCCCTGTAGCTGTAACCTCTACCATAACATACCCACAGCCCTGTAGCTGTAACCTCTACCATAACATACCCACAGCCCTGTAGCTGTAACCTCTACCATAACATACCCACAGCCCTGTAACATAACATACCCACAGCCCTGTAGCTGTAGCCCTGTAGCTGTAACCTCTACCATAACATACCCACAGCCCTGTAGCTGTAGCTGTAACCTCTACCATAACATACCCACAGCCCTGTAGCTGTAACCTCTACCATAACATACCCACAGCCCTGTAGCTGTAACCTCTACCATAACATACCCACAGCCCTGTAACTGTAACCTCTACCATAACATACCCACAGCCCTGTAGCTGTAACCTCTACCATAACATACCCACAGCCCTGTAGCTGTAACCTCTACCATAACATACCCACAGCCCTGTAGCTGTAACCTCTACCATAACATACCCACAGCCCTGTAGCTGTAACCTCTACCATAACATACCCACAGCCCTGTAGCTGTAACCTCTACCATAACATACCCACAGCCCTGTAGCTGTAACCTCTACCATAACATACCCACAGCCCTGTAGCTGTAACCTCTACCATAACATACCCACAGCCCTGTAGCTGTAACCTCTACCATAACATACCCACAGCCCTGTAGCTGTAACCTCTACCATAACATACCCACAGCCCTGTAGCTGTAACCTCTACCATAACATACCCACAGCCCTGTAGCTGTAACCTCTACCATAACATACCCACAGCCCTGTAGCTGTAACCTCTACCATAACATACCCACAGCCCTGTAGCTGTAACCTCTACCATAACATACCCACAGCCCTGTAACTGTAACCTCTACCATAACATACCCACAGCCCTGTAACTGTAACCTCTACCATAACATACCCACAGCCCTGTAGCTGTAACCTCTACCATAACATACCCACAGCCCTGTAGCTGTAACCTCTACCATAACATACCCACAGCCCTGTGCTGTAACCTCTACCATAACATACCCACAGCCCTGTAGCTGTAACCTCTACCATAACATACCCACAGCCCTGTACCTCTGCCATAACATACCCACAGCCCTGTAGCTGTAACCTCTACCATAACATACCCAGCCCTGTAGCTGTAACCTCCTAACATACCCACAGCCCTGTAGCTGTAACCTCTACCATAACATACCCACAGCCCTGTAGCTGTAACCTCTACCATAACATACCCACAGCCCTGTAACTGTAACCTCTACCATAACATACCCACAGCCCTGTAGCTGTAACCTCTACCATAACATACCCACAGCCCTGTAACTGTAACCTCTACCATAACATACCCACAGCCCTGTAGCTGTAACCTCTACCATAACATACCCACAGCCCTGTAGCTGTAACCTCTACCATAACATACCCACAGCCCTGTAGCTGTAACCTCTACCATAACATATTCACAGCCCTGTAGCTGTAACCTCTACCATAACATACCCACAGCCCTGTAGCTGTAACCTCTACCATAACATACCCACAGCCCTGTAGCTGTAACCTCTACCATAACATACCCACAGCCCTGTAGCTGTAACCTCTACCATAACATACCCACAGCCCTGTAGCTGTAACCTCTACCATAACATACCCACAGCCCTGTAGCTGTAACCTCTACCATAACATACCCACAGCCCTGTAGCTGTAACCTCTACCATAACATACCCACAGCCCTGTAGCTGTAACCTCTACCATAACATACCCACAGCCCTGTAGCTGTAACCTCTACCATAACATATATAACCACAGCCCTGTAGCTGTAACCAACCCTGAGACAGACAGTCAGACCAGGTATTTCTGTGATCTCAGCAGCGCTGTCTGTTCAGAGACATCTGCTTGAGGTGAGACAGCTGGAATAGGAGGAGGGGTAGAGTAAAAGGTTGTCATTCCTCATCATTTGCCCTTTCTACATATTTCCACACACACACACACAGATATATACACACACACACACACACACACACACACACACAGACACACACAGACACACACACACAGACACACACACACACACACACTGTGCTGCACTCATTCCTGACCTTCTTCTCTGTGTCTTGCCTCATTGCATCACTTGTCTGTGTGCATCCTCACGTGTGGGGAGGTCTCATTTTTTTATATGTATATTCATTGATCTGCCAAAAATTATATGCTGTTGGTTCTTCTATTGGTTCTTCTCAATGGAAACTCTCTTCTATAACGAGACATTGCTCTTCTTTTGCACAACTGTATGTACAACCAAATATTTCTCTTTTGCACAATTTGCATATACACATATTGACTCTCATAACATATGCAACTCATCTGGACATCCGGAACTAGGACCTGGACGTCATTGTTCTTTGTTAAATATGCCAACTAGTCATGGTCTCTCTTGTCGGACTGTTAGTGTTATGTGTTTAGCTCTGTTTGCACTGTTCGTGTACGTTTTAAAATGTGTTTTAAATGCTGTAGCTAGGGGTCAGTAGAAATTCCTTGTATGTGTTAACAGACTTGTCGAATAAACCTGAATCTGATTCAAAATCAGTTGTGAGGTAGAGTAGTCGTGAATCAGACGTTTTGGTCAGATCTTCGCTCCTTTTGTTTGCTTAACAGATAATCTCCTCAGACTCAGTCTGGCTGTTCTTCTCCGTCCTCTGCCGTCAATGAGGAATTTTTTTTCCCACTGGATATTTTCTCTTTTTCTGCCCTTTTTCTATAAACTGCTGTAAATCCCAGTAGATCAGCACTTTCTGAAATACTCAAACCAGCCCATCTGGCACCAACATCCATGACACTAAAATCACAGTTCTTTCCCATTTTATTGTTTGGTTTGAACTTCAGCAGGTCGTCTTGATCTTGTCTAGATGCATGAATGATTTGGGCTGCTGTCACGTGATTTGGGCTGCTGTCACGTGATTTGGGCTGCTTTTAAGTAATGTGGGTTGTTGTCACGTGGTTTGGGTTGCTGTCACGTGATTTGGGCTGCTGTCACGTGATTTGGGCTGCTGTCACGTGATTTGGGCTGCTGTCACGTGATTTGGGCTGCTTTTAAGTAATGTGGGTTGTTGTCACGTGGTTTGGGTTGCTGTCACGTGATTTGGGCTGCTTTTAAGTAATTTGGGTTGCTGTCACCTTGTGTGTTTAGATAGATTTGCATTAATGAGCAGTTGATAAGGTGTACCTAATAAAGTGTCCTGTGAGTGTGTATATGTTCTATATACTTGTATCTGCATGTATATTTATATGTTCTATATACTTTAATATACTTGTTTTCTGCTCATCACAAATGTGTATATCTGTCGTGTTTTGTCAGTGTGACGGCCGTGGCAAAATATTATAACATAGTCCCAGCTGATGTGTTGATGGGAAATACTGCTTTCAAGCTTACTTTTATGTAGGTTAATTCTTTAACCTTTGCCACTTCAGAATGATTTGTCCTCAATTATCTTGATTGAGGTTATACTTCTATTCAAAACCTGTTTTAAACGTTTACGATAGAGACAAGAGAACATGGCCTAATTTAACATGAAACTGTTAGAAGCTATAATTGCACTTGAAAAAGTCATGAACATCGTGTTCCTTTTTAATGCCTCAGTTCTTTACTTAAATAAAACCTCGTTTGAATTGTAACCAACTCTCTTCTAGACTGCTCCTTTTCCTCCTGTTACTCCTCCACATGTTAGTCCCTAACCCCCCTGTTAGTCCCTAACCCCCTGTTAGTCCCTAACCCCCCTGTTAGTCCCTAACCCCCCTGTTAGTCCCTAACCCCCTGTTAGTCCCTAACCCCCCTGTTAGTCCCTAACCCCCCTGTTAGTCCCTAACCCCCTGTTAGTCCCCCCCTGTTAGTCCCTAACCCCCTGTTAGTCCCTAACCCCCTGTTAGTCCCTAACCCCCTGTTAGTCCCTAACCCCCTGTTAGTCCCTAACCCCCTGTTAGTCCCTAACCCCCTGTTAGTCCCTAACCCCCTGTTAGTCCCTAACCCCCTGTTAGTCCTCCCCCTGTTAGTCCCTAACCCCCTGTTAGTCCCTAACCCCCTGTTAGTCCCTAACCCCCTGTTAGTCCCTAACCCCCCTGTTAGTCCCTAACCCCCCTGTTAGTCCCTAACCCCCTGTTAGTCCCTAACCCCCCTGTTAGTCCCTAACCCCCCTGTTAGTCCCTAACCCTCCTGTTAGTCCCTAACCCCCCTGTTAGTCCCTAACCCCCCTGTTAGTCCCTAACCCCCCTGTTAGTCCCTAACCCCCCTGTTAGTCCTCCTCATGTTAGTCCCTAACCCCCTGTTAGTCCCTAACCCCCTGTTAGTCCTCCCCATGTTAGTCCCTAACCCCCTGTTAGTCCCTAACCCCCTGTTAGTCCTCCCCATGTTAGTCCTAACCCCATGTTAGTCCCTAACCCCCTGTTAGTCCCTAACCCCTGTTAGTCCCTAACCCCCTGTTACTCCTCCACATGTTAGTCCCTAACCCCCTGTTAGTCCCTAACCCCCTGTTAGTCCCTAACCCCCTGTTAGTCCCTAACCCCCTGTTAGTCCCTAACCCCCTGTTAGTCCCTAACCCCCTGTTAGTCCCTAACCCCCTGTTAGTCCCTAACCCCCCTTGTTAGTCCTCCTCATGTTAGTCCCTAACCCCCTGTTAGTCCCTAACCCCCCTGTTAGTCCCTAACCCCCTGTTAGTCCTCCTCATGTTAGTCCCTAACACTCTCATTAGTCTTTACCCCCCACCGTTAGTCCTACCTCTAATATATACTGCTATCTGCCATCTCTCTCTCATCTTTTTGTTCTCTCTTTTCTACTTCATCACTGTAACTGTCTGTTCATCGGTTCCTCCTGTCTGTCTGCAGAACCTGGTGAAACACCTCCCTGAACAGGAGCAGCTCAATGCTTTGTTGAAGTATAAGAACGATTACAACAGCCTGTCTGAACCAGAGCAGTTTGGAGTAGTGGTGAGTAGCCTGTCCACACACACACACACACACACGCCGGTGCCACTGTGAAACACACACACGTACACACACATACACACGCACACTCACACACACACACACGCCGGTGCCACTGTGAATCACACACATGTAGAGCGTTGAGGTTATTCATTCCCCAATGTGTCCAGTGGGCGTAGCCAAGACTGGCCAACCAACAAATCCCTGCTTTAACACTGGAAAAAACAGACACAGAATATTTAAAAAGCATTTGACTTTGGGAAGGAGAGAAGGAGCAGAGTGGCTGATGGAGAGTGAAGGTGAAGGTGGAGGAGATGATAGGAGGAGAATGATGAAGCAGTGGGGGTTGGGACAGGTTGAGGACCAGGGACCTTTGGAGTTTATTTGTTTTCCTGGAAATATGTGAGAACAAACAGGAACAAACCGGGGCCCATGGTGTTGATCTGATATCTTCCTTATATCTGCCAGATGTATTGTTCTTCTGTAGACGTCTGTGACCCATTTAAATGGAATTAATTCACTGGGAAATTTGTGAAGAAGTGGTATAATGAAATTAGAATTGGGAATTACATGTGTTCTTGCTGACAAGCACAATAACTAACTTATGCTGCAGTGCTCTGCAGAGAATTTAGTCTCCTGCTTATCAGACGGCAGTAAAAGGATTAGGTGTTTGGAAATTGCATACATATGGATGTTTAGCCTAGGCAAAAAATATTCAAATCGCTGATCAATTGATGCTTTAATGTGCAGTGGCCGGAATGTGCAGTTGCCATACAGTTCAGTGGCCATACAGTGCAGTGGCCATAGTGCAGTGGCCTGAGGATTATTTGAGTGTAATAACAATGTGAAACAGGGGTAAACTCGGTTAACCCTTTACATGGCTGATGCTGGGCTGATGCTGCTGAAGCAGTCTGCCGTATAAGGACTTGGATGCTGTTCGGGACGGATCGTTAGTTCTGGTTCTGCTCCACAACGCTGTTCTGCACTTTGTTAATGTATGTCTGCGTGAGCTGGTGTAGAGAAGGCCTAAGCGGCTGGTGGCCGACTGGGCTCACTGGATGGCCGACTGGGCTCACTGGATGGCCGACTGGGCTCACAGGATGGCCGGCTGGGCTCACTGGATGGCCGGCTGGGCTCACTGGATGGCCGGCTGGGCTCACTGGATGGCCGGCTGGGCTCACTGGATGGCCGGCTGGGCTCACTGGATGGCCGGCTGGGCTCACTGGATGGCCGGCTGGGCCCATGTAGAGCCCAGGTAGAGTCCAGGTAAAGCTGTGGCCAGATGAAATTTTCTTCCACCTCAAGTGCCTCAAGCGAGATGTAATATAGATATACACATACACAAACATGTGCGCACAAACATGTGTGCACACACACTAACACACAAACATGCACACAAAAATTGAGTTTTCTCAGCTGTTTTCTGGGGATTTAATTGTTGTTACTTTTAATGTCCACATGCAAATGTTTTTGTCAAATGGTACCACATGAAGTCTAGTGTTATTATCAGCACCAGCTAATAGGATCCCCAAAAAAGCAACACACATGCTGGCTTTGATGAATAATGTGCACACCCAAATTGAACATTTGCTGGAGCCTTCTCTCGGTCTTCCTCTCTCCCTCTCTTCTGTCTCTATCTTTTCTTCCTCCTCTATCCCTCTCTCTCTCCCACTCCTCTCTTTCTTCTCTCGCTCTCTTCTGTCTCTATCTTCTCTCACTCTTCTTTCTCCATCCTCTCTTACTCCTCTCTCACTCCTCTGTCTCTATCTTCTCTCACTCCTCTCTCACTACCCTGTCTCTGTCTGTTTGTCCGAGTCTTTCTCTAACCAGCTCCCCACCTGCCATTCAATTCAATATTTTCTGATTGTCTGTTAATTGTGTGAGAACAGTAAACCAATCCTCCCTCTGGTACTTTTCTCCACTCTCCACTCTTCCTCTGCACCAGACTTAGACCCCGTTCTCTCGCTCACCAATTAACTCACAGGCCCGCATCCCACATCAGATCATCACTGCCAAATTCCATGGCCATCGCCTAGCAACAATTTTGTAGTCGTTATGCAAATGACAGTTAAATTCTCAAATAACTCCGAAGGACAATTTAGGCTGTGTTGTTGAAGGGACAGCTCCTGGAAGTAATTTTATTGAAGTGCAAAGTAGAAAGCTGTGCTTGCCGCTGTGTCAACTTTGTTTTTAACAGCTTGAAGTTGTGTCCAGATACAGTCAATTAAGACACGTTCTGCATCCCAAATGGCATCATGTACACTTTGTAGCCCACTATTAGCAACCAGAAGAAGTTGTTCAGAGTTTAAACTCTAGGCCTCTATTTGAACAGAGATATTTTGGTCTCCCACATGGATTTATGAGGTATGGATAGTATGGGATGGTGGATCCTTTCCTTGGTATAATGGAATGATGAGGTATGGATATTATGGGATGGTGGGTCCTTGGTATTATGGGATGGTGGGTCCTTGGTATTATGGGATGGTGGGTCCTTGGTATTATGGGATGGTGGGTCCTTGGTATTATGGGATGGTGGGTCCTTGGTATTATGGGATGGTGGGTCCTTGGTATTATGGGATGGTGGGTCCTTGGTATTATGGGATGGTGGGTCCTTGGTATTATGGGATGGTGGGTCCTTGGTATTATGGGATGGTGGGTCCTTGGTAATATGGGATGGTGGGTCCTTGGTATTATGGGATGGTACAGGTTTGGTGTTATTGGATGGTGGGTCCTTGGTATTATGGGGCGGTGGGTCCTTGGTGTTATTGGATGGTGGGTCCTTATTGGGATGGTGGGTCCTTGGTAATATGGGGTTTGGTGTTATGGTGGGGGTCCTTGGTATTGGATGGTGGGTCCTTGGTGTTATGGATGGGGGTCCTTGGTAATTATGGGGGTCCTTGGTATTATGGGATGGTGGGTCCTTGGTATTATGGGATGGTACAGGTTTGGTGTTATTGGATGGTGGGTCCTTGGTATTATGGGGCGTTGGGTCCTTGGTATTATGGGATGGTGGGTCCTTGGTATTATGGGATGGTACGGGTTTGGTGTTATTGGATGTTACTGTTGGTTCTTTTTACATTTGATTTAATGTTTTTAAATATTTTAATTCCTCCTATCTATAATCTCTCTCCTCCCTGTCTCTCTCCTCCCTGTCTCTCCTTCCTGTCTCTCCTCCCTGTCTCTCTCCTCCCTGTCTCTCTCCTTCCTGTCTCTCTCCTTCCTTTCTCTCTCCTTCCTGTCTCTCCTCCCTGTCTCTCCTCCCTGTCTCTCCTCCCTGTCTCTCCTCCCTGTCTCTCTCCTCCCTGTCTCTCCTCCCTGTCTCTCCTCCCTGTCTCTCTCCTTCCTGTCTCTCCTCCATGTCTCTCCTCCCTGTCTCTCTCCTCCCTGTCTCTCCTCCCTGTCTCTCCTCCCTGTCTCTCTCCTTCCTGTCTCTCCTCCCTGTTTCTCCTCCCTGTCTCTCTCCTTCCTGTCTCTCTTCCCTGTCTCTCTCCTCCCTCTCTCTCCTCCCTCTCTCTCCTCCCTGTCTCTCCTCCCTGTCGCTCCTCCCTGTCTCTCTTCTCATTGTCTCTCTCCTCCCTGTCTCTCCTCCCTGTCTCTCCTCCCTGTCTCTCCTCCCTGTCTCTCCAGATGAGCAGTGTGAAGTGTCTCCGGCCACGTCTCAACTCCATCCTGTTTAAGCTGCAGTTTGAGGAGTTGGTCAACAACCTTCGTCCAGACATCATGTCGGTTAATGCCGCCTGTGAAGAGGTCAGTACCCACGATGCTTTGCTGCTCAGCTGGTGCTGTTAGGCCCTTCCAACCTCCTGACAGTGGGAAGCTGGATTGTTGTGTTCTGGATTCAAAAGTTGAATCAGTATATTTCCGTTTGTGTGTTGAATTAATGTGGATATGTAGTACAGTACAATAGTGTATAGTACAAATGCAGCACTTTAGTTTAACGTAGAAAAATCCAATATCGGGCAGCGCTCAGCCTGCTGGGTCCGGCATGTCTAAATGTGTATAAGAGCATAACTAGTTTGTATTGGGATGTTTCCTAGGTGAGGAAAAGTAAGGCCTTCAGCCGGGTCTTAGAGCTGGTTCTGCTGATGGGGAACTACATGAACGCCGGGTCCCGGAACGCACAAAGCTACGGCTACGATCTCAGTTCGTTGTGCAAGGTATGGTGACAATCATATTGTCGGAAATTGGTGTAACACACATTGTCTTCTAGAACGGTGCCCAAACAGAAAGTGGGAAGATGAATCGGGATTGGCTGTTCACAATTGTGTGTTTTTGCATTTTTCTGTATGCTAGTGTGCATGCGTACGTGTGCATTCATGTGTGCGCGCATGTGTGCGTGCATATGTGTGTGTGTCCGTACGTGTGTGTCCGTACGTGTGTGTGTGTGTACGTGTGTGTGTGTGCGTGTGTGTGTGCGTGTGTGCGTGTGTGTGTGTGTGCCAGTCCCCACATCTGTTACTGCTTGCTGTCACGTTGATCTCCACATACTTCTATGTCACCTTGAGTCGTGGCTGTACTTTCCTATCGCCAGACCCGTCGCATTCACTTGCCACTATGACAGGCTGCCTTTGTTTGAAACAATTTCATTTGATTGAGAGCACCGACACACGGACAGACTGGGACTGAATATCTACTGGCATTTAGCTCCAGAGGCTTAGAGGTGGAGGGGGGAGAGGGGGGGAGAAAGGGGCGGAGAGAGCGAGGGATGGGCGGAGAGAGACAGAGGAGCGGGGAGAGAGGGAGGCAGGAAAGAGAGGGGGAGTGGGTGTGAGAGAGCTGCCGCCCAGAAAAAACACTTTGCTGTCCTTCATCTGCCCCCAACCGATAAAGGAAATATCATGCTGATTTATACACACAACCACACATATACACACACACACACACATATACGCACACACACACACACACATACACACACACACATACACACACACATACACACACACAAACACACACACATATACATACACACATATACACACACACACACACATATATACGCACACACATATATACGCACACACACCTATACATACACACACACAAACACACACACATATACATACACACACACACATATATACGCACACACATATATACGCACACACACCTATACATACACACACACAAACACACACACATATACATACACACATATACACACACACACACACACACATATATACGCACACACACCTATACATACACACACATACACACACACATATATATACACACACCTATACACACACACACACACACACACACACACACACGCACACATATACACACACACACACATATATATACACACACCTATACACACACACATTTACACACACTCATTGACAACGCTTCACCCACGATAGCATGGTTGGGCTTGGTTTGTTTTTATTGGGTTGTGAATAATGACGATGGAAGTCGTTCATTCTATTCTGTAAGATTTGTCTTGTAGACGGTCACCATATAATCTCTCCAGGGGTCTGTCAGACATTCTCATATTATATATATGTATGCATATATATGTATACATACATATTAATATATCATATAAGAAGTCCTGCATGTTTGACCCATCACTTAATCGTTTCTGCATATGTCTGTCAAATCATCGCACTAATAATATATATTCATAATTTCAAACCATCACCACACATGTGCTGTTTAATGTTGTTTAATCAAGCTACACGCCACATGTATAAGTTGCCTCGTCAGTGCATTTTCATTTCAAATTGGACAAAATCAATGCTTATTGCAAAATCTCCCTAACTGCTGCAGCAAAATCACAACTTGACTCTGGAGGGCCTGATTACAGTCAGATTCAGCGGAGTAAAAGTGTAAATGCTGTGTGATTCCACATCTCAACTCACATCAGCGTGTCTATTGTTCTCATACTGAGGAGAAAGGAGACAGTAATATTAGGATGTGTAAGCGACAGTGGAGATGGAGAGACAGATAGGAGGAAGAATGGGTAAGCAAACAGAGGGGGGAGGGAGGTGAGGGAGGGAGGCGAGAGTTGGAGGGAGGTAGTGATGTAGAACTCAAGGTCCGGATGCTGCTGCTGTCTCCTTCATAGAGACAGGAAATGAAGAACAAAGTCACATGTATAGAGGAAGAGGAGAGACGGGGAGATAGACAGAGGAGAGAGAGAGATGGACCGAGGAAGAGGAGAGATGGAGAGATAGACAGAGGAATGGAAGAGATGGAGAGATAGACAGAGGAATGGAAGAGGAGAGATGGAGAGATAGACAGAGGAAGAGGAGAGACGGAGAGAGGAATGGAAGAGATGGAGAGATAGACAGAGGAATGGAAGAGATGGAAAGATAGACAGAGGAATGGAAGATGAGTGATGGAGATAGACAGAGGAATGGAAGAGATGGAGAGAGGAATGGAAGAGATGGAGAGAGAGACAGAGGGATGGAAGAGGAGAGATGGAGAGAGAGACAGAGGAATGGAAATGGAGAGAGATAGAGAGACCGGGACAGAGAGAGACTGAGAAACTGTGGCTGTGAATAATGACTTATTGAGACTAGATGACACCTCACAGATGTGTCTGTAAAATACTAATGCCTAACATTAAGGTGTGTAAAGGACAACGGCAGGAGACAGGTGTGGGGCCAACATGGACAGAGTTGGATTCATTCTCTTATTTTGTCTTCATACTGTGTCATTGATAGTAAACAAACCAGTGCTTGAAGGATTTATAGAGTTATTCTGGATGTCATGGAAACCTGGTATTGCTTAGTTGTAGATCTAGAGGGTCTGGGGAAACTGGGTCAATAGATTTGGGGCAAATATCCGGAAATTCTTAAAACAAGTTGTTAATACTCCTCAGCCTCCCTGGTAAAGTGTACTCCAAAGTGCTGGAAAGGAGGGTTCGGCCAATAGTCGAACCTCAGATTGAAGAGGAACAATGCGGTTTTCGTCCTGGCCGGGGAACCACGGACCAGCTCTTTACTCTCGCAAGGATCCTGGAGGGGGCCTGGGAGTATGCCCATCCAGTCTACATGTGTTTTGTGGATCTGGAGAAGGCGTATGACCGGGTACCCCGGGATCTTTTGTGGGAGGTGCTGCGGGAGTATGGGGTGAGGGGTTCTCTTCTCAGGGCTTCACCGCACCGTTGTGACGAAAAGAGAGCTGTGCCGAAAGGCAAAGCTCTCGATCTACCGCTCAATCTTTGTTCCTACCCTCACCTATGGTCATGAAAGCTGGGTCATGACCGAAAGAACGAGATCGCGGGTACAAGCGGCCGAAATGGGTTTTCTCAGAAAGGTGGCTGGCCTCTCCCTTAGGGATAGGGTGAGAAGCTCAGTCATCCGAGAGGAACTCGGAGTAGAGCCGCTGCTCCTTTGCATAGAAAGGAGCCAGTTGAGGTGGTTCGGGCATCTTGTACGAATGCCACCTGGGCGCCTCCCTAGAGAGGTGTTCCAGGCACGTCCAGCTGGGAGGAGACCTCGGGGAAGACCCAGGACTAGGTGGAGAGATTATATCTCCACACTGGCCTGGGAACGCCTCGGGATTCCCCAGTCAGAGCTGGCTAATGTTGCCCGGGAAAGGGAAGTTTGGGGTCCCCTGCTAGAGCTGCTACCCCCGCGACCCGACCACGGATAAGCGGTTGAAGATGAGATGAGATGAGAGATGAAGTTGTTAATAGAAGACATTGTCTCTGCATCGTCCACCTCATCTATTTACCTGGTCTTCTCGTTTCTCCTCATATTTCCCTATCCTTTGCCCCTTTCCTCATTTGCTGGTCTCTTCGCACACACACACACAGACACACACACGCACACTGCCTACATACACACAAACACACACTACTATCAGACCATCAACTATAAGGAGTTGGTTATCGGTTTCCACAGCAACGTCCAGGTCCAAGAGATCATCTATCATAGACTCCTCTCCAACATAGTCCTGACTGTTCAGTATTACACACACATATTCACACACACACACCACATATATACACACATATACACACACATACACACACACACATATACACACACATTCCCACATACATACACGCACACACACACATATATACACACACACACATATACACACACATATACACACAGACAAACTGTCAGACATCTTCTTAGATGCACACACACAGCCACACACACAGTAGCTTGTTAGCATCCCAGGCCGTTACTAGCCAGTCCTTAGATGTCTGATCTGTGGATGGAGTCTGGAAGCTGTGATCAGGACCTCTGGATGAGACAGGTTGATTCTGATGTTTCCCAGAGGACCATGTATTCCATTTATAGTGGCCTGTCTGAAACCTCTGGGTGGTGGAGCCTCTGATCTGGTGGAGCCTCTGTTGTGGTGTGGTGGAGCCTCCGGTGTGGTGGAGCCTCTGGTCTGGTGGAGCTTCTGGTGTGGTGGAGCCTCTGGTGTGGTGGAGCCTCTGGTCTGGTGGAGCCTCTGGTCTGGTGGAGCCTCTGGTGTGGTGGAGCCTCTGGTGTGGTGGAGCCTCTGGTGTGGTGGAGCCTCTGGTCTGGTGGAGCCTCTGGTCTGGTGGAGCCTCTGGTGTGGTGGAGCCTCTGGTGTGGTGGAGCCTCTGGTGTGGTGGAGCCTCTGGTGGGTGGAGCCTCTGGTCTGGTGGAGCCTCTGGTGTGGTGGAGCCTCTGGTGTGGTGGAGCCTCTGGTCTGGTGGTGGAGCCTCTGGTGTGGTGGGTGGAGCCTCTGTTGTGGTGGAGCCTCTGGTGGAGCCTCTGGTCTGGTGGAGCCTCTGGTGTGGTGGAGCCTCTGGTGTGGTGGAGCCTCTGGTCTGGTGTGGTGGAGCCTCTGGTCTGGTGTGGTGGAGCCTCTGTTGTGGTGTGGTGCAGCCTCTGTTGTGGTGTGGTGGAGCCTCTGGTGTGGTGGAGCCTCTGGTGTGGTGGAGCCTCTGGTGTGGTGGAGCCTCTGGTGTGGTGGAGCCTCTGGTGTGGTGGAGCCTCTGGTGTGGTGGAGCCTCTGGTGGGGTGGAGCCTCTGGTCTGGTGGAGCCTCTGGTGTGGTGGAGCCTCTGGTCTGGTGGAGCCTCTGGTCTGGTGGAGCCTCTGGTCTGGTGGAGCCTCTGGTGTGGTGGAGCCTCTGGTCTGGTCGAGCCTCTGGTCTGGTCGAGCCTCTGGTGTGATGGAGCCTCTGGTGTGGTGGAGCCTCTGGTCTGGTGGAGCCTCTGGTCTGGTGGAGCCTCTGGTGTGGTGGAGCCGCTGTGGGGATATTACCAGTTGTCCAGGAAGAATCTTTCAAATGATCGAAATGGCCGGCACTTTGAGACAAACTGAAACAATGAAATCAATAAAAACGACATTGCCTGAAATCATGGACTAGGTGTGTAGAAACAGATATTGTACAAATCTAAGGTAAATGATTGGCCCATAAATCCTTTCAATTTTCATTGACCCACACAGTGTTGCACTTCTCAGTCATCCCAATGGTCAATGAAATAGAGAACAGTTTGCTCATTTTGAATCTGCCACATCTACAGACAGATACCAGGATTGTGTTGTTGCTTTCCAACCATTTTAAATTACCTTTGATTTACTTTTGATCTACGTCTAAATTACATACATACTTCTGGAGTATTTATTCTAGAGATTAACAGGACAATATTCCATTAACCCATGACCCATTAACCCATCACCCATTAACCCATCACCCATTAACCCATCACCCATTAACCCATCACCCATTAACCCATGACCCATTAACCCATCACCCATGACCCATCACCCATTAACCCATGACCCATCACCCATTAACCCATCACCCATTAACCCATCACCCATTAACCCATCACCCATTAACCCATGACCCATTAACCCATGACCCATCACCCATTAACCCATGACCCATCACCCATTAACCCATGACCCATCACCCATTAACCCATGACCCATCACCCATTAACCCATGACCCATCACCCATTAACCCATGACCCATCACCCATTAACCCATGACCCATCACCCATTAACCCATGACCCATCACCCATTAACCCATGACCCATCACCCATTAACCCATGACCCATCACCCATTAACCCATGACCCATCACCCATTAACCCATGACCCATCACCCATTAACCCATGACCCATCACCCATTAACCCATGACCCATCACCCATTAACCCATGACCCATCACCCATTAACCCATGACCCATCACCCATTAACCCATGACCCATCACCCATTAACCCATGACCCATCACCCATTAACCCATGACCCATCACCCATTAACCCATGACCCATCACCCATTAACCCATGACCCATCACCCATCACCCATAACCCATGACCCATCACCCATTAACCCATGACCCATCACCCATTAACCCATGACCCATCACCCATTAACCCATGACCCATCACCCATTAACCCATGACCCATCACCCATTGACCCATTGACCCATCACCCATTGACCCATCACCCATTAACCCATCACCCATTAACCCATGACCCATCACCCATTAACCCATGACCCATCACCCATTAACCCATGACCCATCACCCATTAACCCATGACCCATCACCCATTAACCCATGACCCATCACCCATTAACCCATGACCCATCACCCATTAACCCATGACCCATCACCCATTAACCCATGACCCATCACCCATTAACCCATGACCCATCACATGACTATCAGGACTAAATTCACCATATCCAGCCACAACCACATTGTGAAGAACTCTGCTATCCAGTTTTTTTGTATCTTGGAACGTATCATTTCAAAGAAGAACATTTTTAATATTTGACATTCAAGACACTAGACTTAAGAAGTATCTGCTCTGGCTACGCGATGAAACAGAAACGCGGTACTTACAGGTTTCTTTTATGTTTGTCTTGTCTAAGTCTCACATCAGTTTTTTTCCTTTCTTCCACCTTTTTTTCTTGCCATTTCTACTTTAACCTGGGGGCCAATGCATCTTTCTAGTCTGAAAAGCTCCAGTGGAATATACAAGACAGATCGGTTGTTAATTTCTCCTGTCTCTCTCTATTCTATTCAACGGGCCTGTCTGGCTGTCTCTCGGCTGGGTTTTTCCCCACTATCTAATGTAATCAAATGCTGTCTGTTCTCTATTTACCCGTTTCAAACGGAGCTGGACTCACTAGAAAAGGCCTGGACCAGAATTGCATGGTGATGATCATAATAAACAATGAAAACATTGAGCTTTTTCGCCAATTTCGGTCTGTTCCATGGAATTATCTTGTCAAACCCCGAGATTTGTGACTGTGTTCTGTCCATTTATATGTGGGTCTTTCTTCTCTTCCTGTTTGTGGATTTTCATTCAGAATGTGTCTCGTGTATAAGTGCCTACGTGTATTCCTGTCCCTGTCCTCCAGACCATGTCCAAACCCAGAAACCCAACTGTGTATTCCTGTCCTCCAGACCATGTCCAAACCCAGAAACCCAACTGTGTATTCCTGTCCTCCAGACCGTGTCCAAACCCAGAAACCCAACTGTGTATCCCTGTCCTCCAGACCATGTCCAAACCCAGAAACCCAACTGTGTATTCCTGTCCTCCAGACCATGTCCAAACCCAGAAACCCAACTGTGTATTCCTGTCCTCCAGACCATGTCCAAACCCAGAAACCCAACTGTGTATTCCTGTCCTCCAGACCATGTCCAAACCCAGAAACCCAACTGTGTATTCCTGTCCTCCAGACCATGTCCAAACCCAGAAACCCAACTGTGTATTCCTGTCCTCCAGACCGTGTCCAAACCCAGAAACCCAACTGTGTATTCCTGTCCTCCAGACCATGTCCAAACCCAGAAACCCAACTGTGTATTCCTGTCCTCCAGACCATGTCCAAACCCAGAAACCCAACTGTGTATTCCTGTCCTCCAGACCATGTCCAAACCCAGAAACCCAACTGTGTATTCCTGTCCTCCAGACCATGTCCAAACCCAGAAACCCAACTGTGTATTCCTGTCCTCCAGACCATGTCCAAACCCAGAAACCCAACTGTGTATTCCTGTCCTCCAGACCATGTCCAAACCCAGAAACCCAACTGTGTATTCCTGTCCTCCAGACCATGTCCAAACCCAGAAACCCAACTGTGTATTCCTGTCCTCCAGACCATGTCCAAACCCAGAAACCCAACTGTGTATTCCTGTCCTCCAGACCGTGTCCAAACCCAGAAACCCAACTGTGTATTCCTGTCCTCCAGACCATGTCCAAACCCAGAAACCCAACTGTGTATTCCTGTCCTCCAGACCATGTCCAAACCCAGAAACCCAACTGTGTATTCCTGTCCTCCAGACCATGTCCAAACCCAGAAACCCAACTGTGTATTCCTGTCCTCCAGACCATGTCCAAACCCAGAAACCCAACTGTGTATTCCTGTCCTCCAGACCATGTCCAAACCCAGAAACCCAACTGTGTATTCCTGTCCTCCAGACCATGTCCAAACCCAGAAACCCAACTCGGGGCTCTTTGGAATCCCGCCCATATCAGAAGGCAGATCCCGATATTCACAGTTCCTTCGCGCCAGCTTTCAGGAAACAAATAATCCCAGTTTCTTCAGTGATCCTTACCTGCCTGTTTTTCCCCACCAGCTCAAGGACACCAAGTCAGCTGACCAGAAGACAACGCTGCTTCACTTCCTGGCTGCACTGTGCGAGGAGGACTTTCCTGAGGTCATCAAGTTCTCAGATGACCTGCAGCACGTGGAGAGAGCCAGCAGAGGTAGGACACATTCACAATGATAATAATATACACACACTCTGAGTACACACACACACACACACACACACATTCACAATGATAATAATATACACACACTCTGGGTACACACACACACACACACACACACATTCACAATGATAATAATATACACACACTCTGAGTACACACACACACACACACACACATTAACAGTGATGATGATTATACACACACACTCTGAGTAAACACACACACACACACACACATTCAATTTGATTATACAGCCAAGATAATAATATACACACACTCTGGTCCATTTCTTCACAATAATAATAATACACACACACACATTCACAGTCATAATGATAATAATGCACACACACTGGACAGTTTCTCCATTTCTGCCTGGGAACATAATTCTAATAATTATACTGAAGGGTTTGTCAACAGTGTATTGACCGCAGCTCTACACTGGAGCCCAAAAATAGATTTGTATTTGAAAATAACAATCATTTCATACCTTGATTACATGGATACATCATCACGTAATGTCCATTGTCCTGCTCATGGGACTACATGAGAGAAGATATCCTACATGGATGCAATTGTTTAGGAGGTATCCGGTTGCTGTGTCCAGTCCCAATCTATTGTCATGCTATTAACTCACACAGGGTTCTTTTCCATTCATTTATTCCTTTTTTCACAATATACTTTCTGGCACTCTACAATTAAATGTGTACACACCTATGGAGAAACACACACACACACACACAGTATATTCCATCTATGTACAGTCACTAATTCTATCCAATACATTGATAATGCAGGGATCATCTTTTTGTGATTGATTGAGTGTGAGCATTGGTTTATGAAATCTGTATGTGTGTGTGTATTCTAGGACAGGTGTATTTGACCACAGTCCTGATGGATATCTGCGGTCATTTCGGTGCAGTGTGCCAGGTGTTTGCTTAGACAGGCCTAATAATATAAAGCACTTTGAATTGACCCGTAGTATGAAATGTGCTCTGGCTGTACAAATAAACTGGCCTTACCTCATGTCCACAGGAGAGGTGATGTGTTCTGGAGTGGGTACACACACTCGGTCAAATGTGTGTTTATTTGGAGGGCTGTGCGTGCGTGTGTGTGTGTGTGTGTGTGTGTGTTGGTGTGTGTGTGTGTGTGTGTGTGTGTGTGTGGTGTGTGTGTGTGTATAGAGCTGATAGAGAGAGCAGCAGAGCGTAGATGCTTATACATGTACATCATTTACCACCTGTTGGACATTAACAAATGATACCATGACTGATGGGTTTGGGTTGGTAGATACATTCTGGAACACACACACAGACACACACACACAGTGGGGCAACCATGTCTAATCCTACAGTGACGTCCAGGGGGGTACGGGGAAGTCCAGGGGGGTACAGGGAAGTCCAGTATCTCCTATACTGACAGGCGGGACAAAATCAGCCAGATTCAAGACACACCATCTTCTATTATGTTATGCACACACACATATGCTTTTATTTAACACATGGTACATTTAATTTTCCTGTATATGCGCGCACACACACACACACGACACACAGTTCTATTGAACAAATGTTAAATTTCATTACATTAAACAGTGCTGCTGCAGAGTGGATTACACTTTATTAAATATAAAAGCTATTTACCACCAGGCCTAGAGACCCTCTAAAAGCCCAAGGCCATGTCCCCAAACACCTCCCTATTCCCTGCAGAGTGCACTGCTGAGCTGCCATTTGTGAGGCTTTCCAAATGTCACACAGCTTTATGTTGTTCTGGCTGCCGTCATCATTCAGGGGTGGGGTACATCCACTGGCCTGTGTGTGTGGTACCCCACACTGTCACCCAGACTCAGTTATAGAGCAATGTCTGGGCGACTGTGTGTCTGGGCGACTGTGTGTCTGGGCGACTGTGTGTCTGGGCGACTGTGTGTCTGGGCGACTGTGTGTCTGGGCGACTGTGTGTCTGGGCGACTGTGTGTCTGGGCGACTGTGTGTCTGGGCGGCTGTGTCTGGGCGACTGTGTGTCTGGGCGACTGTGTGTCTGGGCGACTGTGTGTCTGGGCGACTGTCATGCGGTACATCTGTGTGTCATGTTGTCGTTGGTGGATTTCTTCTCCTATGGTGTCCCGTCATTATTTCCCACAGGTGTTTAGAAACCACTATATTTGCTCTCTCACTCTTTCTCTTCACCTCTCTCTCTCCACCTCTCTCTCTCCACCTCTACCTTTCTCTATCCCCTCTCTATTTTCACCTGCATGTGTTTCTTTATCTTTGTTTCTCTGTCTGTGTTGGTTTGTCATTTCATCCCAGCAGGTGTGTTCCACCAATTACACTACCTTGTCTTTTGGGCTTTTGTTTTTCCATCTGGTTGTCTGTTTGTCTTTATCTATTATTTCTCTACTACTTTCTCTCCATCCCCTCCCTCCCTCTCTCCCTCTCTTTCTCTCTCCTTCTCTCCCTCTCCCTCTCTCCCTCTCTCCCTCTCTCCCTTCTCTCCATCTCTCTCATCTCTCCCCTCTCTCTCTCCATCTCTCTCATCTCTACCCTCCTCTCCCTCCCTCTCTCTCCCTCTCTCACTCTCTCTCTCCCTCTCTCCCTCCCTCTCTCTCTCTCCTCTCTCCCTCTCTCTCCATCTCTCTCCATCTCTCTCTCCTTCTCTCTCCATCAATATTGGCACCTTTATTGAAATAACACACCTGCCAGAAATCTGTTGAATAACGCAACCAAACGGTGTAAGTCTTGCTTTTGTAATGGAACCGTGGGGACCAATTAGAATTTGCACTATTTCCAGGGGAGAATCCTGAGTTAACTGAAGAAATTGTGAGGGCACCTATATTTTGGCCACAACTGTATAAAGTGTGTAGGTGCCATTTGTGACGGCAGTAACCTAATCCTGTGACGGAGTGGAGTCATTCCTAAACTCTAACTATGGTTAGATTAAATGGCTGAAATGAAAATGTATAGTTTCCCCACATAATAGACACACACACGCAAACACACACACGCAAACACACACACGCATGTACATGGAAACACACATCCTCACACACACACACACACAGTTCTTCTTTTAGGTTTGTTTTCCAGCACTTTGTATTTGTAATGATACAATGACCGAAGGTTGCTGAAATACAAACGCACTTGATTGAAACTATATCGATATTCATCTGCATTTTGAGCATAGTCTGTATGTTTTGAGTTGGACAGATTGACATTAAGCTTAAAGTGCAAAGGTCATACACACACTCTTATAGTGTGTTTCATTTACTTTAGATATACTTGCATTGTCCCCACAATCTGCTGTAGATATTCAACGTCTCAGAACAAATGGTTTATTTTTTAGCTTTAACTTTACAGCATTTACTAAAAAAGGAGATGCTGACGGCGTAGACCAGATGTCAGATTGCCTGGAGCTTGTTTTATGTTTCTCACTCTTAGACCGAGAGAAACATTACATGTCACTTTAAGTGTCATGTGATGACGACAAGTGCTTATTGTAACCTTCCATAAGATGCGCTACTCTCCTCCAGTTGCTAATTTACTTTCGCCATAGATTTTGGCTGTAAATGAGGTCTAAATGGGTTACCGGCCTCTCCGGAATAATCTAGGCTTTTTCGTGTTTCCAAATGGTGTGTCTTCAAGGTAGTAGAAAAATGTCCATGAAAGTTTTGACCTGGTAACATTCCTGTTATTAGTTATCTGCCTGCTGTGAATCACCCTTTCAGCACTCCATCTTTTCTGGCTTTGTGGAGGTCATAGAGAGGAAGAGAAGAAATTAAATTCACCGCTGCCTCTCCTGGCCAGCTAGCTAGTCCGGCTGCTAGCCAACCAGTGATACTCGTCTGTACATATTCCTACACACTCTATTCTCTCGCCTCTACTCAATGACAGCAATATTCATCTTGTGGCTGGACAAGAAGAGAAGATTGGCACCTGTGTTTTTCATAAGTGTTCTGTGATGTTGTTCCGATGTGATCCCAAACACCTCAGAGGAGAATTGAATTTGGAGTTCAGTCCATCTCAGACCACTGCCTCTCCAGCGTGTCCCTCCCTCTCTCTCCTTCTCATATCTCTTTGGAGTGACGAGAAAAAGAAAGAACAGAGAAAGTGAATATAAATGTTCTCTTTTGTCTTTGTCCCTCGCTACTTTTCTACTTTTCTGTGTTTATTATCTTAGCTACTCTCGGCTTTCGTGTCCAAAATGTTGCCCCATTCTTTGTGTAGTGCACTGCTTTTGACCAAGGCACCATAGGTAATAGGATGACATCCTAGATGTGTCCTTATACTCACTCCCCTCCCCTTGTGCATTTGTATTTAAAAAGATACTTCTGACTAAACAGCTTATCGCTTTTTGAAGCTCTAATGTATGGTAATGCAAATGAGTCTTTACAGACTAGTGTTTAATGTCAGGTAAGACAGGACTGGGTCTCTTACAGTTCACACTGTTTCTTTCTGTCTGACACACACGCCCTACACTCTGAATCAAATTAATAGCTTTATTGGCATCAGTAACATAGAGTACGTTTACATTGACAAAGATTAAATAAAACAATCACAACATAGCTGCTAACATTAAATGGGTAATCCACACACAGAAACACAAAGTGCATATAACATACATGTTATACACCGTGACAATTCAGATTTATCCCCCAACCAAAAGCCTTGAACGAACATAACCCTGCTGGGAAGTTGGGCTGGAGCATTCTCTGTCCCCAACAACACGGAGGGGTTTACAGTGTTGCAAATGCGCTGAGCTTCGTTAGCTCCGGTTAAATGTCATCTGCAAACATGGCGCTTGGTGTAGCACAGAGTCATAGATTTAATGGTTAACAAAGCAGGTTAATAAAGCAGAGGACTGGGGCCATACCCCTGGGGGATCCCAGAGTTAACTGTCAGGGAGTAAAGCAGAGGACTGGGGACATACCCCTGGGGGATCCCAGAGTTCACAGAGGACACTCTTCATTTTCCCCAAATGACACTGTGTCTGCACCTTTATTTTCATTCAAACTCACAGATATAGAAATGTCCATGTTACTGTTTATATTTTTTAGTTACTGATTAATGTATTATGTTGTGTTTGTGTGTGTTAGTGTCAGCTGAGGCCCTGGAAAAGAACCTAGTGCAGATGGAGCGCCAACTTGTACAATTGGAAAGAGATCTGGACACACTCTCCTCTCCTGACGACCCTGATGACCTCTTCACCAGCAAGATGACAATATCCTTTAAACCTTACTGTCGATAGACAGGCTAGTGAGCGGACACACATATTCAAAAACATGTACACACAATCACTACTACCCTGCTGCCAAACCAATAACACAACACAGGCCACGTGTTAGTTAAATGTAGCTTTCACACATTTTTACTCTCCTCTCTCTCATTTATCTTAGTTATAAGTATTTAATAAGTATTTAATTGGACTGGAGTTATTTTTTATGTTTTCTGTACCCTGTCCCACCCTTTCTGTTGCCCTTTCCTTTAGCCTGTGTGTTTATCTTTTACCCAATCATATATTTCTGCGTGTTAATATCTTCGTTCATTTTACAGAAATGCCCCGCTATAAGTAAATCCCACTATTGATTCTTGCACCAGTGTAGGGTTGTTGTTGTTTTATATGCAATCTATTTGTTAAATTCTGTGGTCTTTATTTGTTTACAGCCATTAGCTTAGATAGGTATTGCCAACTCTAAAATTGTGATTTTTTTAAAGGTTTTAATTGGCATGAAAAATAATTACATCATCTTTGGTTGAGCCACTGAGCCGTGTTTTCTGTGTCTAGAACATGTGACTGAGTGCTGTGTTGTGGAGGCTGAGGCGGGGGAGGCTGAGGCGGGGAGGCTGGGGCATGGGGGAGGCTGGGGCATGGGGGGGAGGCTGGGGCATGGGGGAGGCGGGGCATGGGGAGGCGGGGGCGGGGGAGTCTGAGGCGGGGGGGAGGCAACTTGAATTTGGATCTCAGGAAATAAAGTCTTGGAATGTCTTGAGAATGCAACATTTCTCCGACTTGTCCATTGCCAAGCACTCTAAATGATTATAGACGATTTATAAGCTTTACTTTATAATCAGCCAAAGATTTTGTTTCTGTTTTTGTTCTCAGTTGACAGGTGCTTCACTAGCCTGTTGATTTTGTTGTGCTCAAACCTCATGCTAATTATCCGGACAAAAGTGTTCCTGTGCTTTCCGACCCACTCATTTCATTCATGTAATTTCTCCTGTAAAGATGTAATACAAAGCACTTCAACATTTCAAATGCTGTTAGTGAGATGAGGGCGACTCTTATCCCGCACAGACTTCCTACAGCTTCCCAAGTAAACCATTGCAGTCTGACGGAGGTTGAATGTTAACTTGTCGCTGGTTTTGGGTTAGATCTAGTTGTCATACTTTAAATGTGTTTAATTGTTGTGTTCATGTTTTCAGGCAGATGCATGTGTATTTAGCTGTAAATATGTATGAGAACATCAACCCCAAAACCACATACAACTCTTTATGATCTCAGTCTATATATTACCTAATACTTATTTTGTTTTTCTGTGTTTTTCTCTGTAGAATAAGGGGGTTGATGTAGAGGAGGGTTGGGTTTGGGTTAGAAATGGAGACAGACTCAGAGGAGATATAGATCTGGTATGCATGTAGATCTGAAGCTAAATATGTCCATGCCTGTCATTATAAAATGAGCTGGGAGACTGACTGACTGACACAGGCAGACTGACAGATTGACAGACTGACATACTGACACAGACAGACTGACACAGACAAACTGTCTGAATGACACAGACAGACCGACACACAGACCGACACACATACACCTGGCCCTTTTTTTACATACACCCTGGTCCTTTAATGCAGTTTTCTTTTGATTATTTATCTCATGTTCATCCCTGTGTGGTACAGCATCTGTGTGTAGGTTTATGTTATTGAATTAGTACAGATACTTTTTTCTGTTCTTTTTTTCTTTGTGTCCAAGTCCAGATCTTATGTTTTTAGTTCACTTTTTTCCTGTGTTCAGCTCAAACGCTGATAAGCCAAAACATTGTGACCATCATGGAGTGTGTGTTGTGACATATTCCTCCCTCAACCATCATTTACATTTTCTGTGACTTGCCGGTTCAGACCAGACTCTCTGCCGGTTCAGCCCAGACTCTCTGCCGGTTCAGCCCAGTCTTTTGCCGGTTCAGCCCAGTCTTTTGCAGACCAGACTCTCTGCCGGTTCAGCCCAGACTCTGCCGGTTCAGCCCAGTCTTTTTGCCGGTTCAGACCAGACTCTCTGCCGGTTCAGCCCAGTCTTTTTGCCGGTTCAGACCAGACTCTCTGCCGGTTCAGACCAGACTCTTTCAGACCAGACTCTCTGCCGGTTCAGACCAGACTCTCTGCCGGTTCAGACCAGACTCTCTGCCAGTTCAGACCAGACTCTCTGCCGGTTCAGCCCAGACTCTCTGCCGGTTCAGCCCAGTCTTTTTGCCGGTTCAGCCCAGTCTTTTTGCCGGTTCAGACCAGACTCTCTGCCGGTTCAGCCCAGACTCTGCCGGTTCAGCCCAGTCTTTTTGCCGGTTCAGACCAGACTCTCTGCCGGTTCAGCCCAGTCTTTTTGCCGGTTCAGACCAGACTCTCTGCCGGTTCAGACCAGACTCTCTGCCGGTTCAGACCAGACTCTCTGCCGTTCAGACCAGACTCTCTGCCGGTTCAGACCAGACTCTCTGCCGGTTCAGACCAGACTCTCTGCCGGTTCAGACCAGACTCTCTGCCGGTTCAGACCAGACTCTCTGCCGGTTCAGACCAGACTCTCTGCCGGTTCAGCCCAGACTCTTTGCCGGTTCATGCCAGACTCTTTGCCGGTTCATGCCAGACTCTTTGCCGGTTCAGACCAGACTCTTTGCCGGTTCAGACCAGACTCTCTGCCGGTTCAGACCAGACTCTGCCGGTTCAGACCAGACTCTGCCGGTTCAGCCCAGACTCTGCCGGTTCAGCCCAGTCTTTTTGCCGGTTCAGACCAGACTCTCTGCCGGTTCAGCCCAGTCTTTTTGCCGGTTCAGACCAGACTCTCTGCCGGTTCAGACCAGACTCTCTGCCGGTTCAGACCAGACTCTCTGCCGGTTCAGACCAGACTCTCTGCCGGTTCAGACCAGACTCTCTGCCGGTTCAGACCAGACTCTCTGCCGGTTCAGACCAGACTCTCTGCCGGTTCAGACCAGACTCTCTTCCGGTTCAGACCAGACTCTCTGCCGGTTCAGCCCTTCCTCCACTTCACTGTTGAGTGGTACTCACCACTGTTGACTGTGAGCACCCAACAAGACGTACACCCCAGTCATCAAGCCATAACAATTTGGTCTTTGTTAAAGGTGCTCTGATCTATACTCCCACCCATTTCTCCTGCATTTAACACGTTGCCTTGTTCGCTCACCATCTTATCTACCCAGACCCTGACATGAGCCCTTGTTAGGAGATGATCAATGTTATTCATTTCACCTGTGAGTGTTCATAATGTTTTTTCTCATCAGTGTATATTTCCCATTCGTTCTCTTTAGTGTTTGATCCACTTTGATCTGCTTCTACGGTTCGCCCACCTTTCTTCCTCTGCCTCACGTTGTATGTGCATATGCCTGTCTGTGTGAGTATCCGTGTGTGTGTGTGTGTGTGTGTGTATCCGTGTATCTGTGTGTTCGTGTGTGTGTGTGTGTGTATCCGTGTGTGTGTGTAGCCGTGTGTGTGTGTATCCGTGTATCCGTGTGTGTGTGTGTGTGTGTGTGTCCGTGTATCTGTGTGTGTGTGTGTGTGTGTGTGTGTGTTTGCACGTGCAGATTCACTGCAGAACGTCAATTTAATTTGCAAATTGTCCTTTACATGATGCTCCAGTCTAACAGAGGTTAAATAAGATTCACTGCTGATAGGAAGGACTGGTCCATATCAGGTCTCTGGTATGCTTGTTAGTGAACACTTGGTCACAGGTCCCCAGCTGTGGGCACCATTTGGGAGTCCTATCTGGGGACTGTTGGTCACTGTTGCAGACAGGAAGACCAGCAGTCAGTTGCTCTGTCTGTTCTGTGGTCCTGTAAAGAACGTCTACACAGGGTGCTTTCATTTCATTCACTTAACATAATATCTCAATATACTAAATATATGCTCTCTCAGATAATAATGTCTGAACTGACTCAGTACCCCTGAGTTTTCCTATCTTGTTCATTTCACTAGTAAGTCTATTCTGTCTTGAGTTTTTACGTACCCTCTTACGTACCCCCTGTTGATTGAGTCTGGACACTGCAGTGGACCTTGTACCTCTGGTTGAGAACCACTGCTCTGGCGTTTAAGTCCTTGACCCTTGACCCCCACAGTTTTGCCAGGTCTGCCAGAGAGCAGTACCATAAGCTAAGGATCATGCACGGCAACATGGGAACCCTGTTCCAGAACTTGGTGGAGTACTTCGCCATCGACCCGAAGAAGACCTCGGTGGAAGAGCTGTTCACGGACCTCAGCAACTTCAGAACCATGTTCATGGTGAGTTATCATTTTATCTCTGTAGGTGGGCGTAGAGGTGGGCGTGGGCTTCACAAAATGGTGGTTCAGTCACCTGACAAAGAAAAGGTAAATGACAGCACAGGATAAAATAATCAGATTTATGTTGGATCGTGTGTTTCAAGACATTGGTGTTTACCTGTTTTTTTAAAACCTGTTGTAAGACTAGGTCAGGAAACAGCAAGTGTGGACATAAACCAGTTGTAAGACTAGGTCAGGAAACAGCAAGTGTGGACATAAACCAGTTGTAAGACTAGGTCAGGAAACAGCAAGTGTGGACATAAACCAGTTGTAAGACCAGGTCAGGAAACAGCAAGTGTGGACATAAACCAGTTGTAAGACCAGGTCAGGAAACAGCAAGTGTGGACATAAACCTGTTGTAAGACCAGGTCAGGAAACAGCAAGTGTGGACATAAACCAGTTGTAAGACCAGGTCAGGAAACAGCAAGTGTGGACATAAACCTGTTGTAAGACCAGGTCAGGAAACAGCAAGTGTGGACATAAACCAGTTGTAAGACTAGGTCAGGAAACAGCAAGTGTGGACATAAACCTGTTGTAAGACTAGGTCAGGAAACAGCAAGTGTGGACATAAACCAGTTGTAAGACTAGGTCAGGAAACAGCAAGTGTGGACATAAACCAGTTGTAAGACTAGGTCAGGCAAGTGTGGACATAAACCAGTTGTAAGACTAGGTCAGGAAACAGCAAGTGTGGACATAAACCTGTTGTAAGACTAGGTCAGGAAACAGCAAGTGTGGACATAAACCTGTTGTAAGACCAGGTCAGGAAACAGCAAGTGTGGACATAAACCTGTTGTAAGACTAGGTCAGGAAACAGCAAGTGTGGACATAAACCAGTTGTAAGACCAGGTCAGGAAACAGCAAGTGTGGACATAAACCAGTTGTAAGACTAGGTCAGGAAACAGCAAGTGTGGACATAAACCTGTTGTAAGACCAGGTCAGGAAACAGCAAGTGTGGACATAAACCTGTTGTAAGACCAGGTCAGGAAACAGCAAGTGTGGACATAAACCTGTTGTAAGACTAGGTCAGGAAACAGCAAGTGTGGACATAAACCTGTTGTAAGACCAGGTCAGGAAACAGCAAGTGTGGACATAAACCTGTTGTAAGACTAGGTCAGGAAACAGCAAGTGTGGACATAAACCTGTTGTAAGACTAGGTCAGGAAACAGCAAGTGTGGACATAAACCTGTTGTAAGACTAGGTCAGGAAACAGCAAGTGTGGACATAAACCTGTTGTAAGACCAGGTCAGGAAACAGCAAGTGTGGACATAAACCAGTTGTAAGACCAGGTCAGGAAACAGCAAGTGTGGACATAAACCAGTTGTAAGACTAGGTCAGGAAACAGCAAGTGTGGACATAAACCTGTTGTAAGACTAGGTCAGGAAACAGCAAGTGTGGACATAAACCAGTTGTAAGACTAGGTCAGGAAACAGCAAGTGTGGACATAAACCTGTTGTAAGACCAGGTCAGGAAACAGCAAGTGTGGACATAAACCTGTTGTAAGACCAGGTCAGGAAACAGCAAGTGTGGACATAAACCTGTTGTAAGACCAGGTCAGGAAACAGCAAGTGTGGACATAAACCAGTTGTAAGACTAGGTCAGGAAACAGCAAGTGTGGACATAAACCTGTTGTAAGACTAGGTCAGGAAACAGCAAGTGTGGACATAAACCAGTTGTAAGACTAGGTCAGGAAACAGCAAGTGTGGACATAAACCTGTTGTAAGACTAGGTCAGGAAACAGCAAGTGTGGACATAAACCTGTTGTAAGACCAGGTCAGGAAACAGCAAGTGTGGACATAAACCTGTTGTAAGACTAGGTCAGGAAACAGCAAGTGTGGACATAAACCAGTTGTAAGACCAGGTCAGGAAACAGCAAGTGTGGACATAAACCTGTTGTAAGACCAGGTCAGGAAACAGCAAGTGTGGACATAAACCAGTTGTAAGACCAGGTCAGGAAACAGCAAGTGTGGACATAAACCTGTTGTAAGACTAGGTCAGGAAACAGCAATTGTGGACATAAACCTGTTGTAAGACTAGGTCAGGAAACAGCAAGTGTGGACATAAACCAGTTGTAAGACCAGGTCAGGAAACAGCAAGTGTGGACATAAACCTGTTGTAAGACTAGGTCAGGAAACTGCAAGTGTGGACATAAACCTGTTGTAAGACCAGGTCAGGAAACAGCAAGTGTGGACATAAACCTGTTGTAAGACTAGGTCAGGAAACAGCAAGTGTGGACATAAACCTGTTGTAAGACTAGGTCAGGAAACAGCAAGTGTGGACATAAACCAGTTGTAAGACTAGGTCAGGAAACAGCAAGTGTGGACATAAACCTGTTGTAAGACTAGGTCAGGAAACAGCAAGTGTGGACATAAACCTGTTGTAAGACCAGGTCAGGAAACAGCAAGTGTGGACATAAACCAGTTGTAAGACCAGGTCAGGAAACAGCAAGTGTGGACATAAACCAGTTGTAAGACCAGGTCAGGAAACAGCAAGTGTGGACATAAACCTGTTGTAAGACCAGGTCAGGAAACAGCAAGTGTGGACATAAACCAGTTGTAAGACCAGGTCAGGAAACAGCAAGTGTGGACATAAACCTGTTGTAAGACCAGGTCAGGAAACAGCAAGTGTGGACATAAACCAGTTGTAAGACTAGGTCAGGAAACAGCAAGTGTGGACATAAACCTGTTGTAAGACTAGGTCAGGAAACAGCAAGTGTGGACATAAACCAGTTGTAAGACCAGGTCAGGAAACAGCAAGTGTGGACATAAACCAGTTGTAAGACTAGGTCAGGAAACAGCAAGTGTGGACATAAACCAGTTGTAAGACTAGGTCAGGAAACAGCAAGTGTGGACATAAACCTGTTGTAAGACTAGGTCAGGAAACAGCAAGTGTGGACATAAACCAGTTGTAAGACTAGGTCAGGAAACAGCAAGTGTGGACATAAACCAGTTGTAAGACTAGGTCAGGAAACAGCAAGTGTGGACATAAACCTGTTGTAAGACTAGGTCAGGAAACAGCAAGTGTGGACATAAACCTGTTGTAAGACTAGGTCAGGAAACAGCAAGTGTGGACATAAACCTGTTGTAAGACCAGGTCAGGAAACAGCAAGTGTGGACATAAACCTGTTGTAAGACTAGGTCAGGAAACAGCAAGTGTGGACATAAACCAGTTGTAAGACCAGGTCAGGAAACAGCAAGTGTGGACATAAACCTGTTGTAAGACTAGGTCAGGAAACAGCAAGTGTGGACATAAACCAGTTGTAAGACCAGGTCAGGAAACAGCAAGTGTGGACATAAACCTGTTGTAAGACTAGGTCAGGAAACAGCAAGTGTGGACATAAACCAGTTGTAAGACTAGGTCAGGAAACAGCAAGTGTGGACATAAACCAGTTGTAAGACTAGGTCAGGAAACAGCAAGTGTGGACATAAACCTGTTGTAAGACTAGGTCAGGAAACAGCAAGTGTGGACATAAACCTGTTGTAAGACCAGGTCAGGAAACAGCAAGTGTGGACATAAACCTGTTGTAAGACTAGGTCAGGAAACAGCAAGTGTGGACATAAACCAGTTGTAAGACCAGGTCAGGAAACAGCAAGTGTGGACATAAACCAGTTGTAAGACTAGGTCAGGAAACAGCAAGTGTGGACATAAACCAGTTGTAAGACTAGGTCAGGAAACAGCAAGTGTGGACATAAACCTGTTGTAAGACTAGGTCAGGAAACAGCAAGTGTGGACATAAACCAGTTGTAAGACTAGGTCAGGAAACAGCAAGTGTGGACATAAACCAGTTGTAAGACCAGGTCAGGAAACAGCAAGTGTGGACATAAACTTTCTTCAGGTTAGTTGTTGATGAGCAGCAACAATCTCCAAGGACTCAACAAGACACACACATCTGGCTATGATTCCCTTTAAAGCCGCCTTCTGCGAACGTCATTATTAGGTTGAAAAGGCATCTCCCTGAGATTTGAGCAGAGTGTCTCACATCTGCCATCAGGCAGACCAGGGAGGCAGCTGAAGTACTACTCATAAAAATGATTCAAGGTTGATGTGTGTGTGTGTGTGTGTGTGTGTGTGTGTGTGTGTGTGTGTGTGTGTGTGTGTGTGTGTGTGTGTGTGTGTGTGTGTGTGTGTGTGTGTGTGTGTGTGTGTGTGTGTGTGTGTGTGTCTGTGTCTGTGTCTGTGTCTGTGTGTGCACTGCAATGAAAGTGTATCTAAGTGTGTGTTTTACCGCCCCTCATTCTTATTCTACATGTTAGTCTTGCAGTACTTTTACAGAAGCACTCTCTCCTCGCTTTCCCTCTTTGGCTTCATCTTTCCCTTCGCTCCCTCTTTCTCTCGCTCCCTCGTTCTTTTATAAAACACCATTTGAAATGCAGAGTTATTTTCCACTTGACTGCCACTGGGATGAGACGCATCTCATTGCTTTTATTATTTTTAAATGATTTTGAAATGTTTAAGTTTGAGGAAGTCGACCTGTCTAGGACAGCATGTTAATGTTCTTTAGGCTCGTCTAGCCCTGTCTTGTCCCATCTAGTCCCGTCTAGTCCCGTCTAGCACTGTTTAGTTCTGTCTAGCCCTGCCACCTGTAACTGTCTCCTGAATTCCACTTACCGGTATCCTGTCTTGTTCTTTAAAACATATTCTTTCTCTGATGCAACCATTTTGTCAGTTGGTTATTTGTTCTTTATAGGTAGGCACATCTGTTAGTGAAGCTTGTTTTCACAGAGTTTTCAATATTTCAGATGGAAAATGTATTTAAAAAAATCTTCTAGCTGGCTTTCATGTTTCCTGTCTTAGTCACATCGGTAACTCTTATTTCACGTAAGCCTTTGTCTTCAGCTGGGAGCATTTTGTCCTGTCAAGAACTTTAAGAAAGAAGTGCTAAGGGAAGGTTGCATTTGAGAGACCTTGGAGGTGCTCGTTGAGTTGAGGTGTGAAGTGCCAGCGTCCGTCAAGCCAGTGAAGCAGAGACTGACAGAGATTATCTTCAGAAGTGCTCATGTAAGAAGTGAACGTGTCCTTTTTTTAAAAACACATGACAACATGTCCTCCTTTAGGGACACGGGATAGAATAACATTAGACTGGGTGGGTGTGTGAGAGGCTGTAGTGTACACTCTGTTTGGCATCCTATGCCCTAACCCAGGGCTATCTCCGTCCAGGGCTATCTCACATGCATTCTACACGACCAGGCACTTATTTTATTCATTTCCTGAACACACCCCAACACACACAAACACACTCATACTTTTCTCTTCCTGTCTTTTTATTGCTAAGAAAGTTGTCTCAGTTGTTCTCCCTGTCTCCCCCCTCTCCCTTATTTCTGAGATCGGTCTGTTTGCTCTCCCCCTCTCTCACCCCCTCTCTCACCGCCTCTGTCTCCCCCTCTGACTCCCCCTCTGACTCCCCCTCTGACTCCCCCTCTGACTCCCCCTCTGACTCCCCCTCTGTTTCCCCCTCTGTTTCCCCCTCTGTTTCCCCCTCTGTCTCCCCCTCTGTCTCCCCCTCTTTCTCCCCCTTCTGACTCCCCCTCTGTCTCCCCCTCTGTCTCCCCCTCTCTCACCCCCACTGACTTCCCCTCTGTCTCCCCCTCTGTCTCCCCCTCTCACTCCCCCTCTGACTCCCCCTCTCTCACCCCCTTTGACTGACATTGATGTGCCGTAGCAGCAGAACTGGCTGCCTCAGAAGGGAGTGGGTTTTGGCCACCTCTGCTTTGCTTCCCAGAAGTGACTCCCACTCGCTTGCCCGACCTCCCCCCCCTCCCTCACACGCTCCCCGTTCCCCCACCAACCCATCTTTCATTAAGCCTGAGAAAAACCAAGTGAGGGACAGCAGAGGGGAAGAGAAGGGGGAGAGAGGTGGTGATGTGTGTGCGTATCTTACTTCACCTTGCCCTAGTCTCCTCAGTTTGACAGCTAGAGCCCTGGAACAAGATGAATGATGGGTAAATAAAGGTAGTTTGTCCAACCCTGGTCTCCACCCTAACCCATCATCTCTGTTTTCCTCTTCTCTAGTCCCTATCCTTGACTTAAAGCTGCTCGTCCTAGCCCGGGTTTAGTCCACATCATCTTTGTCATGTAGGGTTTGCATCTGCTGAATCTGAACCAACTCTGATGTAATGTAGGTCTGTCATGAGGTAACAGCAGTTCTTATGTAGAGTCTCAGTTTAACCCTTGAAGCTGTTCTCAGTACAGCTGGAGTTGGTTCCTGCTGTCACTGTCCTTGCACACTTGGTTGTGAAGCTGATCTGGATTCTGTCTGAATATTCTGTACTCAGCCCACCATCATTTGTTTACCTGCTTGTCGTCTGAACTTGCATAAATATTGATGTCACCCCAAAGGTCACGTGCTCTAATAATGTTCACCGGCCACACCCCTCAGAGTCTGGTTCCTTTCTAGGTATCTTCTAATCCTGCGTGTGCATTAACCCTCTTGTTGCTGGCTCATTGCGGTTTCAGGCTGGGTGTTTTGTAAAAGCACTTTGTGACAACTGCTAATGTGAACAAGATTGTTTAAAATGCAGGTGATTGATTGAGTAATCACTAAAATGCTAGGAAGAAAATGCTTCCTTCAAAAGACTGGTTAAGTCAAGCAAAACTATATGCAATAGGTTGAAGCTTGTTTGCTTATGAACAAGAGAGAGAATTATGTGAACAAACAAGTACGTTTTATTCAGACACAACTTAATTATTGTAATTATACCAGATTTGTGTAGTCAGATTTTCTGTTGCACCTAATTATTGCTTTCAAATAACGCAGAAAGGACCTACTTACCACGTGTTATGGGCATCGATCTGATTCTGTTCCTGAGAGAGAGACGTGTAAATAAGTTGGTACCAATGAGTTAAACGCCGAGTGATTAACGACGGACAGCCGACTAATGAGTAAAGCTTACAGTGCTGGGTGTTGTATGGGGCATTGGGTACAAAACGTATGGCACTTTGGTAAACCACATCCATTTTTTTCAAGAGAGAGTTTGAGGCTGTTCTATAGATGACATCGCCAGAGTCGAACATTGGAATAATAGTCATTTTCACCAGGGCAAGTTTGGCTGCATGAGTGAAGGCACTTTTGTTGCAAAAAAGAAGCCAATTCTGGACTTAATTAATTTGTTTATGTGCGGCTAGAAGGAGAGAGAGTTCTCTAACAAGAACCTAGATATTTGTATGTATCCACATATTCTAGTTCAGACCCATCCAGCATGGCGATGCTAGTTAGACGGGCAGGTGTGGGCAGAGATTGGTTGAAAAGAATACACCTAAAAATAGGAAGAGTTGCCACTAGTCCACAAGTGCCTTGTTCGTGGGCAGAACTATATATTTCCATTTGCACTACTAGCCTGTCTGCCGATATCTCAGATGTTTTGTCCTCCTCTATCTTGTATTCAGTTGTTATTCATTTCAGTTTATCTCAGTGTTTGATAATGGAACCAACACTGTTTTGGTGAGTTGTGTCTACATGGGCTTCAGCTCAGTGGTCAAAACAGAGCTCTTGGATTCTATTATCACACACACATTAGCCGAACAAACACACTTTAACCATATGCGCACACACACAGACACACACACACACACACACGACTGATCTCTCCTCTCAACTTGTCACGGCAGAGAGACTGAATGGGTGTGTATCTCCACAGTATTGACACTATTTGTTACGCCTCGGGGTGGAACTCCAAAGCTATTCGTGCAAAGCGGAACAGAGCACATACACTCAATAAACCAGACCGGGACTGAGGTGCAGCGGACATCTACGTGACGGCTCAGATCTCTGAGGAACTCTCCACAGCAGTATTGTCGAGATTTACCATGTGTGGAGTTTTCTCATTTGTCCTTATACTTGCATCTCTGTCTCTCTCTGTCTCTCTCCCCTTCTGTCTCTCCGGGTGTGTGTGTGTGTGTGTGTGTGTCGGTGTGTGTGTGTGGTTGTGGTTGTGTGTGTGTGTGGTTGTGTGTGTGTGGGGGGGTTTGAGTCGCTCATTAATCTTAGGAGTCATCACTAAGTCTCTTATTGGCAACCGCTGTTCTGTTCCGGGCCTAGTCTTTACCTTGATGTCACAACGTTGTTATCTGCACTGCACTGTTGTCACTGCTAACCAACTCAGTTTGATCTATCTCTCAGAATACCGTTAGCTACGCTGATCCGCCGATCGCGAGCGCTGCTAGCTCAATTTCCTCGCGTGTAACACACAGCGGTGAGTTTGACAGGAGTCGGCGTGTATGCCAAACGGCCCCCTGTTTTGTTTAGCACGCTGCCGTCCCCACGGGACAGTTTAAAGTTGTGCCCGCGTAGTTAGCGTGGCTCAATTTCCGATTGGGAACACGTGTTTTATTTGCATTCGGCATCGCCGCAATGTGATTACGTTTAGAGGGAAGGGTTGGAAATTGAGGTTGACACTTTGATGAAAATGGCTCAGAGAGGAATGTGGGGGTTTGTGCTGTTTATCATCAGGCATCCATCATGTCAGCCTGCTCCTAACCTGCTATCATTAAGTTCACCCTTATTCAAAGGCTCTCTCTCTCTCTCTCCCTCTCTCTCTCTCTCTCTCACTCTCTCTCTCTCTCTTACCCATCCTCTAGCTCCATCTCGCCATCTATCTCTTCTTCTCCGTCTCTCCAGCTCCATCCCTCCATCTTTCTTCACCTCCTCTCGGTCCCTCCTCTCCCCCCCGCCCACTCTGCTTTAGTCATTTGCCAGAGTGTGTACTACCCATTAGGAACATTGTAATTTGCAATTTTGACGTTGCCACGAGCAACAGGACAAAGTCGTTCAATCAGATTAGCTACAGTGTGGCGGAGGAGACAGAGCGGTCTAAGTGATTGATATTAGAACGTATCTTAATCGCTGCCTTTTCCTTACATTGTGCAATATGGCTGGCTGATTAGAGCCAGTCCACTCTGTGTAGAGTATAGTGTGGCATTTGGGATGTGGGCGACTCCTCTCTCTGGCGTAGTCAAGCATCCATCATCCACACTCCTCTGTGGTGGCGTGGTCCTGTTGACGTTCTGTGAGTACGGGAACTCCAGACAACGGTCTGTGTGGGTGTTCGGTTTTGTTCATCTCGTCTTCCTCCTCCTCTTCAGCGAGAGATGGATTGGTGCTCAATCTCATTTTCTACCCATGGTCCGTTGACAAGTCACACACACTACACACGGATTACAATACACACATGTGCACGTTGAACACACACACACATTGAAACCAATATGTTCGAGTTGGGTCGTTATTTGAAATATAATTAATCAGCCGGTGCTTGAGTGACAGAGTGACTTCATCTCTCTATTCCTCCCCGTTCGCTGCAGGAGGAAGTAGAGGCTGTAATGTGTGTTGTATTGTCAGGAGGTAGAGGCTGTAGTGTGTGTTGTATTGTCAGGAGGTAGAGGCTGTAGTGTGTGTTGTATTGTCAGGAGGTAGAGGCTGTAGTGTGTGTTGTATTGTCAGGAGGTAGAGGCTGTAATGTGTGTTGTATTGTCAGGAGGTAGAGGCTGTAATGTGTGTTGTATTGTCAGGAGGTAGAGGCTGTAGTGTGTGTTGTATTGTCAGGAGGTAGAGGCTGTAGTGTGTGTTGTATTGTCAGGAGGTAGAGGCTGTAATGTGTGTAGTATTGTCAGGAGGTAGAGGCTGTAGTGTGTGTTGTATTGTCAGGAGGTAGAGGCTGTAATGTGTGTTGTATTGTCAGGAGGTAGAGGCTGTGTGTTGTGTTGTCAGGAGGTAGAGGCAGTGTGTGTGTGTGTTGTATTGTCAGGAGGTAGAGGCTGTAATGTGTGAGGCTGTGTATTTGTCAGGAGGTAGAGGCTGTAATGTGTGTTGTATTGTCAGGAGGTAGAGGCTGTAGTGTGTGTTGTATTGTCAGGAGGTAGAGGCTGTAGTGTGTGTTGTATTGTCAGGAGGTAGAGGCTGTAATGTGTGTAGTATTGTCAGGAGGTAGAGGCTGTATGTGTCAGGAGGTAGAGGCTGTAATGTGTGTGTTGTAGGAGGTAGAGGCTGTGTCAGGAGGTAGAGGCTGTAGGCTGTGTAATGTGTGTTGTATTGTCAGGAGGTAGAGGCTGTAGTGTGTGTTGTGTTGTCAGGAGGTAGAGGCTGTAATGTGTGTAGTATTGTCAGGAGGTAGAGGCTGTAGTGTGTGTTGTATTGTCAGGAGGTAGAGGCTGTAGTGTGTGTTGTATTGTCAGGAGGTAGAGGCTGTAGTGTGTGTTGTATTGTCAGGAGGTAGAGGCTGTAATGTGTGTAGTATTGTCAGGAGGTAGAGGCTGTAATGTGTGTTGTATTGTCAGGAGGTAGAGGCTGTAGTGTGTGTTGTATTGTCAGGAGGTAGAGGCTGTAATGTGTGTAGTATTGTCAGGAGGTAGAGGCTGTAGTGTGTGTAGTATTGTCAGGAGGTAGAGGCTGTAATGTGTGTTGTATTGTCAGGAGGTAGAGGCTGTAATGTGTGTAGTATTGTCAGGAGGTAGAGGCTGTAGTGTGTGTTGTATTGTCAGGAGGTAGAGGCTGTAATGTGTGTAGTATTGTCAGGAGGTAGAGGCTGTAGTGTGTGTAGTATTGTCAGGAGGTTGAGGCTGTAGTGTGTGTTGTATTGTCAGGAGGTAGAGGCTGTAATGTGTGTTGTATTGTCAGGAGGTAGAGGCTGTAATGTGTGTTGTATTTTCAGGAGGTAGAGGCTGTAGTGTGTGTTGTATTGTCAGGAGGTAGAGGCTGTAGTGTGTGTTGTATTGTCAGGAGGTAGAGGCTGTAATGTGTGTAGTATTGTCAGGAGGTAGAGGCTGTAGTGTGTGTTGTATTGTCAGGAGGTAGAGGCTGTAGTGTGTGTTGTATTGTCAGGAGGTAGAGGCTGTAGTGTGTGTTGTATTGTCAGGAGGTAGAGGCTGTAGTGTGTGTTGTATTGTCAGGAGGTAGAGGCTGTAATGTGTGTAGTATTGTCAGGAGGTAGAGGCTGTAATGTGTGTTGTATTGTCAGGAGGTAGAGGCTGTAGTGTGTGTTGTATTGTCAGGAGGTAGAGGCTGTAGTGTGTGTTGTATTGTCAGGAGGTAGAGGCTGTAATGTGTGTTGTATTGTCAGGAGGTAGAGGCTGTAGTGTGTGTTGTATTGTCAGGAGGTAGAGGCTGTAGTGTGTGTTGTATTGTCAGGAGGTAGAGGCTGTAGTGTGTGTTGTATTGTCAGGAGGTAGAGGCTGTAATGTGTGTTGTATTGTCAGGAGGTAGAGGCTGTAATGTGTGTTGTATTGTCAGGAGGTAGAGGCTGTAGTGTGTGTTGTATTGTCAGGAGGTAGAGGCTGTAGTGTGTGTTGTATTGTCAGGAGGTAGAGGCTGTAGTGTGTGTTGTATTGTCAGGAGGTAGAGGCTGTAGTGTGTGTTGTATTGTCAGGAGGTAGAGGCTGTAGTGTGTGTATGTCAGGAGGTAGAGGCTTGTCAGGAGGTAGAGGCTGTAGTGTGTGTTGTATTGTCAGGAGGTAGAGGCTGTAGTGTGTGTTGTATTGTCAGGAGGTAGAGGCTGTAGTGTGTGTTGTATTGTCAGGAGGTAGAGGCTGTAGTGTGTGTTGTATTGTCAGGAGGTAGAGGCTGTAGTGTGTGTTGTATTGTCAGGAGGTAGAGGCTGTAGTGTGTGTTGTATTGTCAGGAGGTAGAGGCTGTAGTGTGTGTTGTATTGGTCCTGAGCTGGGCAGAAGACCTCCACATATCTGAACAGCACAGTGCCGATCTGGGTGACTGCTATTACACCACTTAATCTGTAGCAGCCATGATGCTGTTCTCCATATCCACACGTCATTTGCCCAGTTGCTACTGCTGTTTATAGCCTTGCTGGCTTGCACACACACACACACACACACACACACACACATACACACAAACACACACACACACACACACACACACACACACACACACTCACACTGAGTCAGGACGAAGTATAAGTGACTTGTCTCTCTGTGTGTGTGTGACTGCTGCTACGACACCTAATCTGTAGCAGCCATGATGCTGTTCTCTTTATATCCAGACGTCATATTCTGAGTTGTTATTGCTGTTTACAGCCTGGCTGGTGCACACACACACACACACACTCAAAGACACACTCAAACACACACACACACTCAAACACACACACACAGCCACGCGTCCCATTGACGTGCTGTCAGTTTTGGAGGCAGTGGCTAGCTCTCTTATGTTTGGGGCTTGGCTGACGCACACTTCCACACACATTTAAAGCGTACACACACACACACACACACACACGCACACACACTGGTCCCATTGACGAGCTGTCACATTGTGAGTCAGTGGAGCATTGATAAGTGTACCTATCATAACAGCTCCATATTAAATCATAGAGAGCCTTCTCACAATCGTCCAGTTTCATAATGGACTTATCGACAGACGTCCCCTGTAGCCTGGATAACTCTCTGGGATGTCATGCTGGATATCCAGTCCTTTGTGAAGTCCACTATGGTATGGATTTGTTACTATCAATGAGACAGGCTGGATATCTGGTGATCCAGAAGACAGAGGCTGCAGTGGTCAGTCTTGGACCACATTGTCCTGATAATAAACACCACTTATTCATCACGGATTACCTGCACTTCATCTGGATTATTGTGGATATGCATCGTGCTTTAGGTCAATACATATATGTCAAGCTTCATGTGATAGGTGCTGAACATTATCGATGTCTTAGAACTTTATGGGCGTCTTATGTGTGTGGTCATATTAAGATCTTAACCGGCTTATGACCTCCAGTGTACACTGATTTAATGGAATTACGATTGTTGTTGATCTGAAACTGGATTAAAGTGCATGATGATATGAAACTGTATTAAAGCGCATGATGATATAAAACTGGATTAATGCGCATGATGATATGAAACTGGATCAAACTACCTAGTGTTGTTGAGTTACTCTTTTAGTTTCTGTCCATTTGGATCAGTGAATGAGTGGTTGCATAAACCTGGATGTAATCAGGTGCTTCACTCAGAATTGTCTGCCTGTCTGACGGAGAGGTGGGGAAAGAGGCGGAGAGGTGGGGAAAGAGGCGGAGAGGTGGGGAAAGAGACAGAGAGGTGGGGAAAGAGGCGGAGATGTGGGGAAAGAGACGGAGAGGTGGAGAAAGAGACGGAGAGGTGGGGAAAGAGGCGGAGAGGTGGGGAAAGAGACGGAGAGGTGGGGAAAGAGACGGAGAGGTGGAGAAAGAGACGGAGAGGTGGGGAAAGAGACAGAGAGGTGGGGAAAGAGACGGAGAGGTGGAGAAAGAGACAGAGAGGTGGGGAAAGAGGCGGAGATGTGGGGAAAGAGACGGAGAGGTGGGGAAAGAGACAGAGATGGGGAAAGAGGCGGAGAGGTGGAGAAAGAGACGGAGAGAGGTGGGGAAAGAGGCGGAGATGTGGGGAAAGAGACGGAGAGGTGGGGAAAGAGACGGAGAGGTGGGGAAAGAGGCGGAGAGGTGGAGAAAGAGGCGGAGATGTGGGGAAAGAGACGGAGAGGTGGGGAAAGAGACAGAGAGGTGGGGAAAGAGACGGAGAGGTGGAGAAAGAGACGGAGAGAGGTGGGGAAAGAGGCGGAGATGTGGGGAAAGAGACGGAGAGGTGGAGAAAGAGGTGGAGAAAGAGACGGAGAGGTGGGGAAAGAGACGGAGAGGTGGAGAAAGAGACGGAGAGGTGGGGAAAGAGGCGGAGAAAGAGACGGAGAGGCGGGGAAAGAGACGTGGAGAAAGAGACGGAGAGGTGGTGAAAGAGACGGAGAGGTGGAGAAAGAGACGGAGAGGTGGGGAAAGAGACGGAGAGGTGGGGAAAGAGGCGGAGAAAGAGACGGAGAGGCGGGGAAAGAGACGTGGAGAAAGAGACGGAGAGGTGGGGAAAGAGACGGAGAGGTGGAGAAAGAGACGGAGAGGTGGAGAAAGAGACGGAGAGGTGGAGAAAGAGACGGAGAGGTGGGGAAAGAGACGGAGAGGTGGAGAAAGAGACGGAGAGGTGGGGAAAGAGGCGGAGAAAGAGACGGAGAGGCGGGGAAAGAGACGAAGAGGTGGAGAAAGAGACGTGGAGAAAGAGACAGAGAGGTGGAGAAAGAGACGGAGAGGTGGAGAAAGAGACGGAGAGGTGGAGAAAGAGACGAAGAGGTGGAGAAAGAGACGAAGAGGTGGAGAAAGAGACGGAGATGTGGAGAAAGAGACGGAGAGTTGGACAAAAGATGGAGAGTGAGAGACCAGAGAGAAATATGGATTTACTGTATGCAGGGAGTGAGAGAGAGAGAGAGATCTGGGGTGAGATTTAGTGGGAGGAGGAGGAGGTGGAGGAGGAGAGAGGGAGGGATGGAGAGAGCGGTGGAGGCGACGGGGTTAGAAATTTAACAAAAGTAAGGTAGAGGTTCAGGGAACAATGTTGACATGTGGACTGATGATGACGAGTCACGTCATTCCTTCTCACTCATCCAGGTTCCCTTCAGATCACAGACATCTTAGCCTGTCAAAATTCCCGGCGGTTTGTGCTAACATGCTACCTCACGTTTGGCACATGACATGAGTACTAGGGGTAGGATAATGGCACAAACGACCTGGTACCCAGGCTACAGAGAGGGAACACTGCCAACTCCCTGCTGTGCACTACGACTCGTGAGGCAGGCCTTTAAAACTACCTGTGTATTGGTGAGGTTTGTTCTGTGTGTCCTACAGTGGTTCTCAGTGTGTTAGCTTTGTATTTTCAGTGGTATTGTCAAAAGACACGCTGAACAATCTCTGCCATTGTGAGTTGTTGTTTCCTTCCATTTATTTTTCTTGTAAAGAGGCCGCGAGAGAAAGGAGGGAAACGGTGGCGTGTATTACAGGGAGAACTGCTGGCTTTGCACTCAGAAGATGTTTTTCAAGCCCAGCGGATCCTCTGATTGCCTGAGTGCCCTCTCCTCTCCAAACACCCACAGATCCCCCCTTCCCCCGTTCTTTTACCCTCTTCTCTCCTCACACAAAATAGGATTATAGATTTCTAACAAGACTCACCAGCTGTTAATGAGCTGCCGACATGGGAGGAAAGAGAAGTGGAGAGAGAAGAGTGAACATAGACCGCTCTCACCTCACGGCTCCACCCGTCCCAAATGCCTCCCTAGTCCCCGCCCAGTGCACTACGTTAGACCGGGGCTCAAAGGGAATAGGATTCATTTGGGATACGGAAATTCTCCAGAACATCTTTAAGTGACCATAACACTCAGCCAGGGACACGGAACACAGCAGAGCAACCAGCTAATAAGGCCTCCGCCTCTCCTACCGCCTCTCCTGTCCTCCCCATCTTCTCCACTCGCCCCCTTTTCTCCTCTCGAGTCCCCTCTTCTCTCCTCACACAGGCCATTTCCTGTATCTCACCCCCTTCTGTATCTCTTCAAGGAGCATAGTTTTGTCTTGAGATGTCCGGAGAGGAAGCCGACAGGTCTCGTCTTCCTGTACTGGTGGAGACGTCTATATGAGGCAGCTGTGTGAAACAGGCCATACAGATCAGTAACCTGGAATATCTACTCCTTCCTCCCCTCTCGCCTCCCCTCCCTCCTCCCACAGCAAGCGATAAAGGAGAATGGGAGAAGGAGAGAAGCAGAGGAGAAGCTGAGAAGAGCGCGGCTGGCCAGGGAGAAGGCAGAACGGGAGAAGCAGGAGAGACAGCAGAAGAAAAAGAGACTGCTGGATGTTAACACAGGTGAGAGGAGACTGGTGGATGAGTACACAGGTGAGAGGAGACTGGTGGATGATTACACAGGTGAGAGGAGACTGGTGGATGATTAGACAGGTGAGAGGAGACTGGTGGATGATTACACAGGTGAGAGGAGACTGGTGGATGATTAGACAGGTGAGAGGAGACTGGTGGATGATTACACAGGTGAGAGGAGACTGGTGGATGATTACACAGGTGAGAGGAGACTGGTGGATGATAACACTGTCACACACACACACTTGTCACACACACATGTCACACACACACACACACATACCTCAGATTAGTAAAACTGATATGTTCCCCTGGTTCAGATGTGAGAGTTGAATTCTCTCAGGTCCTCAGTATTAAATACAGCACTGGAGGCATCCAGGCCTTTTGCATTCACCAAATCTTCATTTTAATGCTATGGACTCATGAGACGATTTCAAACTTTTCAATTTAAGAGAAGTAGCTTGGGGAAAAAAAATATGAAACTTTCAGCCAATATTGTGTCACCGCGGCTTATAGAAATGTGAAGTGTGCCGGGAAGCTGAAAATATATTTAGATATGCTGAAATTAAGATAACGCGAAACCATAACGCTTTGACATCCCTGAGGAGTGGGAAGTCCCTGGCTGACGGTTATGACACATCACACACACATACACACACACACGCAACAGACAACACACACACACACACACACACGCAACAGACAACACACACACACACTAAAACACTTTCTCTCACACGCACAAACACAATTTGCAGAAATTGCAGTCACATTTGAACACACATTTGTAGAACAGTGTTTTTTCCAGCAGGTGAAAAAGGCTCAGTTTAACCTTCCATCTTCTTTCACCTTTTCATCACAGCACCACACACATACCGATACTCTACAGTCCTCTATGCCTGCTTGTGTCCCAAATGTCACCTTTATGTCCAGGGGCCCAGGTGATAAGTAGTGCACTATACATTTAGTGCTCCATTTGGCCTGAGATTTGTTGAGCTGTCTGTCGCAGAAGGCTGTGTTGTGGTCGTGCTATCCAGTGGAGGCTGTGTTGTGGTCGTGCTATCCAGTGGAGGCTGTGTTGTGGTCATGCTATCCAGTGGAGGCTGTGTTGTGGTCATGCTATCCAGTGGAGGCTGCGTTGTGGTCGTTTCTTTTACAGTGGAGGCTGGGTTGTGGTCGTTCCTTTTACAGTGGAGGTTGCGTTGTGGTTGTTCCTTTTACAGTGGAGGCTGCATTGTGGTACTTCCTTTTACAGTGGAGGCTGTGTTGTGGTCGTTTCTTTTACAGTGGAGGCTGCATTGTGGTCGTTTCTTTTACAGTGGAGGCTAGGTTGTGGTCGTTTCTTTTACAGTGGAGGCTGCATTGTGGTACTTCCTTTTACAGTGGAGACTGTGTTGTGGTCGTTCCTTTTACAGTGGAGGCCACGTTGTGGTCGTTTCTTTTACAGTGGAGGCTGGGTTGTGGTCTTTTCTTTAACAGTGGAGGCTGCATTGTGGTACTTCCTTTTACAGTGGAGACTGTGTTGTGGTCGTTCCTTTTACAGTGGAGGCCACGTTGTGGTCGTTTCTTTTACAGTGGAGGCTGGGTTGTGGTCTTTTCTTTAACAGTGGTCAGTCAGGAACTGTGCCCACGCTGGGTGGAGACAGACTCTGGCTAGTCGCCAGCTGATACCCCTCATCTAACATTCATGTATTCCCTGTTCACACACTCCCCACTGGCTGGGGGAGGCTAATACACCAGCCACTCCTTGAAGGAACAGACACTAACTAAAGGTTAATGCTGCCACACTGTTCAGCATGAATATACATACAGTTGGACAGTGTCGGCTCCAGGAGGCCCTGTTAGCTCACACGATGCCTTCACAGAATACGATGTGGTCAGCTTGAGTCCCTAATGGAACCCTGTGGCCTAACCATAGGGCACTAACTGGGCCAATAAGATTTCTCTTATTTTTTCTGATATAGTTTCTACCCATCTTAGCTTGTCTGTTATTTTGTTTTGCAGTTAGAATATCTGTCTAGCTGGGCAAGACACAGACTACATATTAATTTAGCTTCTTAGGAACAGAATATGTCATTCAGTCTTTTACCAATTGTGATATTCCCGCTCTAGTCAATCAATAAATGTATTTTATAAAGCCCTTTTTACAACAAAGTTGTAAACACCCAGCCTGTTGATACACAGCGGCAAGGAAAAACGAATTTAAGAAGAAACCTAGAGAGGAACCAGTCTTTGGGGGGTGACCAGTCTTCTTCTGGGAAGGTTTTGTTTTACTCACAGAGATACTCAAATTACTCGAGCCAGTGACTCTACCCCCTGTGTACCCTGAGCCAGACTACACTTAACTATAGGACGTGCTAAACAGATAAATTTTTATTAGTGACTTGGCACTGTGTTTCTAACCCTGATTGGCAGGTGATTCCAAAATGTAGGAGCTCTATAGGAGAAATCCCTACCTCTGGCTGTTTGTTTTGAAATTTTAGGTACAAGGCCACCATTTTTTATCTTAGGTTAAGCATAGGTAGATAGGAGCTAGTTCATGTTAACCTTTATACGTTAACAATAGTACTTTAAAGTCTGCCCTAGCATTAACAAAAGTGGTCCTAAATCAGAGCCTTGAGGGACACCAAATCATACGTTGATTTGTCCAAGGATAGGCCACCCACACAAACCAACTAAAGTCTATCTTGTGAGTAAGATCTAAACCAGTCTAGAAAATGTCCTCGTAGCCCAACATGGGTCTCCAATCTTTTCAAGAGAAGGGAGTGTTCAATAGTGACAGTCACCCAGTAACAGTCATCCATCGCTTGGAACTGTCGTCCTGCCCAGGTTTCTCGAGACCCTTTGTCACCCAGGGTAGGTGTTGGGGACTAACATTGGCCAGGAGATCTCTGATCTCTGCCAGTGCGCCGGTTCTGGACAGTGGGCACACAGACAGTTATCAGCTTAAGAGCTCCTCCATTGTGTGTGAGAGCACCAGGGAGCTCTGTGTCGTTATGGCGGGATATTTCCTCTTCAATCATTTGATTATCCATCAATTCAGTAAAAAGCCTTCCATTCTGTCCGTCCGTCTGGGCAGACCAGAACCCACTCATTGTTATGTCATTACTATGCTGACGGAGCCGGCAATAAAAGAGACGTGTGTGTGTTCTGTGTGTGTGTTCTTTGTTCGGTGTGTGTGTCAGGCAGGTTGTGAACCGCACTTCATTCTTGGGATTAGATGTGGCTCAATTTTTGCCTGTTTAATGTTCTCCTTTAGTGAGAGGATTCCTTAATTAAATAACAGTTCTGGCCAAACGTTCCACTCTTCTTTTGAACTGCTTTTCCTCCCATCCTTGGCACACACAAACACAGACAAACACACACACACTCAGCAAGAGTAATGAACGTGTGTTCAGCTGCTTCACGTTGCTTTCCGTGGGCTCACTGCTCACTCCTAAACACACGGAGATGAGCATCACGGTACAGCTTGCTGCATCTAACCCTATTTTATGAAGATGGAAACTGAGATTGTGTTTTCTTGTTCTTCATCTTCCGGCGATGGTGGAGCTGGTATGTCTGGGGCACGTTTGTTGCATTAACTCCCTGGGCACAAGCGTAGAGATGTTTGTGGAGTGACACATTACACATCACTGCTCTACTTTACTTTCTTTAGATTGGCAATAAAAGATGAAAGAGCTGTTTTGACCAGTGGTTCTCTTATTCAGTGACTGTACCATCGACAAAATGTGCAATGCTCTAAGTACTTCAAAATATAATTTCACTAGTAGGCCTTGTCACAAGTGTTTTTAATTACCCCATGTGGACTAAACACCCCCTGTGGAGAGGCCACATACTCCCTGTGGAGAGGCCACATACCCCCTGTGGAGAGGCCAAACACCCCCTGTGGAGAGGCCACATACCCCCTGTGGAGAGGCCAAACATCCCCATGTGGAGAGGCCAAACATCCCCATGTGGAGAGGCCAAACACCCCCTGTGGAGAGGCCAAACACCCCCTGTGGAGAGGCCAAACACCCCATGTGGAGAGGCCATATACCCTCTGTGGAGAGGCCACATACCCCCTGTGGAGAGGTGTCAGTTGGCGGCGTGCGGTCTCTACTGTGCTCTGGGTTTGTCTCCTATGGGAAATGACATTAAACGTGTATTCACTCACTCACTGTGTCGCTCTGGTTGACAGATTCTGCTGAATGACCCGAATGAAAAAATAAAATGAGTGGTGTGTATACAGAAATCCACCAGTATAAACTGCAGTCAGAGAGCTAACTCTGCTTTTAAACACATGCCAATTTCAATGTCTATTTACAGTAAATATATTCAAGTCTTGAATTTGAAGAAGAAAAGACTGAGCAAAACGCTTCTGTACACATCTCTTTAGCGATACTTCTCCCATCACAGGTGCTTTCTGGATAGATGGAAAGATGGAGAGGCAGGCAAAAGATGGGGCGGACATCAAAGCTGTGTTGAGCTGCGATACCTTCAAAGACTTAGATTAGAGCCCCTCTCTTCCTCCCCCCTCTCCTCCCTTTTCTTCTCCTCCCTCTTCATCTACCTCTCCTCTGATGTTCTGCGGTATTTTAGCAGCTCAGCGTCGATCTACCTAAACTCAATAGCAATTAGTTTTAATCATATTCCAGATTTCATCCATGTTTTCCACTGCCAACTTCCCTGCCAGGTAGACAGTAGGATGTCTGTGATGTCAAGACCCTGTGTGTGGAAATATATATTGGATTGTTTTTCCTCTTTCTGCCTATCGCTCTTTAAAAGCATAGAACAATCTAAGTTCTATAAAGCAATCCTCTGTCTGTCTCTGCCAGCGTGCCCGTTTCTGAGTGACGTTTAAAATTGAACGGTTTGTACTCAGAAATAGTCCTGAGCTGCCGCAATCCTCTGCCTCCATGAGAGCTGACTGCTGTCTGTGTGTGGGGGGGTGATGGGGTTCGGCGGCGTGTTGCGTTCTCCTCCGCAGAAGTCAAACTGAGGACACACAATATTCGTCAGCTGAAAGTTGTTTTAGGACCATGTGGCCTAAAGCATGTATCTTGGTACTTTTGAGTTTTGGCAGTAGGGCTGGTATACCACTGCTTGTTACTTGAATTATTTCTGTTTAAACTTATTATTATTTTTTAAACTTAAACTTTTGGTTTTCTACTGCTATTAGATCTCATGTCTATATTGGTGTTTTACCACACACTGCCATAACTGATCAGGACTGATATTAGATCTCATGTCTATATTGGTGTTTTACCACACACTGCCATAACTGATCAGGACTGATATTAGATCTCATGTCTATATTGGTGTTTTACCACAAACTGCCATAACTGATCAGGACTGATATTAGATCTCATGTCTATATTGGTGTTTTACCACAAACTGCCATAACTGATCAGGACTGATATTAGATCTCATGTCTATATTGGTGTTTTACCACACACTGCCATAACTGATCAGGACTGATATTAGATCTCATGTCTATATTGGTGTTTTACCACACACTGCCATAACTGATCAGGACTGATATTAGATCTCATGTCTGTATTGGTGTTTTACCACACACTTCCATAACTGATCAGGACTGATATCATTACACCAGTTTCCATCTCCCGGGCACGATGTCTGCGTGTCTGTTCCACGTGTGCGTTTGATCATTCGATGTAGCCGGCTGGAAATGATCAGAGGATTGTGGGTGGACAGAAATGCTTCACCACCTCGGCAGTAGTCTCATCTGACATGCGGTATGAATGTCATTTGTATCTGTTAGACGTGATTAAAAAACGCCGCTGTGAAATCAACGTCATGCAACATCGCCGGACCTGCAGTCCTCCGCTAGATGTTCCGGAGAAGGAGAATTACTCATCAGAACTAATGTGATTCGAAATGGACTCGGGGCTTCTTATGCCTCTGTTTTTATGCAATTCACACATGTTCATGTGAGAGATGAATGAATTTAAAGTAGAGGAAGCAATACACACCTCGTCTCAGATGTCAGTCTTAAAAGATTCTCGTCAACATAATGTGTCTTTCCCGGTGCTAATGTGGTGGAATTTACCAGAAATTATGAAGAAAACCAAAGAACAGATACGAGACTGTGCTCAGATCAAACCAAGATCTCTTTAAAAAATGAACAGAGATCACCGTGATCTCACAGTGAGCTCCCACATTTACTCATGTGATCTATAAGTCCATTGTTTTCATATCCCTTTCTCATATATACATTTTAAATATCCACACCTAGACGAATTGTAAATGGTATTTACGTAATATGTTAATGGATTTTATATTACATCGTTGTCACACCACATGACCCAGTACTGGACTAGAACTTAAGTGACTATAAACGTGACCCAGTACTGGACTAGAACTTAACTGACTATAAACGTGACCCAGTACTGGACTAGAACTTAAGTGACTATAAACATGACCCAGGACTGGACTAGAACTTAACTGACTATAAACGTGACCCAGGACTGGACTAGAACCTAAGTGACTATAAACATGACCCAGGACTGGACTAGAACTTAAGTGACTATAAACATGACCCAGTACTGGACTAGAACTTAAGTGACTATAAACGTGACCCAGGACTGGACTAGAACCTAAGTGACTATAAACATGACCCAGGACTGGACTAGAACTTAAGTGACTATAAACATGACCCAGTACTGGACTAGAACTTAAGTGACTATAAACGTGACCCAGGACTGGACTAGAACTTAAGTGACTATAAACGTGACCCAGGACTGGACTAGAACTTAAGTGACTATAAACGTGACCCAGGACTGGACTAGAACTTAAGTGACTATAAACGTGACCCAGGACTGGACTAGAACTTAAGTGACTATAAACGTGACCCAGGACTGGACTAGAACTTAAGTGACTATAAACATGACCCAGTACTGGACTAGAACTTAAGTGACTATAGTCCAGTGGTGGCTCCATCCAGAGCAGTCCTTCCCCAGACACCTGTGGGGCTTTAGATACACACGACAATACATGCAGTTAACTGTTCGTATGCCCAAACAAGCCTCTGCACCTCAAATATATGTTAACCAGTGTCTGCAGGTTGCATCACCAAGTGAGCCCAGTCTTACAGAAACATGAATACAGAATAGGCCTGGAAGCGTGCGGGCTGACAGAAATGCATGAATCTGAATCACTTTATTTCCCCTCAGCTTCTGCTGCTTTCATCCCAGATTGACAGTTGACATTTTGCCAAACCGATACGGGGACACAGTGAAATGCACAAGTGCTTCCTGTATCTCCTCTGAAAGACAAAGAAGTAGTAGAACTGGGGGGGTGAAGGTCACCTGTGAACATAATTACTGGGTTTGTGGACGGTGTCGTGGCATATTTCTCTCTCCTTGCTCCCTCTGTTCTTTTGACTCTCTCTCTCTCCCTCTATATCTTTCTCCCTCTCTCTCTCTTCCTATATTATTTCTACCTCTGTTCCTTTGACTCTATCTTCTTATGTTCTTTCTCCCTATCTGTTCTTTCTCCCTTTCTCTCGCTTCCTATATTCTTTCTCTCTCTGTTTATTTGACTCTCTCTTCCTCTATATTCTTTCTCCCTCTGTTCTTTTGACTCTCTCTCTCTCTCTGTTCTTTTGACTCTCTCTCTTCCTATATTCTCCCTCTCCTCGGAGGTTTAACCGTCAGGACAGAGACATCCCAGCGCTCCAATCCCTGACCACTCCAGATGTGTCAGAAACACTTATCCGTGCCCCCAGTTCTCTGCTGTCATGACGGCGCCCATGTGTTTCCATGCTGAGACTTGAGGCTACTTGCCATATCGCTGGTGAATGTCTGTGACGTGGACACTCATTGTCGGATGTGCCCCAGTTAAAGGTTATTCTCTTCAGGTTAACTTGTAACTCAGTCATACGTTCACGCTGTACTTTATGTTCTGTAACACGCAACTATGGCGCACTATGTGCTACTGTCTTCACTTTATTCCAGTGTTTAGTATTAGCCTCTTGTCCTTTCTAGTGTTAATCAGACAGTGTTCAATATTATCCCAGTAATGGTCTGCTTGCTCTGTACTAGTATAGACAGTATTCTATATTATACATTAATGTTTAGCTGCGTGTTTATCAGACAGTGTTCAGTAATGTATCTTTGTCTTCTAGCTCTGTGTTTATTAGACAGTGTTCAGTAATGTATCTTTGTCTTCTAGCTGGGTGTTTATTAGACAGTGTTCAGTAATGTATCTTTGTCTTCTAGCTGAGTGTTTATTAGACAGTGTTCAGTAATGTATCTTTGTCTTCTAGCTGGGTGTTTATTAGACAGTGTTCAGTAATGTATCTTTGTCTTCTAGCTGGGTGTTTATTAGACAGTGTTCAGTAATGTATCTTTGTCTTCTAGCTGGGTGTTTATTAGACAGTGTTCAGTAATGTATCTTTGTCTTCTAGCTGTGTGTTTATTAGACAGTGTTCAGTAATGTATCTTTGTCTTCTAGCTGTGTGTTTATTTAACAGTGTTCAGTAATGTATCTTTGTCTTCTAGCTGCGTGTTTTTTTAGACAGTGTTCAGTAATGTATCTTTGTCTTCTAGCTGCGTGTTTTTTAGACAGTGTTCAGTAATATAGTACTACCTTCATTTCAGAAGTTTAGCGTGTCTTTAGAACTTGTCACCAACATACAAGTCATTTTATATCCATTTGAACATTTCATTGTGAGTCCCTGAACATTCAGATGTGGGCAGCCAAGTCCTCTCCAGCCGCTGTCCTGATCAGAGAAAGAGTGAAAGGAAGACAAGCCCACACCCCACTTCAATCAGAGTAAATGTCCTTCCATCCCTCACTAAATGAATCCAGACGCTCTGCAGTCACATTACACACTGGCCTAACAAATCATGATCTCTGAGTGTACCTCTCTCCTACTTATGGCCCCTATTACTCACACACATGCACACACACACACACACCCCCACACACACACACCCCCACACACACATACTCACACACACACACACACACACACACCTCGCCCCATCACTTACCTTATCGCGAGCTCCAGTCTGGCAGTTACATCAGTTAACTCTGTCTGGCTCTGGACCAGGCTGGGTAGTGTGGTAGGTAGAGTTCCAAGCTGCACCCTCTGCCCGCTGTTTTGCCCTTCTTTTTCCCGGGCCGGGTGAGGACGGGATGACTCGAGGCACGTCAGTTTGAGGTTCTCACCTCACGGTAGATTTCGCATGTCTACACGGCACAATCAATCCACCCGCCGCGGTCGCGTACGAACACGTTCACGTACGTAGGCACGCACACACACACACACGCACACACATACCACATGTGCCCCCGTCAAACCTACATAGTCCTGAATCGAGACTCCGGCTGGTAGAGTAAGCGGGGGTGGGGGGGGCTAGTTGACCTCACTCAGCACTAACCTGGCATTGAACTGCTGTTAGTTTAAATAATGAAGATGTTTCCGGCACGTTCCCAGCCCCCGTCCATGTGATTTCTCACCCCTTTAACACAACCTGAGGCAGACGTGTGCCCAGAACTGATTACACAGCTCCTTCTATCCCAACAACATATCATGCTTCCTTCTATATTTCTGTTTATTTCACGCCTTTTTACATCTCCATATACCTCACACCTCCGTGTCTCCATCTACCTCACACCTCCGTGTCTCCATATACCTCACACCTCCGTGTCTCCATCTACCTCACAACTCCTTGTCTCCATCTACCTCCCACCTCCTTGTCTACATCTACCTCACACCTCCTTGTCTACATCTACCTTACACGTCCGTGTCTACATCTACCTCACACCTCCGTGTCTCCATCTACCTCACACCTCCGTGTCTCCATCTACCTCACACCTCCTTGTCTCCATCTACCTTACACCTCCTTGTCTCCATCTACCTTACACCTCCTTGTCTACATCTACCTCATACCTCCGTGTCTCCATCTACCTCACACCTCCATGTCTCCATCTACCTCACACCTCCATGTCTCCATCTACCTCACACCTCCATGTCCCCATCTACCTCACACCTCCATGTCTCCATCTACCTCACTCCAACCTGTCTACTTCCACTTAATTTCTTATTCAATTCTGCACACTGTGTTTTTTTTCTTAGTCTCATCCCTCTTTATTTCTCCTAATATTCTGTCTCTCTCTCTCTCCTCTCTCTCTCTCTCTCTCTCCTCTCTCTCCCTCTCTCCTGCCCTCCTTCCATATCTCCTCTCCCCCTCCTCTCTCCCTGTCTCTGTCCTGTAATAGAGTGCTTTAGGTCAAGTCAGTTGATGTCTGGGCAACCTGTCAGGTCTGTTTACTGCTGTGACTGTTTCCCTGCTTGTACTCTGCAGTTGCTCTATTGGACGTGTCAGACAGAACATTGGCTACCACACAGCAGGGAAACCTCAACTGTCTGGTCCACACACACACACACACACATTGCCGAAAGATATATATGTAGGAATTGCCAGTCTACGTCCCCACATTCCCGGTCTTTGTTCCACATGGCCAGGCTATGTTATGTATTCCCAGTCTACGTACCACATTCCCAGCCGATATGTTACTGTGTGGTTGTGGACAGTGATATCTTACAGATAGAACTCTTCTACAGGCAGGGTGTGGGGTGACAGGGTGTGGGGTGACAGGGTGTGGGGTGACAGGGTGTGGGGTGACGGGGTGTGGGGAGGCGGGTTGTGGGGAGGCGGGTTGTGGGGAGGCGGGGTGACAGGGTGAGGGGTGACAGGGTGAGGGGTGACAGGGTGTGGGGTGACAGGGTGTGGGGTGACGGGGTGTGGGGTGACAGGGTGTGGGGAGGCGGGTTGTGGGGAGGCGGGGTGTGGGGTGACAGGGTGTGGGGTGACAGGGTGTGGGGTGACAGGGTGTGGGGTGACGGGGTGTGGGGAGGCGGGTTGTGGGGTGGCGGGGTGTGGGGTGGCGGGGTGACAGGGTGAGGGGTGACAGGGTGTGGGGTGACAGGGTGGGGGTGTCATTAAAATGCCAGACACACACACAAGACACCCACACACAGACACACACACACTCTCCAAGGTGTTTGCCCCAGGTAACCCTGAGGCATCTAACTGACTGATGAGGGCCATATGTTTTTCAGTTTATTTATTTCCATTCCTGGCATCTAACCGTCTTTGGCCAAAGTGTTTATTTGTGGTGTCATCCATTTGGGGGCTGAAGGCTGGTCCCCGCTGTAACCAGGGGCCAATTGGGAATCAAACGGTCCTTGGAGACGCAGACCATGTGTTTAAAGGGCCCCTTGTGCCCCCCCCGTGCCCCCTACCTTACCCCTACACCTTACTGTTGCCACATAAAAGCTGATGACCTGAGGTTAATAGCTTAAACTTTTTTTCTGGCTTTGCTTTGTAGTCTGGCCACACACACACACGGGCACACAGATATGTACTGGACAACTCACTCACACTAGACAACACATGCTGTTAATCCACACATACAGGGCATCATCCACACATACAGGACATCATCCACACATACAGGACATCATCCACACATACAGGGCATCATCCATACACACAGGACATCATCCACACATACAGGACATCATCCACACATACAGGACATGATCCACACATATCAGGCATCATCCACACATACAGGGCATCATCCACACATACAGGACCTCATCCACACATACAGGACCTCATCCACACATACAGGGCATCATCCATACATACAGGACATAATCCACACATACAGGGCATCATCCACACATACAGGACCTCATCCACACATACAGGGGATCATATACAGGGCATCATCCACACATACATGGCATCATCCACACACACAGGACATCATCCACACATACATGAGATCATATACAGGATGTCATCCACACATACAGGACATCATCCACACAGGCAGGACATCATCCACACATACAGGACATCATCCAGACAGGCAGGACATCATCCACACACACAGGACATCATCCAGACAGGCAGGGATGTGGCTGGCTAGCGTGGTGAGCCACAGTAGAAGCGGTGATATATGAGCCAGTTAACGGCTTGTCTGGTTTTAACTGGTGATGTACAGCCTCTGTTGCATGTCCATAATCTTTGCCATTGCTATGGCAACACTCAAGGCCTGATAACAACTCTGACCTCATCTCATTTTTGTTTTCTCTCTCCCCTCTCTCTTTTCTCTCTCTCCTCTCTCTCTTTCTCTCACGTCTCCTCTCTTTCTCTCACGTCTCCTCTCTCTCCTCTCTTTCTCTCTTTCTCTCTCCTTTTTCTCACGTCTCCCCTCTCTCTCTCTCTTTCTCTCACGTCTCCCCTCTCTCTCTCCTCTGCAGAGAACAGTGATGAGACGGGAGTGATGGATAGTTTGCTGGAGGCGTTGCAGTCTGGAGCCGCATTCAGAGACCGTCGGAAAAGAGCGCCCCGGCCTCGAGGTGAGCTTTATAATATCTACACTTCCCCTTACAATAACTACAATGCCCACAATACCTTTACAATACCCACAATACCTTTACAATACCCATAATACTTTTACAATACCCACAATACCTTTACAATACCCACAATACCTTTACAATACCCATAATACTTTTACAATACCCACAATACCTTTACAATACCCACAATACCTTTACAATACCTTTACAATACCCAATAATACTTTTACAATACCCACAATACCTTTACAATACCCACAATACCTTTACAATACCCACAATACCTTTACAATACCCACAATACCTTTACAATACCCACAATACTTTAAATACCCACAATACCTTTACAATACCCACAATACCTTTACAATACCCATAATACTTTTACAATACCCACAATACCTTTACAATACCCACAATACCCACAATACCTTTACAATACCCACAATACCTTTACAATACCCACACTACTTTTACAATAACTACAATACCCTTCACAAAAACTACACTTCCCCTTACAATAACTACAATGCTACAATAACTACAATCTCTATAATAAGTACTTTTACAACATATACATTACCTCTAACAATGATCTAATCTTTATAATATCTACAGTACTTTTACATAACTACATTGGCCAAAAAAATTACCACTACAGACCCTATAATTATGATAGTAGCCTTTCCAGTAACTAAAGTACATTTCTAAAGTTCAGTAAGTACAACGAACATCAGGAACATACAATTCCCTACACACACTGATTCAACTCCACGACTGTTTACTGTAATTACCCCTGGCTGCTGGAGGTCGTGTTAAAGTTTCCCCTGGTTCCTACAGATGATCACACCGTCATCAGTCCTGGTTCGTACCGACAGGTTCTGAGGCCTAGTAACCATGGTAAACACCACCGATCCGTTGCTCTGCATGATCTGTCCGTCTGCTTCAATGGCAATTTAACCCTTGCTTGACGTTCGCTGGCATCTCTGTCGCTGATCTGAGTGACAGTGTTATGGCTATATTGACATGGTTCCTGTGCTAGCTGGGCTGCTAGCTGGGGTGCTAGCACATGTTACGTTGCTATATCAACACTCCAGCTAACCAAGGAAAAGAACGCTGTGTGTCTGTTCATCTGTATAAACTCAAGAACCTGTGAAGATGCTTGGCTGTTTGCGTGTTTTCTCTGGTGTGTGTGTGTGTGTATTGTGTGTGTGTGTGTTATATTGTATGTACCAATTTGTCTGTGTGTGTGTGTGTGTGTGTGTGTGTGTGTCTATTGACCGCCACCTGTCGGTTCACATGCTCCTTGTGTTACTCCACACACACACCACTACTCTGCAGAATAACTGGTCCCTTTTTTCGGGGACATTCTCCTGATTGATCAAAAGATAATCGGTGTGTGATGTACGATTCTTATCTCGGTAGGTGCATAGTCCACTTCATATGGCGTATTATGTCTGATCAGCCATCCACCTAAACTCACAGGTCAGCCTCTACCCCCAATAACCCCTCTACCATCCACCTAAACTCACAGGTCAGCCTCTACCCCCAATAACCCCCCTACCATCCACCTAAACTCACAGGTCAGCCTCTACCCCCAATAACCCCCTACCATCCACCTAAACTCACAGGTCAGCCTCTACCCCCAATAACCCCTCAACCATCCACCTAAACTAACAGGTCAGCCTCTTCCCTCAATAACCCCTCTACCATCCACCTAAACTCACAGGTCAGCCTCTACCCCCAATAACCCCCCTGCCATCCACCTAAACTCACAGGTCAGCCTCTACCCCCAATGACCCCCCTGCCATCCACCTAAACTCACAGGTCAGCCTCTACCCCCAATGACCCCCCTGCCATCCACCTAAACTCACAGGTCAGCCTTTACCCCCAATGACCCCCTGCCATCCACCTAAACTCACAGGTCAGCCTCTACCCCCAATGACCCCCCTGCCGTCCACCTAAACTCACAGGTCAGCCTCTACCCCCAATGACCCCCTGCCATCCACCTAAACTCACAGGTCAGCCTCTACCCCCAATGACCCCCCTGCCATCCACCTAAACTCACAGGTCAGCCTCTACCCCCAATGACCCCCCTGCCATCCACCTAAACTCACAGGTCAGCCTCTACCCCCAATGACCCCCCTGCCATCCACCTAAACTCACAGGTCAGCCTCTACCCCCAATGACCCCCCTGCCATCCACCTAAACTCACAGGTCAGCCTCTACCCCCAATGACCCCCTGCCATCCACCTAAACTCACAGGTCAGCCTCTACCCCCAATAACCCCCCTACCATCCACCTACACACAATTGCCATTTCAGTGAGTTAGGAAAATCTTGTACCGGCTAAACTAAGTCATGCTCCTCATTTAGCTAGGTAAGTGAAATACAGTGCCCTCATCCACGCTCATGTTTGGAGAGCACAGGAAGAGCAGACAAAATGTTGGTTACACACAGCAGATTTCCAAAGATTCGCAAGACAGGTTATTCTTCGCTATAATAACTAATGACTATGTAATTACTATGTAGTAACGTGTTGGTGTTCCTGGTGGGTTCATATTCTGTTCGGATTCTGTTTGATGCTTTGAAGTTTTCTCGAGCAAGTTGAGAGGTGTGTGTGTGTGTGTGTGTGTGTGTATATGTGTCATCTATTGAGTGTCACCTATTTTGGATGTCTGTAAAACACACACACATACACCCCTACACACAAACTCACCGGCAACAGAAACACACAGCACAGACACACACACACGCACCTGTTGTCCTCCCAGCAGTATCATGGCTGTGGCGTCAGATCTAACTGTTCAGCGGCTTTGTTTTACTTCATATCACTGTGAAAACATGATATGTTAATTGGTATGACTTGGTATAATTTACATTTTCAGTCTATTCCTCCCTCTACCTCTCCCTCTTTCTTTCCCTCTGTCTTTGCCTCTTTTCTCTCTGTCTCTTTCTCTCTCTTTCCTCTGTCTTTTCCTCTGTCACTCTCTTTTTCTCTCGCTTGTTCCTTATCTCTCTCTCGTTGCATTATCTATGCTTATCACAAAATGATCTGTCCTCATTAATGCCCTATGTACTACACTGAAAGAACGGGGGGCCCTAGTCAAAGGATATATGCTTCTTTGGGAACGTAGGGTTCCATTGGGGACTTAGTTGGAGTGATGTTGCTGCTGTAGTTTGATTTAGCAATTCACTGGAAGACAAATGACACTGGCCCGTCGCATCATGTTAAAGGTTTTCAATCATTATTTAAGCAACTTAAATGTTTTATCTGTTACATGTTTACCTCGTACTATCTCTACCTCGTACTATCTCTACCTCGTACTATCTCTACCTCGTACTATCTCTACCTCATACTATCTCTACCTCGTACTATCTCTACCTCGTACTATCTCTACCTCGTACTATCTCTACCTCGTACTATCTCTACCTCGTACTATCTCTACCTCGTACTATCTCTACCTCGTACTATCTCTACCTCGTACTATCTCTACCTCGTACTATCTCTACCTCGTACTATCTCTACCTCGTACTATCTCTACCTCGTACTATCTTTACCTCGTACTATCTTTACCTCGTACTATCTCTACCTCGTACTATCTCTACCTCGTACTATCTCTACCTCGTACTATCTCTACCTCGTACTATCTCTACCTCGTACTATCTCTACCTCGTACTATCTCTACCTCGTACTATCTCTACCTCGTACTATCTCTACCTCGTACTATCTTTACCTCGTACTATCTTTACCTCGTACTATCTCTACCTCGTACTATCTCTGCCGGTCGTCCCTGCCGGCTGTGTACAGTCACACATGAATAATAATTCTCTCATTCATGCCATCCATATCTGGTATTGTTTTAATAAAGCCTGTCCTCTCTCTCTCTCTCTCTTTCTCTCCTGGCTCATCCTCTCTTGCTTTCTCCTCCTTTCACTCCTGCCCTTCTATTTTCCTCTCACTTTCTCTCACCCACATCTCTGATGACTTTGATAAAGCTTGTCCTCTCTCTTATCCGGCTCCTTTTCTTTTGCTCTCTCTTTTTACCTTCCCCCCCTCTCTTTCTCTGTCTCTCTCTGTCTCTGTCTCCCCCACAGTAGTTCTGCTTCGACTTATCTGAAATTACATTGGAGAGGGGAGGAGAGGGGAGGAGAGTGAAAGGGAGGTACGGAGAAAGCTGGAGGAGAAGTATTGGAGCTAGAAGAAGAGGAATGGAGGGAGGCTGTTGGTACCCCGAGTGATTTATCAAATGGTGAAATGCCACAGTGGCACTGGGCTCCTACCTCATACTTAACCACTCAAACATGTCCCACAGCAAAAAGAAATGAAGGGTACAGTGCATTCTGGGACAGAGGAAGAGACAGAGGCAGGAGGAGGAAGAGACAGAGGCAGGAGGAGGCAAGAGAAGGAAGAGACAGAGGGAGGAGGAGGAAGAGACAGAGGGAGGAGGAGGAAGAGGCAGGAGGAGGAAGAGACAGAGGCAGGAGGAGGAAGAGACAGAGGCAGGAGGAGGCAAGAGAAGGAAGAGACAGAGGGAGGAGGAGGAAGAGACAGAGGGAGGAGGAGGAAGAGACAGAGGCAGGAGGAGGAAGAGACAGAGGCAGGAGGAGGAAGAGGCAGGAGGCAGAGGCAGAAGGAGGCAGAGGCAGGAGGAGGAAGAGGCAGGAGGAGGCAGAGGCAGGAGGAGGAAGAGGAAGAGACAGAGGCAGAGGGGAGGCAGGCGATGGTAGCAGGCAGAGGGGAGAAGGAGGCAGAGGAAGTGGGGAAACAGGATAGTATAGAGAAGAGCTGCTCAGGCATGTGGGTGGACCTTTACCACTCTGTGTCCTACTCCAAGTGGCATCAATACCAGGCAACCCGGAGGCTCCTCAGTGTCAGATTAGGCCCAACCCCTCTCCTTTCATCTCGGTCTTCCCTCCTTTTCTCCCCCGTCCCCCCAGTGCAAACACAGCTAATTAGCCCTCATCCCTCGCTCCCTGCACTCGGCCCCCAAAACTTCATCTTAATTTCCTCCTCTCTGCCATCTGCCTCTTAAATAACACTCCACCTCTCTGTCCCTGGATGCCAGAGTTACCCGTCCCCCCGCCCTCCAGCCTGCCCACACACTCCCTCCGTCCCTCTCTCCCTTCATCCCTCCATCACTCTCCCTCTCTGAGGCCCACCTCCCCACTCATCTAGATCTAATTGCCTGTTATTGGTATGGAGCCTCCCTGCTCTGCTGTGCCGGCCTCCTAAACCACACCCTGTTCCATCATTAGTACACTACTTCTGTCCAGGGACCTGTGGCCCGTGGTTACAAGTAGTGTGCTATGTTGTTCAGGGATTGGTTGCTATTTAGGACTTGTTCCGGCTCTCTTCCTCCTCCCACACCTCTTACTCCTTCTTTACTTGTGTTGGGCTCCACGTTGGACCAGGTGAGGGAGAGCAGAGGCAACCGATTGGCTGCGACAGGGGTGGAGGGCGGGGAAACCTTAAACTTGGTGGTGCAGTCATCTGATTGGCTGTGATCAGGTAGGATGGCGGGCGGAGAAACCATAGAACAGGCCTGCCAGATCTGACAGATTTGGGTCTCTGTAGAGTCGGACCAGAACAGACCGACCGATCCGGGTCTCTGTAGAGTCGGACCAGAACAGACCGACCGATCCGGGTCTCTGTAGAGTCGGACCAGAACAGACCGACCGATCCTGGTCTCTGTAGAGTCGGACCAGAACAGACCGACCGATCCGGGTCTCTGTAGAGTCGGACCAGAACAGACCGACCGATCCGGGTTCTGTAGAGTCGGACCAGAACAGACCGACCGATCCGGGTCTCTGTAGAGTCGGACCAGAACAGACCGACCGATCCGGGTCTCTGTAGAGTCGGACCAGAACAGACCGACCGATCCGGGTCTCTGTAGAGTCGGACCAGAACAGACCGACCGATCTGGGTCTCTGTAGAGTCGGGCCAGACGGGGTCAACAGGTCGCTCAGCTTACTCGCTGTAGGGAAGCAGTTTGTGACACACAGCTGGCTGATTCTGATAGTTCCAGTGATTTTCTTCAGGAAGCGGCGTTTCATCAACGTCTTCTCCGGGGCACAATGAAATGACAGCTTTCTAGTCTTACTTCATTCACACACACACACACTTTGTCTTCCTCTCCCCCTATGGGTGCGTGTGTGTGTTGGGGGTGGGCTTCCAAACGGGAGCTTGAAATAGACAGAGAAGGGCACTTGAAAAGGTCACTGAACCACCATTTAGGAATCAGAGCTGCTCACAGAACATTGCTTCCGCTTAACAGCTCTTATCTCTTAGCTCTCACCAAATGCAACAATGAAATCCTGACCCGTTTTATTTATATTCATATTGATCTAGAGGCGGCTGTTCTTCTACTTGATCAAACATTTCTTCCAGCCAGAAACACCCAGTTAAGGAACAAAACGTTATCCTACTATGCCACTTTAGGGGCATTCTGAAAGCGTGCTGTTTTTTTGCATTTTCTTCAAGTTTGCCCAGCGATTATATAGAATAGGGTCCGTGTATTTCCCATGGGTTTCACACAGACACCTCTTTTTACACTCTTCTCTTACTCCTCCCATCAAATCCATATTAAACTCCTCCCATCAAATCCATATTAAACTCCTCCCATCAAATCCATATTAAACTCCTCCCATCAAATCCATATTAAACTCCTCCCATCAAATCCATATTAAACTCCTCCCATCAAATCCATATTAAACTCCTCCCATCAAATCCATATTAAACTCCTCCCATCAAATCCATATTAAACTCCTCCCATCAAATCCATATGACACTCCTCCCTTCAAATCCATATTAAACCCCTCCCCCAGATATATACTAACCCCTCCCCCAGATATATACTAACCCCTCGCCCAGATGTCTACTAACCCCTCCCCCAGATGTCTACTAAACCCCTCCCCCAGATATCTACTAACCCCTCCCCCAGATGTCTACTAAACCCCTCCCACCAGACAACTTCTAACCAGACACCTAGTAACCCCTCCCCCAGATATCTACTAAAACCATCCCCCAGATATCTACTAAACCCCTCCCCCAGATATATACTACCTGGTTAGAAAGTTAATGTGAACCGTCTCTCTGTCAAACCCGTTGTATACAGACTGGTATTCCACAGTTTTGTGCCAATCAGCATTTAGCGCTCGTAACCCCCGGTTCATACTAAAGATTACGGGCTTCCTGCTGGTGTTCTGACTTGGTTCTAGTGTAAAACTTTTGACCTGGCCCATGTTTCTGTTCTCTCTTAACCACAAAGCCCCAATGTAAGCTACCAGGGTCTCAGGCTAAACCTCTCAAATGCCTCCGTTCCTCTAGCGATTTGGACTGCCTCTAAACCCACTGGGGCTTTGTTCTCCCTGCCACCCAGAGACATCTGGGGTGTTGTGGTGGGGATGGGGGCGTGTGGCCTCCGCACGTCAGCCCTGGTAGGAAGTCCTACGGAAGAACATTTTCCTGAGAATCACAGGAACAGGGCGTGTTAATTTATACCTCTGGGTGGCTTAATCACAGCTGGGAACAGCCTAATAAAGCACACCAGGCCCGGGGTGGAGGCACACACACACACACACACGGAGAGACAGCGTGCACATAGAGACACACACACACAGAGACCGCCTGCACACAGATACGCACACACACACACACACACAGAGACAGCGTGCACATAGATACACACACACACACAGACCACGCACACACACACACACACACACACAGACAGCGTGCACATAGATACACAGACACAGACCGCGTGCACACAGATACACGCACACACAGACAGCGTGCAATTAGATGCACACACACACAGACAGTTGCAATTAGATGCACACACACACAGACAGCGTGCACATAGATATGCAGGCACACACGCACGCACACACTCACACAGAGACAGTATGCCCATAGATGCACACATACACACAAGGAGAGACAGCATGCACACACACACACACACACGGAGAGACAGTGTGCACATAGATACACACAGAGAAACAATATGCACATAGATATACACACACTGACTCACTTGGACACACACATGCACATCCCAAATGGCTATCCTTGCACACTGGACTACCTGGTTAGAGATTTGTGCGTCATCCAGCTCCCCATGGAGCCTGCATCCTCGTACCCTGAGCCGGGGGGGATCAGACTGGATCTAACAGCCAGCCAGACCCAGCTCTTATGTCGACGCATGGCCTTCCAGCTCCCACTCAGTCAAGTTGCCAAGCCTCTCAGAGCTCTACCCCGAAGCTGCTCTTGGATCAGTGGGAAGCCTCTGCAGGGGGTGGATACTTTGGGATTTAGGATTTCTCTGAATGGTAACACTGGTGGAGTTAACGGCTGGTGGAGATGCTGGAATACCAGAGTGTTCCTGCTGGGTTGTTGTTTTAAAGAAATACACCTAAACTCTCTGTAGGTTGTGCTGTGAACACACCGAGACGACGGGGCATTACAATGTGTCCACGCGGCCACACCCTTCTCGCTATCCGTCTCAGCTGCTCATAGTCCACCCAGTAACCTGTCACCATAGGAACCGTCTGGACACTTCAGGACACCAGCGTATCTTGGGAGCTGCAATATTAGGTCGGACTAAACGATTACCGAAACGAAAGACCGGGCAGACTGAAAATCTCTGTGGATCTTCCAGCCTGCCTACACTACATCAACCCGGGTCACAGATATGAGAGCAGAAACAGACTCTGGCACTTAAGCTACGCCGTGATGAAATCTCAGATATTGCGGAGAGAGAGAGCGAAGACGACTGCTGCAGTATAACCGATCATAGCAGCAGGACATCCTCGCAGACAGTTAATATCTCTGCTGTTATTATTAGAACAGGAAACGAGGTTCTGCCGGTTCCCCGTCGGTAGCTAACGTTATGGTCCAATCTCTTCAAAACTGAGAGCACTACTGCCACTGTGGATAGACTGGGCAGGGAGACCGATCCAAACCCGTCTCGTACAGAGTTTCAGACACTAAATCAAAATGGGATAATTATGTTTTTGTCTTTATTTAAGGTTAGGGTTATGCATAAAGACTGTGGAACAGTTGAGGTTAGTTGATGCATAAATATCGTGGAATGGTTAAGGTTAGGGTTAATATGCAATTTGTAAGGTCCGGGTTACGGTCATGACCGCGTTAACAAATAACGTCCCAGACCCAGACAGTTTCAGGCTGACATGGTAGAGGATGGAACCAGCCAGTCATTACGGACTCAGACACATTGTCATCTAGCCCCTCCCCTAACACAATGGACCAGTGGCCCGTGGGCGAATCAGCATCAGGCGTTGATTTTAATGGCAGACTACAGGAGGACCAGCCGCTGCCTCTGCCGTATTAAATAAAAAAGGATCTAACATTCTGCTCGGCAGTAGTTATGCGGTTCCACTACACGGCGGTCTCCTGGTTCCGTGGGTGGGCTGTTACAGTGTGTGCTGGGGGAGATAAGACACAGTGTTAAATTAAATTACCACTAAGCGTCATGACGAGGAGGACCTAATTGAAGCCCTGCATCATTAACTTGCTGCTGTGTGGTGTTGTTTTGTGTAAGTGGGGTCGGAAATGGATTCATTCTGACATAACACATCCGTATTGGCTGCTGCTTACTGGGCTAGGGACCTGAGATTGCAATCAATTGCACTATTGGAATAGTATTTCTTCCTGTTTCCTGTACGGATTTTAGAATTGTTTTCGGTGTTAATATGCAATGCGTTTTGACCTGCACTTTATACTGACGTATCACAGCCGGTGTCTGTGGAGCTGTGTGTGTGAGGGAGAAATGAGAGGTGTGTGTGTGTGTGTGTGTGTGTCTGTGAGATGGGAAGTACCCTGTTTCCTCCAGCCACATTCAATTTTAAAATATAACTTGAAGTGTCTGTAGAAATGCGTCCAAATTGCTCATTTGTTGAGGATATGTTGGGAATATGTTGGGAATATGTTGACTCTGTGGCTGTGGAGTGTCGGCTGTTAACTCTGAGACGTAATAAGGACCTGCAGCATTTCAGATTCAGCCAATGTTGTAGGATGGTGGTGAAGGTCTCTAAAGAAATACCAGGAGTAGCATTACTCAGCCCTGACCGATCTATTACAGTGGGATGTGGAGCTGTGGGTTTCTCTATACAGCCCATATTCTGCCTGACTGCATCCAGAGCTGCTCAATCTCCATCTACCCTTCCTCTTTTCTGTTTCTCCTCTTCCATTCCACGCTCCACCTTTCCTTTTCTCCATCTCCTCCCTTCCTTTTCATCGTCCTGTGTTCGATGGGTCTGGATATCTGGCCTCGCAGGGCCCAACTCGGAGTCAGTGGGAGGAGGCGGCACTTGGGGCACCGCAGCTGAATAGCAATCAGAGATTATCTTCCCACACGCTGCTAGCCGCTCGCATTTAGGTGTGCGTGGTCTGATTGGGGCTCCACTCGCCTGGTCTGGTTTCCTGTCCCAACGACCCCAGACTACATTACACCCCAGGAGTCGCCTAGCCCAGACTAATCCACCTCGGAGTGGATATGGCAGGACCCTGATCGGCTTAAGCTCTGCTTGAGATGTGCCGTGTGACGCCACGTGGTGCCGGGGGCGGTGAACGCGGGTCTCGGTGTCCGAAGGCGTCGTCTGGCGTTTCGGCCCGGTGTCATTTGTGCCTTTGTTCAGCTGAGTGGACTCTGGCTTCCGAGCAGGAGGTCCGTGGAACTACTCAGCTCCATCCGCTTGCCGACTGTTCTCTATACCGGCCCGGTGTAATATATTCCGGTCACGCCGAGATCCTTCGCCACTTTACGTCTCCACCTGGAGCACTAAGGTACATCTAATCAGGGCCCAGAGCGGTTCCTTTGTGTGTCCCTAGTGGCGCACTGTCTCTCCTTTATGGTACACTTGTGTTGTGACCGGGAGCCTCGGGGTAGGCCTCAGGGTTTAGGGCGCCGTTTGGGAGGTTGACCTGCAGTCTAACTGGGAGAGCAGAGTGCTTCCTGTCTTCAGTTTAAACCTTGATGTGGTCGAGACATTGTGGCCAGTCGGGCATGGTGCTGAGATGACTGGTTCACTGGTGCTGCTGAGATGACTGGTTCACTGGTGCTGCTGAGACGACTGGGTCACTGGTGCTGCTGAGACGACTGGTTCACTGGTGCTGCTGAGACGACTGGTTCACTACTGGTGCTGCTGAGACGACTGGTTCACTGGTGCTGCTGAGACGACTGGTTCACTGGTGCTGCTGAGACGACTGGGTCACTGGTGCTGCTGAGACGACTGGTTCACTGGTGCTGCTGAGACGACTGGTTCACTACTGGTGCTGCTGAGACGACTGGTTCACTGGTGCTGCTGAGACGACTGGTTCACTGGTGCTGCTGAGACGACTGGTTCACTGGTGCTGCTGAGATGACTGGTTCACTGGTGCTGCTGAGACGACTGGTTCACTACTGGTGCTGCTGAGACGACTGGTTCACTGGTGCTGCTGAGACGACTGGTTCAATGGTGCTGCTGAGATGAGACGCCTGGTTCATTGATGCTGATGAGACGATCATTACATGAGGACTACAGATGGTGTCTAATGAAAACTGTGTCATAGTGAAGCAGTGTGAGTTCTGCTCACTCATCAGGTGGACCAGTCACATGGAAGGGTGCGGTCTGGGCTGAGGCTGGACCGGTTGGCTTTATGAGCACATGGGGGGGTGCGGTCTGGGCTGAGGCTGGACCGGTTGGCTTTATGAGCACATGGGGGGGTGCGGTCTGGGCTGAGGCTGGACCGGTTGGCTTTATGAGCACATGGGGGGGTGGATCATATTGTTAGTCTGCAAAACGCAAGCAAGTGCAGTGTGTCAATGTCTGTTAAAACTCGTGCCTCTCATCTTCATACAGACACATGAACGTCTATGTTACCGGCCTAGTAAGACCTGGACTTATCACCCCAGTTACGCCCCGATAAAGGCATAGCGCAGCTCTGGCCAATGATGTGTTAATAACATTTCTACCCAGAATGCACAAGGAGGTAGAATGGCAAATAGGGTCCATTAAACCTCCTACAGTGACTGCTCCCACTAACTCCTGTGCTCCTTCTAGTACATTGGATGGAGTACAGTGAGGTTCCAGGTGAGTGGGGACACGGCTAGCATCACTCAATTATTATTATGGCTAGTTGAATAAGCTGGTACCTGGTTGGAGACCTACAGCTGTTTGTATGGCTGGTATCTGGTTGGAGACCTACAGCTGTTTGTTAGGCTGGTACCTGGTTGGAGACCTACAGCTGTTTGTTAGGCTGGTACCTGGTTGGAGACCTACAGCTGTTTGTTAGGCTGGTACCTGGTTGGAGACCTACAGCTGTTTGTATGGCTGGTATCTGGTTGGAGACCTACAGCTGTTTGTTAGGCTGGTACCTGGTTGGAGACCTACAGCTGTTTGTTAGGCTGGTACCTGGTTGGAGACCTACAGCTGTTTTTTAGGCTGGTACCTGGTTGGAGACCTACAGCTGTTTGTATGGCTGGTATCTGGTTGGAGACCTACAGCTGTTTGTTAGGCTGGTAGCTGGTTGGAGACCTACAGCTGTTTGTTAGGCTGGTACCTGGTTGGAGACCTACAGCTGTTTGTTAGGCTGGTACCTGGTTGGAGACCTACAGCTGTTTGTTAGGCTGGTACCTGGTTGGAGACCTACAGCTGTTTGTTAGGCTGGTACCTGGTTGGAGACCTACAGCTGTTTGTTAGGCTGGTACCTGGTTGGAGACCTACAGCTGTTTGTTAGGCTGGTACCTGGTTGGAGACCTACAGCTGTTTGTTAGGCTGGTACCTGGTTGGAGACCTACAGCTGTTTGTATGGCTGGTATCTGGTTGGAGACCTACAGCTGTTTGTATGGCTGGTATCTGGTTGGAGACCTACAGCTGTTTGTATGGCTGGTATCTGGTTGGAGACCTACAGCTGTTTGTTAGGCTGGTACCTGGTTGGAGACCTACAGCTGTTTGTTAGGCTGGTACCTGGTTGGAGACCTACAGCTGTTTGTTAGGCTGGTACCTGGTTGGAGACCTACAGCTGTTTGTTAGGCTGGTACCTGGTTGGAGACCTACAGCTGTTTGTTAGGCTGGTACCTGGTTGGAGACCTACAGCTGTTTGTTAGGCTGGTATCTGTTGGGCTGTTTGTCAGGCTGGTACCTGGTTGGAGACCTACAGCTGTTTGTATGGCTGGTACCTGGTTGGAGACCTACAGCTGTTTGTATGACTGGTATCTGGTTGGAGACCTACAGCTGTTTGTATGACTGGTATCTGGTTGGAGACCTACAGCTGTTTGTATGGCTGGTATCTGGTTGGAGACCTACAGCTGTTTGTATGGCTGGTACCTGCCATACAAACAGCCATACAAACAGCTGTATGTATGGCTGGTACCTGGTTGGAGACCTACAGCTGTTTGTATAGCTGGTATCTGGTTGGAGACCTACAGCTGTGTGTATAGCTGGTATCTGGTTGGAGACCTACAGCTGTTTGTATGGCTGGTATCTGGTTGGAGACCTACAGCTGTTTGTATGGCTGGTATCTGGTTGGAGACCTACCTGGTACCTGGTTGGAGACCTAGCTGTTTGTATAGCTGGTATCTGGTTGGAGACCTGCTGTTTGTATCTGGTATCTGGTTGGAGACCTACAGCTGTTTGTATAGCTGGTATCTGGTACCTGTTTGTTAGGCTGGTAGGTTGGAGACCTACAGATGTTTGTATGGCTGGTACCTGGTTGGAGACCTACAGCTGTTTGTATGACTGGTATCTGGTTGGAGACCTACAGCTGTTTGTATGGCTGGTATCTGGTTGGAGACCTACAGCTGTTTGTATGGCTGGTGTCTGGTTGGAGACCTACAGCTGTTTGTATAGCTGGTATCTGGTTGGAGACCTACAGCTGTTTGTATGGCTGGTATCTGGTTGGAGACCTACAGCTGTTTGTATAGCTGGTATCTGGTTGGATACCTACAGCTGTTTGTATGGCTGGTACCTGGTTGGAGACCTACAGCTGTTTGTATGGCTGGTATCTGGTTGGAGACCTACAGCTGTTTGTATGGCTGGTATCTGGTTGGAGACCTACAGCTGTTTGTTAGGCTGGTATCTGCTTGGAGACCTACAGCTGTTTGTATGGCTGGTATCTGGTTGGAGACCTACAGCTGTTTGTATGGCTGGTATCTGGTTGGAGACCTACAGCTGTTTGTATGGCTGGTATCTGGTTGGAGACCTACAGCTGTTTGTATGGCTGGTATCTGGTTGGAGACCTACAGCTGTTTGTATGGCTGGTATCTGGTTGGAGACCTACAGCTGTTTGTATGGCTGGTATCTGGTTGGAGACCTACAGCTGTTTGTATGGCTGGTACCTGGTTGGAGACCTACAGCTGTTTGTATGGCTGGTACCTGGTTGGAGACCTACAGCTGTTTGTATGGCTGGTATCTGGTTGGAGACCTACAGCTGTTTGTTAGGCTGGTACCTGGTTGGAGACCTACAGCTGTTTGTTAGGCTGGTACCTGGTTGGAGACCTACAGCTGTTTGTTAGGCTGGTACCTGGTTGGAGACCTACAGCTGTTTGTTAGGCTGGTACCTGGTTGGAGACCTACAGCTGTTTGTTAGGCTGGTACCTGGTTGGAGACCTACAGCTGTTTGTTAGGCTGGTATCTGGTTGGAGACCTACAGCTGTTTGTTAGGCTGGTACCTGGTTGGAGACCTACAGCTGTTTGTATGGCTGGTATCTGGTTGGAGACCTACAGCTGTTTGTATGGCTGGTATCTGGTTGGAGACCTACAGCTGTTTGTATGGCTGGTATCTGCTTGGAGACCTACAGCTGTTTGTATGGCTGGTATCTGGTTGGAGACCTACAGCTGTTTGTATGGCTGGTATCTGGTTGGAGACCTACAGCTGTTTGTATGGCTGGTATCTGGTTGGAGACCTACAGCTGTTTGTATGGCTGGTATCTGGTTGGAGACCTACAGCTGTTTGTATGGCTGGTATCTGGTTGGAGACCTACAGCTGTTTGTTAGGCTGGTATCTGGTTGGAGACCTACAGCTGTTTGTATGGCTGGTATCTGGTTGGAGACCTACAGCTGTTTGTATGGCTGGTACCTGGTTGGAGACCTACAGCTGTTTGTATGGCTGGTATCTGGTTGGAGACCTACAGCTGTTTGTATGGCTGGTATCTGGTTGGAGACCTACAGCTGTTTGTATGGCTGGTATCTGGTTGGAGACCTACAGCTGTTTGTATGGCTGGTACCTGGTTGGAGACCTACAGCTGTTTGTATGGCTGGTACCTGGTTGGAGACCTACAGCTGGTTGCAGACAGATCTCTCCAGGTCTGTCTGCACATCCACGTCTGTCTACACACGGTGGTCTGTCTGCATGAGAATACATGTCACTTTCAGAAGGCCTTGGGGTTGTGTTTTCCTTTGCAATGGCACTGCTTGACATTTCAGTGTTTTAGAGATTAGCAGGTCCTTTATATTCCAGCCGACAGCCTCACAGCTAACTACACTAACCATCCGTATCCCGTCTGCCTAGTCTAGACGCAACAAAACCTCTATATATCCAGATTCATGTGGAGATGTGGATATTTCTCTGCATTGACTGTATAAGTCGGACACAGAAAGTGGTTAGTAATATATCATCCAGAATGAGAAGACAAAGTGTTTAAATATTCATCTGAAATTGATTTCTGCCTTCCCATGGTAACCTATTCTTTATGTAGTACACGACTTTAAGAAATAACGATTCCATAGGACACGGACTTATATGCACACACACACACACTCTCTCTCTCTCTCTCTCCAGGCTGTCGTTGTAAATAACACATTACTCCTAATTGCTCACTTGCGTTATTGTAATTCTCATTCTTTTTATGCAGTTAAGATGCCCTGAAGCTGGACACACAATCTAGTAGTTCAAACAATAGTAACATATTACCACAATAACAAGTTGTCATGCTTGAAAATCATGACCACCAACCAGACAACCAATCAATACAGTTGTTTAATGTGTCTTGGCTGGGCCACTTTGATAATGGCCTACTCATCTGTTTTTACAATGCCTTAATACCACGCTAGACATCCAAGACATGTTGTATAAAACAACAGATTATTAATTATTAGTTGGGACCTGTGGGTGCAGATGTGTTTATTAATTATATATATATATATATTATCAACTATGATTTAATTCTGGAATAATCGTTCAAAAGGTCTTGAGCCTTGAAGGTTGTGAGTCATCTGAATGGGTTTGAGAGTTTCTGTGACTCCCAAATGGTACCCTAAACCCTACGGTCCTGGTTTAAAGTAGACAGGATCTCTCTCCCTCTTGCCATCTGTGTTTCTCCGCTCTCTGTCTCTCTCTCTTCCTCTCTTTCTCCTCCGTATCTCTCCAGTCTCTAACACTCCCCAGACTCCACCTTCCTTCTGATCCCCGTTCATCAATACAGTGCACCCTCTCTTACCAGGATTAACACACCTGTAATGCCTTAAAGCTCTCTTTGTGTTGCTGCTGAATGCTTCAATGGGAGGTAAAGCTCTATTTGAGAGGGTGGGAGATAGTTATTAGTGTCTGCAGAGGTTTATAAGCTCTGACTTCCCAACCCGTTTCATCTCCCACTGAACAATTGAGCGATATATATATATATATATTTATCTCTTCATAAATAACAGGAGAGTTTGAACCTTGGATGCCTATTGGCTGAAAACCCTGGTACCCCTGGACAATTCGCCACACAGGGTGTGCTGTATAGCTAGTATGAAACAGGCACAATGCACAAAGGTTTTATTTTAACTTAGTGACCGATACAATTACCGCAGACAGACAAATTGACAGACAACGAAAAGTAGATACAGATGCAAACAGACCGAGCTCACAGAGACAGACAGATCTAGACTGACAACTCACAGACAGACAGATCCAGACTGACAACTCACAGAGACAGACAGATCCAGACTGACAACTCACAGAGACAGACAGATCCAGACAGACAGCTCACAGAGAAAGACGGCTCACAGAGAAAGACGGCTCACAGATAGACAGATCCAGACAGCTCACAGATCCAGACACACAGCTCACAGATCCAGACAGACAGCTCACAGATCCAGACACACAGCTCACAGATCCAGACAGACAGCTCACAGATCCAGACAGACAGCTCACAGATCCAGACACACAGCTCACAGATCCAGACAGACAGCTCACAGATCCAGAAAGACAGATCCAGAAAGACAGATCCAGAAAGACAGATCCAGACAGACAGATCCAGACAGACAGATCCAGACAGACAGATCCAGACAGACAGATCCAGACAGACAGCTCACAGATCCAGACAGACAGCTCACAGATAGACAGCTCACAGATAGACAGCTCACAGATAGACAGCTCACAGACCGACAGCTCACAGACCGACAGCTCACAGACCGACAGCTCACAGACAGACAGATCCAGACAGACAGATCCAGACAGACAGATCCAGACAGACAGATCCAGACAGACAGATCCAGATAGACAGCTCACAGATAGACAGATCCAGACAGACAGCTCACAGATAGACAGATCCAGACAGACAGCTCACAGATAGACAGCTCACAGACAGACAGATCCAGACAGACAGATCCAGACAGACAGATCCAGACAGACGGCTCGCAGATCCAGACAGACGGCTCACATCCCACATTAGGAGCTTGTATGATGTTACGTTCATCACAGTGATTCAGGCTTTTTGGCCTGTGGCAGGGTTCAGCAATGATGACATGATGAATCAGTGTACTGAGTAATTATATGCACCCTTGAGTGTGAAACGAGACGTGTGCGCGCGTGTGTGTGTGTGTGTGTGTGTGTGTGTGTGTGTGTGTGTGTGTGTGTGTGTGTGTGTGTGTGTGTGTGTGTGTGTGTGTGTGTGTGTGTGTGTGTGTGTGTGTGTGTGTGTGTGTGTGTGTGTGTGTGTGTGTGTGTGTGTGTGTGTGTGTGTGTCGGAGACAAAAGACAGATGCGTAGTCAGATATTGAGAAATGGGCCTCTGGCTTTTGTGAAACATGCATTGGCCTCTCCATGTTCTGTCTGCGGTAGTGATAATGGAGATACCAAATGGAGATACGGAAGGAAGTGCAAATTACCGGGAATGTAGCTTATTGGCTGGATCAGAGAGTCAGATAGATCAGAACAACAGGTCGCGAAACGGATCCTGTCTATTGATATCGTATGAATGCCGCCTGTCAATCCCCCTGTCACTCCCCCTGTCGCTCCCCCGGCCACTCCTCCTGTCACTCCCTCTGTCACTCCCTCTGTCACTCCCCCTGCCATGTCGCTATATGACACCAGGAAGAAGACATGAGGACGTAACGAGCAATAGGACCAAATCTGGAGCTTTTGCCCCATCAGACACATAAGTGCCTGTCTTTGGAATAAAAAAGGGAAACTGATGAGCGCCAAAATAGATCAGGGGAAGATAAGTGTGTCTGATCTGTGGCGTCAAATGAACCCGTGCGGCAGAATGAAATAATGAAACACTTTAGTTGAACACTATGTTTTTCATGTGCAAATTAAACTTCACACGTTGACAGTTCACATTGCGGCGCGACGCCTGAGCTGGATCTCTCTCCTCTCTCTCTCTCATTTTATCCTTGGTCCCTCTCTCTCTGGCTTTTTCTTTAAACAAAAACACTATATTATCCCTCTAATCCGTTTTTCCAACTCTCTACTGCGTAAACAAAGGAGACGTCTCTCTTCTCCGAAGGCGGCGTGGTGGGGGGGTAACAGTTGACACTTCCTTTGGTACACTTAATCACACCGCTTTATAAGATACAAACAAAGATTAGTAAACAACAACAGCCACTGAAAGAGAAAAATGAAAGGGTGTATTGTGAGATAAAGGACAGTCAAACCCTTTACCAAAGACCTCTGGAAGCCTCGTAGTCAGGAACACTGGGAGATGTATCTGATAAGAAACCAATGGGATCTTAGTGGTGAGGTTTGTTGTTGGCTCAGATCTTTAAACGCTCATTACTCCTTGTATGCTGAGCCTTGTATTTGACCTGTCCAGTCTATTACTTCTGGGTTGGTTTGGGAGGAACGTGTTTATTTTGTTGCCTGGTCCAATTCCCCTTGAGGCTCCTTCTCAGAGTGTGGTCTCAACCAGGGATTTGGAAGCCTCTAACTACTAGGCTGGAGAGACGAAGAACAGATGGAGAGGGGAGACGCGGAGAGGAGAGACGCGGAGAGGGGAGACGCGGAGAGGAGAAACGCGAAGATGCGGAGGAGAGAGACGCGAAGAGGAAAGACGCGAATAGGCGAAGAAGGGAGAGGAGAGACGCGGAGAGGAGACACGCGAAGATGAGGAGAAGAGAGACGCAGAGAGGAGAGACATCAGAGACACTTGCTAGCCAGCTTCAATAGCCAGGCAGCTGTCATGTGTCCTGACAGTCTTCATATGTCACCAGCCTGCGTGTGTTCTGCCTGCGTGTGTTCTGCCTGCGCTGGATAAATATAGGCAGAAACCAGCAGGCTTCACACGGCAAAACAGATTTTAAAATAGAAAACTATAAAAAGGGTCCGCCTGTAGTTTTTGTTGTTCATTGGCTTTTTCCAACAAAACAAATCTCAACTAACCACTTGGCTTTGTTGCAGAGGGACCAGGAATGGATCTTATGCCTAGCTAAAGACCAACGTTATTCATCCTCAGCTATGCACCATTTTTACGTAGTAGCCTGGATGTTGGGCCAGGTCTGTTGTCTGGTTGGATCTTGGATCCGGTCTGTTGTCTGGTTGGATCTTGGATCCGGTCTGGTTGGATCTTGGATCCTGTCTGTTGTCTGGTTGGATCTTGGATCCGGTCTGTTGTCTGGTTGGATCTTGGATCAGGTCTGTTGTCTGGTTGGATCTTGGATCAGGTCTGTTGTATGTTTGGATCTTGGATCAGGTCTGTTGTCTGGTTGGATCTTGGATCCGGTCTGTTGTCTGGTTGGATCTTGGATCAGGTCTGTTGTCTGGTTGGATCTTGGATCCGGTCTGTTGTCTGGTTGGATCTTGGATCAGGTCTGTTGTCTGATTGGATCTTGGATCAGGTCTGTTGTCTGGTTGGATCTTGGATCCGGTCTGGTTGGATCTTGGATCCTGTCTGTTGTCTGGTTGGATCTTGGATCCGGTCTGTTGTCTGGTTGGATCTTGGATCAGGTCTGTTGTCTGGTGGGATCTTGGATCAGGTCTGTTGTCTGGTTGGATCTTGGATCAGGTCTGTTGTCTGGTTGGATCTTGGGTCAGGTCTGTTTGGATCTTGGATCAGGTCTGTTGTCTGGTTGGATCTTGGATCAGGTCTGTTGTCTGGTCTGTTGTGTTGCGAGCTTTCCCAGAACTCACTGGGCCTGACCATTAGGACTTCAGTCTCTGGAATTGTCTTCCATCTGCACAACACTGACATTATCAAAAACAATGCTATTTCTTTCTCTTTTCTCTCTCCTTGTTTTCTCTGTTGCTCTGATATACAAACCTGTTGGGGTTTACTCTTAGATCATGGATTTATTCTTATTTTTTCATCCATAGACGAGCATTTCAGGAATGTGTTTGTTCTAACAACTGAAACAAAACAGAAGTGAAGGGAAAAAATAAAACAAATGAAAACCAACAACGTCAGAGCAGAAGAGCAACCCCAGAGAATGTGGATTTCTATTAAAGGACCTGGTCAAAGACATGTAAACAAGTGATGCCCAGCCAGTTATGTGTGGGGCTGTTGAAGATGAAGGAGAGACTGAGGAATATGGATGGGGGTGGCTGGCTGACATAGTGGGGTGTACCTCAAGGGAGAATACGGTGGGAGTACGGTGGGGATTTAAAGAGGAGGCTGGGGGAGGAGACAGAGGGGTTAGGGTGTTAGGCGAGTGAGGTAGTGAGGATTTAGATTTGGGGGCATAGTTGTGGTAGTGAGGACCAGGATGAAGATCTGGGGGTGATGAGGAGGAAGGTGAAGGGCTGGGGTGATGAGGAGGAAGGTGAAGTGTTGGGGGGTGATGAGGAAGATGTAGAGCTGGGGGTGATGAGGGAGATGAAGGGCTGGGGGTGATGAGGGAGATGAAGGGCTGGGGGTGATGAGGAGGAAGATGAAGATCTGGGGGGGGTGATGAAGATGAAGACATGGGGTGATAAGGAGGAAGATGAAGATCTGGGGGGTGATGTGGAGGAATATGGGGTGTCTCTGAACCCACAGAGAGCAGAGCAGAGGCACACTGCAGGCTGACATGCCTCTCCTGTCCTGTTTTCCTGACTGATGAAATTGCTATTGATTTATAACAAATGTCAGCAGCCAGGCGGAGCCTCCACTGTTTTGTCTCCGTCCCACTGAGAGCCTCAGAGCTCCGAGATGTGTTTGGCAGACTGTGTCCCTCCCCGCTCCCTGTGCACTCCTTCAGATAGGGCCCAATTGGGGGGAGAATGGGGTGCAGATTGAGACACTGACAGGTTTTATCTATCAATCACTCTGGCTCTCCTCTGAGTGTTCAGTTCCATCTCTCCGTCCACCATCTCTCCGTCCACCATCTCTCCGTCCACCATCTCTCCGTCCACCATCTCTCCGTCCACCATCTCTCCGTCCACCATCTCTCCGTCCACCATCTCTCCGTCCACCATCTCTCCGTCCACCATCTCTCCGTCCACCATCTCTCCGTCCACCATCTCTCCGTCCACCATCTCTCCGTCCACCATCTCTCCGTCCACCATCTCTCCGTCCACCATCTCTCCGTCCACCATCTCTCCGTCCACCATCTCTCCGTCCACCATCTCTCCGTCCACCATCTCTCCGTCCTCCATCTCTCCGTCCACCATCTCTCCGTCCACCATCTCTCCGTCCACCATCTCTCCGTCCTCCATCTCTCCGTCCTCCATCTCTCCGTCCACCATCTCTCCGTCCACCATCTCTCCGTCCACCATCTCTCCGTCCACCATCTCTCCGTCCACCATCTCTCCGTCCACCATCTCTCCGTCCACCATCTCCGTCCACCATCTCTCCGTCCACCATCTCTCCGTCCACCATCTCTCCGTCCACCATCTCTCCGTCCACCATCTCTCCGTCCTCCATCTCTCCGTCCTCCATCTCTCCGTCCACCATCTCTCCGTCCACCATCTCTACGTCCACCATCTCTCTGTCCACCCCACCTTCCAGTCAGTCCACGTGTGACTCGGCAATAGAGCCAAGTGCTAACCAGCCTCGCCGACCGGCATCATCCCATTGGTGGCCCGTTCCCTGCATGGTCGCCGCGACGACGCGTACGGGATGTGACAGGTGGTCTCCTAGGGCAACGAACCGTTCATGTTGTTTGAGGAGGAACGATTGGTCGGTAACAGGGAACGTCCTAACCAATTGGGGCAACTTCCCTCCTCATCCGTTTCTTTCTTGTCTCTTTCCTCTAGTTTCTGTAAGCGGTGTGTGTGTGTGTTAGGATGCATCCCAAATGGCATTCTAGCCACTATATAGTGCACTATGTTCAATCACTTCAGTACATTATATAGGACGCCATTTGGGAGATGTAGTTGCAGTTCTCTGGGACCAGAGTGGAGACGACAGGAGCAGCAATTTGTGTGTGTGTGTGTGTGTGTGAGTAGCTTCACCTCCTGACACCTCCCTCTGACACATTCCTCTGACAGCTACCTGGGCTACAGACAATATGACAACTGACATTTGCCACTATGACAAATTGACGCCTTCCAAATGGCATCCTAGTCCACTATTTATGACCAGGTCCCATAGGGAATAGGGTGCAGTTTGGAACATATTCCTAGTGTGCCCGGGTCAAGGCCACCTCTCTGACAGCTACCTACGCTCCAAACAGTGTGACATCTGAGACGGCAGAAGATGATTAGGACACTAGTGCTCTGGCTGTGTTTCTGTGGCTGCTCTAACAAGCTGCATGACAGCTGGGAGTGTGTTTAACACTGCCCCTTTACTCTGACCCCGGAGTATAGAGTTTCTAGTCTGATGTTGGTTCTTTACTCTGACCCCGGAGTATAGAGTTTCTAGTCTGACGTTGGCCCTTTACTCTGACCCGGAGTATAGAGTTTCTAGTCTGATGTTGGTTCTTTACTCTGACCCGGAGTATAGAGTTTCTAGTCTGACGTTGGCCCTTTACTCTGACCCGGAGTATAGAGTTTCTAGTCTGACGTTGGCCTGACCCGGAGTATAGAGTTTCTAGTCTGACGTTGGCTTTACTCTGACCCGGAGTATAGAGTTTCTAGTCTGACGTTGGCCCTTTACTCTGACCCGGAGTATAGAGTTTCTAGTCTGACGTTGGTCCTTTACTCTGACCCGGAGTATAGAGTTTCTAGTCTGACGTTGGCCCTTTACTCTGACCCGGAGTATAGAGTTTCTAATCTGATGTTGGTTCTTTACTCTGACGTTAGGCTAATCTGATGTTACTCTGACCCGGAGTATAGAGTTTTTAGTCTGACGTTGGCCCTTTACTCTGACCCGGAGTATAGAGTTTCTAGTCTGACGTTGGCCCTTTACTCTGACCCGGAGTATAGAGTTTCTAGTCTGACGTTGGCCCTTTACTCTGACCCGGAGTATAGAGTTTCTAGTCTGACGTTGGCCCTTTACTCTGACCCGGAGTATAGAGTTTCTAGTCTGACGTTGGCCCTTTACTCTGACCCGGAGTATAGAGTTTCTAGTCTGACGTTGGCCCTTTACTCTGACCCGGAGTATAGAGTTTCTAATCTGATGTTGGTTCTTTACTCTGACCCGGAGTATAGAGTTTCTAATCTGATGTTGGTTCTTTACTCTGACCCGGAGTAGAGAGTTTCTAATCTGATGTTGGTTCTTTACTCTGACCCGGAGTAGAGAGTTTCTAATCTGATGTTGGTTCTTTACTCACGCACTATTACCAACAGGCATGAATCAGCCTGTTCGGTCACTTATTGTCTAGAACTAGTTAAGAATCAACCACATCTTGTTCCATGGACAGACTCAGTAGATATGTTTGACTCATAGGATCCGAGTGTTCCTGCAGGATTGCTCAATGTTTCCACTTTAATGTAATCCTCTTTTATTTTACTTAGGCTGAGCAGTTTTCTCTGCTGCAAGAAAGTGTCTATTAAAATAATCTACAAGTGGTTTTTTTCATCAATGAACCACAGATATTCCAACACAATATGCTGTGTCAGTGGGGTGGTGTCGCTGTTTTCAGGGCCTTCACAGTTTTCTAGAAATTGGCGGGTTTCCAATAAGAGACAACATGTTTCGCATAAAACACATTTTGATTGTAAAAATGTTTTATACAGAAGTTTTGGACATGTTCTTATCCTTTTAAATAAAGCAAAGGTGTTAAAACCACAGTGCTCTTGTTAAGGTTTAGCTTCTTGAAGCACAGTTATGTTAAAAAAAATAATTGCTCACTAAAATTCAGATATGTCTTTTGGTGGATGTCCCGTGAGATATGGCAACTAACATCTAGTGGAACAACATCACTTGTAATATATTTATGTGGAGCATTTGTCAAAATATAGTGATTCTTCTAGACTCGATTAGACCTTGGCTGTGTTTTTTTTCTTTCTGCGTCTGTTGGGGCCAGAAGGAAGAGAGCGTTTGAGAGTGACTGATGACGAGAGGTGGACTGAGGAAGACGGCATTAGAGAGAAGCAGAACTAGAGAACAGAGAACACAGAAAGACATCCGTTCTGCTTTGGTTAATTTGCTCAGCCATCCCCCCTGATGAGGAGGTTCCCCCTTATTCACTAAACTATAAAGAACGAGGGAGGAGGAAGAGAAAGGAGGAGAGAGGGGTGAGGAGAAGGCTGGGGAGAGACAGGAAATGGAACCACCCGGTGACCCGGTTTGTGAATGGATCTGAACCCTCATTATGAGGTAATGAGTGCTGAATTAATTGGCCTGGTGTTCTGTATGTCTGTTCTCATTAGCACCTGGCTCGGGAACAGCTTCTGTGTGTGTGTGTGTCTGTGTGTCTGTGTGTCTGTGTGTCTGTGTGTCTGTGTGTGTGTGTGTGTGTGTGTGTGTGTGTGTGTGTGTGTGTGTGTGTGTGTGTGTGTGTGTGTGTGTGTGTGTGTGTGTGTGTGTGTGTGTGTGTGTGTGTGTGTGTGTGTGTGTGTGTGTGTGTCTGCGCTGACTTGGGGGGGTTGTGAAACTTCTCCACCTTCCAGTAAATGAACAGCATTTGGTCCACAGAACCTCCTCCTTGGTCCTCCTCCAACTAGACAGCTCCTCTACTGAAGGCTCCTCCAGAGATGACACTTATGTTACATGTTAAATGTTCCGCACATACACCAGTGTTGATTACTGCATATCAGACACATCTGTAGATTGTCTCTGGTTCATTCATAACATTCTGACACTTTTTTAAGCGTTTTCTTGCTTTATTGTGATAGAAACAGAGAATGGAGAGGAGGGGTTCAGAGATACCAGTGGGTTGGATTTGAACCCATACCACAGTGGTACATGTGCGGTACATGTGCGGACCTCTGAAACCCAAGCCTGTCCCTCTGTAATTAATTAATGTAATATAATATCGTCTGTGTGAGCCATGTATTGTGGAATTAAATGAGTGTATACGGTATCAGTTTCTGCTCAGCCACTGTTCTACAGCGGGTGAAGGAGGAGACGCGAGGCCACCCGCAGTCCACACCAGCCAGGCATAGGAAGGGCCCCCTGGGCATCGTGGGTAATGCTGTGCTCCCAATCAGTATCACATAGATTGTCGCAGCCCCACCCGCCTGAGGGTAAACAACCCGGGGCTACCGTGGCAACCCCCTGACTCACGGTGACAAGCGTTACGGTTTTGGGAACATAATTCTCCCAGTGTCTGTGCTTGTGTTCGTCGATTACAGAAATACACCCACAGTGGATTGTTTGCATGGATTTAAGTCTTTCACCTGGAGCCTTTATCCCAACTGGCATTAAACAAACCAGACACACACTCACCCACGGTGAACCCAGGTGTGTGTGTGTGTGTGTGTTCCATGGCCCTGCCGGCCAGATTTAATGAGCGTTTCTGTTGTTCCGTCCATTGTGTTTAGGTCAGCCCTTAACCAGCCTGCTCTTCGGGGCCACACACACGCAAACACACACACACACACTCTGTGTTCCCCAGACACACCACAGGCAGCAGTTTTCCAATCAGCAGGCTAATGGAAGAACAGAGGCCTATTATGCTAAACGGCGTTCCCCCTGGACACGGCTGGTGCCAGTGTGTGTGAGGTGGCAGGGTGTGTGAGGTGGCAGGGTGTGTGAGGTGGCAGGGTGTGTGGTGCCTGGGTGTGTGATGTGGCTGGGTGTGTGGTGCCTGGGTGTGTGAGGTGGCAGCGTGTCTGGGTGTGTGGTGCCAGGGTGTGTGGTGCCAGGGTGTGTGAGGTGGCAGCGTGTCTGGGTGTGTGGTGCCAGGGTGTGTGAGGTGGCAGGGTGTGTGAGGTGGCAGGGTGTGTGAGGTGGCAGGGTGTGTGAGGTGGCAGGGTGTGTGAGGTGGCAGGGTGTGTGCGGTGGCAGGGTGTGTGGTGCCAGGTGGCGGTGTGTGTGAGGTGGCGGTGTGTGTGAGGTGGCGGTGTGTGTGAGGTGGCAGGGTGTGTGAGGTGGCAGGGTGTGTGATGTGGCAGGGTGTTTGGGTGTGTGGTGCCTGGGTGTGTGAGGTGGCAGCGTGTCTGGGTCTGTGGTGCCAGGGTGTGTGGTGCCAGGGTGTGTGAGGTGGCAGCGTGTCTGGGTGTGTGGTGCCAGGGTGTGTGAGGTGGCAGGGTGTGTGAGGTGGCAGGGTGTGTGGTGCCAGGGTGTGTGAGGTGGCAGGGTGTGTGAGGTGGCAGGGTGTGTGGGGTGGGGGGGTGTGTGGTGGCAGGGTGTGTGAGGTGGCAGGGTGTGTGGTGCCAGGGTGTGTGAGGTGGCAGGGTGTGTGGTGCCAGGGTGTGTGAGGTGGCAGGGTGTGTGAGGTGGCAGGGTGTGTGGTGCCTGGGTGTGTGATGTGGCAGAGTGAGTGTGGTGCCAGTATCCCAGGGTGTGTGGTAGCAGGTTGGTGGGTTGCCAGCTGGACCAATCGGACGTTACAGAAGCACCCACATTATTTAGGGGATAAAAATGATGATTGAATGAACTGTAATTAATAGAATAGATCAGCGTTATTATATCACCCTGAACAGACACATTATGTCATCAGAATACACTACTGGTGTGTCTGTCGGATTCAGGCTGGATGTTTGTAAAAGCTCTTTGTGATGATTTGGATGATGTCTTTAGGTTTAGTATGAGGTAGATTATTTATGATGAACTGGAAGAAGTGCTGGCGATGGACAGAATGAGGGGGGAAATGGCAGAACTGTCTGATTAATTTCATTCTCCAGTCAGGAGGAAGCCAGGGCATGTGGTCCTCACCATCTCCAGGCAAATCTGAAGACGTGTCCTTGCCTTGAGAAAGAGATGTCTGGGGGTGTGTGTGCGTGCGTGCGTGTGCGTTGGCAGTATGAAAGCAGTGGTTAGACAGCTATTTATTTGTGTTTGTCATACAGGCCTGATAATGTGAGACCGTCCCCTGATTCAGATGGTTGTTAAAGACAGCAGTCTGTCCACACATTATCTCTACAGTCAGCAGTCTGTCCACACATTATCTCTACAGTCAGCAGTCTGTCCACACATTATCTCTACAGTCAGCAGTCTGTCCACACATTATCTCTACAGTCAGCAGTCTGTCCACACATTATCTCTACAGTCAGCAGTCTGTCCACACATTATCTCTACAGTCAGCAGTCTGTCCACACATTATCTCTACAGTCAGCAGTCTGTCCACACATTATCTCTACAGTCAGCAGTCTGTCCACACATTACCTCTACAGTCAGCAGTCTGTCCACACATTATCTCTACAGTCAGCAGTCTGTCCACACATTATCTCTACAGTCAGCAGTCTGTCCACACATTATCTCTACAGTCAGCAGTCTGTCCACACATTATCTCTACAGTCAGCAGTCTGTCATCCAGATGAAACAGGGTAGGTCCTGAGCCCAGGCCAGCCTATTCCCTATACCGGATGCACTACTTTTAACCTGGTCTTACAGGGCCCTGGTCTAAATTGGTGCACTACCTAGGGACTGGGGGGTGATTTGGGACTAATAGTGTAAACTTACCATGAACAAAAACAGAAGTACTTAGCTATAATGTAGGGTAGCAAACAAACCACTGTATCCCTGGTGAAGATGGATGAGTATGGTCTAGATGCACGTCATTATCCTGTAATGGAATAGCTCTGCCTCTTGGCTCAGAGAATCTCTCTGCCTCCTCTTTGTTGCAGTCATTGCCAGAGAAGGTGTTTTCAAAGCGTTAATAGCCTCGGACATAGAGATAGAGAGGGGGGAGAGATAGAGAGGGGGAGAGATGACGAGGAAAGGCGGAGAATAGGATGGGATGTGGACGAATAGACGTAGAGAAGAATGGGGATACGGAGGGTTAGAAAGATCGAACACGAGCGGAAAACACGGGATTTAGAGAGATGGTGAGAGGAGGAGAGATCGATGGACAGAGAAACCAGGCGTGATGTCACTGGCGTCAGAAGTGCGGCTGGTGTGGAGCTGTAGTGGAGCGTGTCGGGCTGTCTCAGAGCCCTGTCTCAGAGCCCTGCTGTGAGTGGAAATGGAAACTCTACTAATTGAAAGCTGTTAGAGGCTAATCAGAAAACATGTTGAGCTGCACAAGCCGTCGTTATCGAACGAGCGCACCACATATCTCCTGTCCAGACCTGCGGGATAGAGACGTCCACAAACCCACCAACCAGCACTCAGAACACTGATGAGTCGACACATTATGAACGCCTGTCTGTTGGTCAAAACATCGCTGACCTGCTGAGGCTTGGGTTCTAATAGACACCTGAAGGTGTCCTGTGGCGTCTGGAGTTGCCCGGGATCAGACTTGTTGGTTTAGAACATCCCACAGATGCTCAAATAGATTGAGATCTGGGGAATTTTGAGGTTCAACATGTTCCTCAAACCATTCCCGAAGAACATTGGTGAGAGCATCACTCTCCTTCCTCTGTCTTGTTGTCTTCCCATAGTGCATCTGGGTACAATCACTTCCTCAGGTCAACGTTACACGCTCACTGCCGTCCATGTGATGTCAAAGAAATGGGACTTATTGGATCAGGCAACCTTTTACCGCTGTTCCAAGATCCTGTTCTGATACGTTTGTGCCTAATTAGGCTCTTTAAATGGTGTTCTGGGGTCACCATGGGGTCATCATGATCACTCTGACCAATCACCATCTACGCAGCCCAATACACAGCAGGGTACAATGCACTGTGTGAAGATGGAGGATGATGGGGGAGGGTGAAGATGGAGGATGATGGGGGAGGGTGAAGATGGAGGATGATGGGGGAGGGTGAAGATGGAGGATGATGGGGGAGGGTGAAGATGGAGGATGAAGATGGAGGGTGAAGATGGAGGATGATGGGGGAGGGTGAAGATGGAGGATGATGGGGGAGGGTGAAGATGGAGGATGATGGGGAGGGTGAAGATGGAGGATGATGGGGGAGGATGATGGGGGAGGGTGAAGATGGAGGATGATGGGGGAGGGTGAAGATGGAGGATGATGGGGGAGAGTGAAGATGGAGGATGATGGGGGAGGGTGAAGATGGAGGATGATGGGGGAGGGTGAAGATGGAGGATGATGATGGAGGATGATGGGGGAGGGTGAAGATGGAGGATGATGGGGAGAGTGAAGATGGAGGATGATGGGGAGAGTGAAGATGGAGGATGATGGGGGAGGGTGAAGATGGAGGATGATGGGGGAGGGTGAAGATGGAGGATGATGGGGGAGGGTGAAGATGGAGGATGATGGGGGAGGGTGAAGATGGAGGATGATGGGGGAGGGTGAAGATGGAGGGAAGAGAAAGAGTGCCAGAGGACCTGCTGCTGCTGTTATGTGTTGTCATGAATCTATCTCATGTTTCTTTTGACTGGTCTGTACTAGAGCATCTATACAATACTGTTCTAGTATTTGTCTTTTATGCAATACTTCTTATTGCTTATGAATATTCTAGTCCTCTATACGATACTGTGTAAGAGTATGTTATGCAATACTTCTTATTGCTTCTGAATATTCTGGTCCTCTATACGATACTGTGTAAGAGTATGTTATGCAATACTTATTATTGCTTATGAATATTCTGGTCCTCTATACGATACTGTGTAAGAGTATGTTATGCAATACTTATTATTGCTTATGAATATTCTAGTCCTCTATACGATACTGTGTAAGAGTATGTTATGCAATACTTCTTATTGCTTCTGAATATTCTGGTCCTCTATACGATACTGTGTAAGAGTATGTTATGCAATACTTCTTATTGCTTATGAATATTCTAGTCCTCTATACGATACTGTGTAAGAGTATGTTATGCAATACTTATTATTGTTTCTGAATATTCTAGTCCTCTATACGATACTGTGTAAGAGTATGTTATGCAATACTTCTTATTGCTTATGAATATTCTAGTCCTCTATACGATACTGTGTAAGAGTATGTTATGCAATACTTCTTATTGCTTATGAATATTCTAGTCCTCTATACGATACTGTGTAAGAGTATGTTATGCAATACTTCTTATTGCTTATGAATATTCTAGTCCTCTATACGATACTGTGTAAGAGTATGTTATGCAATACTTATTATTGCTTATGAATATTCTAGTCCTCTATACGATACTGTGTAAGAGTATGTTATGCAATACTTATTATTGCTTATGAATATTCTGGTCCTCTATACGATACTGTGTAAGAGTATGTTATGCAATACTTATTATTGCTTCTGAATATTCTGGTCCTCTATACGATACTGTGTAAGAGTATGTTATGCAATACTTATTATTGCTTCTGAATATTCTAGTCCTCTATACAATACTGTGTAAGAGTATGTTATGCAATACTTATTATTGCTTCTGAATATTCTAGTCCTCTATACGATACTGTGTAAGAGTATGTTATGCAATACTTCTTATTGCTTATGAATATTCTAGTCCTCTATACGATACTGTGTAAGAGTATTGTAGTCATCTGTACAAATGTAGTTGTGTATTGTAGTTCTCTGTATTATAATGTAGTTTAGTGTTGTCTTCTATACAGTACTAAATTAGAGTATTAGAGTTCTCTGTGCAGTATTTTTTCATAGGATTTAGTAGTCCAATAAACGGTACTGTTCTAGAGTCCTCATAGTCAACAGACGTCTCCGCATACTGGCCAACTCAAGCACGTTCTACAGAGAACTTCTAGAAGGTACGACTCTACTCCAGGCATTCTGTGAAGCCGCTATTCCTCCCGACTAGGTTTGTGAGTGATTAGATGAGTTAGCATTTCAACGGCGGTGGCTAGCTAGCATCAAATGGTAAACACAGTGTCTCACACTCGTCCTTCTCTCCCTCCCTTTGTGTCTTTGTCTTTTCCTCTGGCTTGCCGCTGAAGACAAACAAGCTGCTTTTAAAGGAGCGGGCCTCTCACCGCTTTTCACTGATTAACACAACATGAAATGCACTCACTGTTAAATACATTCAAATGGATTCATGTCATGCTGTGAGCCTGTTACACACACAGGCTTTACACTAGTCTGGCCCTCTGCCTCTTCCTGCTCCACTCACCACAACATCATTACTTGGCATTAGCAGGGGAATATTAAATCAACGTTTTAATTAAGGGACTATTTGATATGTATATTTTATCCCTTTTTTAAATGCATTGTTCTATAGTTGCCAAGTCTATTATGTGGTATGTGGTCAGGAAACGGATGTATATGGCCGTCTGTGTTAATGTGTGTGTGTGTGTGTGTGTCATACTGAAATTTTTTTGTACGTCTCTTCACCTTTCTCTTCTTATTTCTTCACATTCCCCGGGGGCACAGTGCTCATCCACCCTTGTAATCCTTGTGGTCGGTGGTAACCGGTGGTAACTGCTCAGAACTCAAGCTGGATGTGTACTGCTCCTCAATCTGACCTGTTGTTGCTCTGGGAATGGATTTCTTTCTTTCTCTTCCCGTCTTTATAATTTCCATCACCATCATTTCTTTGTGTCCGTCCTAAATGGAGCCCTGTGCCCTTCCTAGAGAACTGCTTTTGTTCGAGGATCCAAAAGGACAGGGGTTCTTATTTGGGATGCACACTATCTCTCCTGACAACCTGTCAGCCGTCCATTAACTGTAATGGCTATTTTCTACTGACAACAATGTATAGCTACCTCTGTTTTAATGCTAGTTCTTTCGTACAAGTCCTGTCACACACACACACACACACACACACAGCCCCCTGCCTGTAGCTGGTAGTTCAGTTCAGATTGGCCAAGTAATGAGTTTCTTAGTGGGATGCTGTGAAGACAAGATGTCTTTCTCTACCTTTTTCCTACATACAGAGAGAAAATAGGACCAGGACAAATCTCTCTTCTTCACTCTCTCTTTCTCTCTCTCTTTCTCTCTCCTTTCTCACTCTCACTCAGTCTCTCCCTTTATCTCCCTATCTCTCTCCCCCTCACTCTCTCATTCAGTCTCCCTTTATCTCTCTCTCTCTCTCTCTCTCTCTCTCTCTCTCTCTCCCCCTCTCTCTCTCTCACTCACTCAGTCTCTCCCTTTATCTCCCTCTCTTTCTCCCCCTCTCTCTCTCTCTCACTCAGTCTCTCCCTTTATCTTCCTCTCTCTTCCAAATTGTTCTTGCAGTGTTGACTGAACTGACAGCTGAGGATACATGGTAGCAGGTTAAACCCGTCAGAACCATCAGATAATGTTTTGATCCTGCCAATCAATGTTCTCACCGTTTTTTGTTACTCTGAGGCAGAAGTGTGTGTGTGTGTGTGTGTGTGTGTGTGTGTGTGGGTCTGTGTGTGTGGGTCTGTGTGTGTGTGTGGGTCTGTGTGTGGGTCTGTGTGTGTGTGTGGGTCTGTGTGTGTGTGTGGGTCTGTGTGTGTGTGTGGGTCTGTGTGTGTGTGTGGGTCTGTGTGTGTGTGTGGGTCTGTGTGTGTGTGGGTCTGTGTGTGTGTGGATCTGTGTGTGTGTGTATCGTCGGCCTCCAAGCCAGTACGGTTGCCATCACACACACACACACCTGTGTCTGGACAATAATTGTGTCACTATGTTAAGAAATGGCAGGAACTGCAGACTGGAGCAGACAGAAGTAATTATCTGTCCTGCAGCGGAAGTCAATTGTATTCACTCGTTTTCTCAGATGATGAAATGAACTATTCTATTTCCAATATTCAGCTAAACTGCTGGGAACCCAGATTCAGCCAGATATATAGATAGGAAGATAGTGGCAGAGACCAGGTAGAGGTCTGTTGGAAGAGACGGGTATTTAGACTGTTTAGACTGAGTATTCATTATCTCAGTAATTAGGTCCTTATGGTGATTAGATGCGAGGGAGGACTAATATGATATGCCTTCATCACGAGGTATGTCACTGATCCTTCAGCACAGAGAACCTAGACTAGGAGTCATAAGAAACAGCCAAACCTTCCTGCTGTGTCACCGAAACCTTCCTGTTATACAGCAGAGAACACCTGTTGGGTGATAGATGGGGGCAGTCTGGCGATGGGGGGTTGACCATAATCCTTAGTATATCATATTTTACGGCCACAGACACACACAGACACACACCCACACCGCACTACTAGTTACCCTGTATAAAAGTCACTGACACTGATGTTGTACACATCCACACACAAAAGATGTTGTACACACACACAGATGTTGTACACACACACACACAGATGTTGTACACACACACAGATGTTGTACACACACACTGATGTTGTACACACACACACATATGTTGTACACACACACTGATGTTGTACACACACACACTGATGTTGTACACACACATAAATGTTGTACACACACACAGATGTTGTACACACGCAGATGTTGTACACACACACACACAGATGTTGTACACACACACAGATGTTGTACACACACAGATGTTGTACACACACACACACAGATGTTGTACACACACACACACACACTGATGTTGTACACACACACACACAGATGTTGTACACACACACACACTGATGTTTTACCCTGCTGTGAGGCATTATAACCCTGCTGTGAGGCATTATAACCTGCTGTGAGGCATTATAACCCTGCTGTGAGGCATTATAACCCTTCTGTGAGGCATTATAACCTGCTGTGAGGCATTATAACCTGCTGTGAGGCATTATAACCTGCTGTGAGGCATTATAACCTGCTGTGAGGCATTAATAACCTGCTGTGAGGCATTATAACCCTTCTGTGAGGCATTATAACCTGCTGTGGGGCATTATAACCTGCTGTGAGGCATTATAACCTGCTGTGAGGCATTATAACCCTTCTGTGAGGCATTATAACCCTTCTGTGAGGCATTATAACCTGCTGTGAGGCATTATAACCTGCTGTGGGGCATTAATTAACCCACACTGTCCCCTGTCCTGTTCTAACCACCAGACTCACACTGTCCCCTGTCCTGTTCTAACCACCAGACTCACACTGTCCCCTGTCGTGGTGTGTTTGGCCTGTGTTATAGACACACACTCCTGTCTGCTGGTCCTTGTGTGGAGGGTTTCTGGAGGTCTGTCTGAGTCTACATCTTCAGGAACCGGTTCTGTCTGCTAGCTGAGGCTTTTGTCTAAATCTGGACATGATGCCCTGTGGGGTTGTGACCACTTGTCCTTTTCTCTTCTCCACTCTCCTAGTTCCTCCTGGTTGTATTATAAAGACAGGACTCTGTATGGTCTGTGATCCAACTCTCAGATTATGTCTGATCGCTTTGGAGAGAGAGAGAGACAGAGAGTGAGAGGAGAGATAGAAGTGGGAGAGAGGGATGGAAAGATGGGTTGGGTTTAAAAGTAAGGTAAGAGCGGTGGCGATAAATAGAAACATAGTTTAAGATGTGGCACTTTTTTTAACTCTCCAAGTAGTTCATCCAATCAACAGACGTCAGGATAAATGCCTTTTTAGTGTGTTTTTGTCTCCGGATGCTTCACACATCATCCCATATTTTATTTGAACACCACGCCAGGGATTATTTACCTGTTTGTTTGGCTCTATGTCTTTCTTGGTTTCTGCCTTACATCTGTTCCTCGGCTCTTCTGAGGTCATGTAATTACATGTAGGATAGTTCACGACTGGAAGCAGTTCTGTTGGTGGAGCCTAGACACTGATGTGTGTGTCTCTCTCACACACACACACACAGACACACGTGCACGCTGCAGCTGTTGTTCTTTACATCAAAGAAGACAACACGGTTAAATGAATGAGTGGTATTGCAAGCCATCCCAAGTTCTCCATCTGCCACTGAAACGCTAGTGTGGGCTTGTTCATCAGAGCCCATTCACATGTTTATAAGAGCTCGTTCACATGTTTATTAGAGCCCGTTCACATGTTTATAAGAGCTCGTTCACATGTTTATTACAGCCCGTTCACATGTTTATAAGAGCTCGTTCACATGTTTATTAGAGCCCGTTCACATGTTTATTACAGCCCATTCACATGTTTATAAGAGCTCGTTCACATGTTTATTACAGCCCGTTCACATGTTTATAAGAGCTCGTTCACATGTTTATTAGAGCCCGTTCACATGTTCATCAGAGCACGTTCACATGTTTATTAGAGCCCGTTCACATGTCCATCAGAGCTTGTTCACATGTTCATTAGAGCCCGTTCACATGTTTATTAGAGCTTGTTCACATGTTCATTAGAGCCCGTTCACATGTTTATTAGAGCCCGTTCACATGTTTATTACAGCCCGTTCACATGTCCATCAGAGCCCGTTCACATGTTTATTAGAGCTTGTTCACATGTTTATTAGAGCCCGTTCACATGTTTATTAGAGCCCGTTCACATGTTTATTAGAGCTTGTTCACATGTTTATTAGAGCCCGTTCACATGTTTATTAGAGCTTGTTCACATGTTTATTAGAGCCCGTTCACATGTTTATTACAGCCCGTTCACATGTCCATCAGAGCCCGTTCACATGTTTATTAGAGCTTGTTCACATGTTTATTAGAGCCCGTTCACATGTTTATTAGAGCCCGTTCACATGTTTATTAGAGCTTGTTCACATGTTCATTAGAGCCCGTTCACATGTTTATTAGAGCCCGTTCACATGTTTATTACAGCCCGTTCACATGTCCATCAGAGCCCGTTCACATGTTTATTAGAGCTTGTTCACATGTTTATTAGAGCCCGTTCACATGTTTATTAGAGCCCGTTCACATGTTTATTAGAGCTTGTTCACATGTTTATTAGAGCCCGTTCACATGTTTATTAGAGCCTGTTCACATGTTTATTAGAGCCCGTTCACATGTTTATTAGAGCTTGTTCACATGTTTATTAGAGCCCGTTCACATGTTTATTAGAGCCCGTTCACATGTTTATTAGAGCCCGTTCACATGTTTATTAGAGCTTGTTCACATGTTTATTAGAGCCCGTTCACATGTTTATTAGAGCCTGTTCACATGTTTATTAGAGCTTGTTCACATGTTTATTAGAGCCCGTTCACATGTTCATTAGAGCTTGTTCACATGTTTATTAGAGCCCGTTCACATGTTTATTAGAGCTTGTTCACATGTTTATTAGAGCGCGTTCACATGTTTATTAGAGCCCGTTCAAATGTTCATTAGAGCTTGTTCACATGTTTATGAGAGCCCGTTCACATGTTTATTACAGCCCGTTCACATGTTTATTAGAGCTTGTTCACATGTTTATTAGAGCGCGTTCACATGTTTATTAGAGCCCGTTCACATGTTTATTAGAGCCCGTTAACATGTTTATTAGAGCCCGTTCACATGTTTATTAGAGCTTGTTCACATGTTTATTAGAGCGCGTTCACATGTTTATTAGAGCCCGTTCAAATGTTCATTAGAGCTTGTTCACATGTTTATGAGAGCCCGTTCACATGTTTATTAGAGCCCGTTCACATGTTTATTAGAGCCCGTTCACATGTTTATTAGAGCCCGTTCACATGTTCATTAGAGCTTGTTCACATGTTTATTAGAGCCTGTTCACATGTTCATTAGAGCCCGTTCACATGTTTATCTGAAAAGTGCTAGTGTAACTTTAAATAGAAGTCTCCTTTGTTTTTTTGTAAATGGGCTCTGTAGTTTAGTTTCCACAAAAAACAGAACCTCATCAGTCTTCTCTATTTCTTCCTTTTCTTTCTTCTATTCCCTCTCCTTTTCTTCCTGTTTTTAGTTTAGTGTGCTGGCCATCAATCTCTCACATAATACAGTATATACAGTTTGTTTGTTTGTGTGTCTGTGTGTGCATAAACACACACTGCACATTTATGGGGTCAAGAAGACTCAACTGACTCCACTCAGCTCAATTGTACTTCAGGGGGTCTCTGGAGTGTTTCCCAAACCGTGTGTGTGTGTGTCTGTCTGTCTGTGTGTGTGTCTCTGTGTGTGTGTGTGTGTGTGTGTGTGTGTGTGTGTGTGTGTGTGTGTGTGTGTGTGTGTGTGTGTGTGTGTGTGTGTGTGTAGCCTCGGGAGTGTCTCCCAAACTATTGCTTCAGGAACAGCCCATTGAATTGAATTACATTTGTTTCTGTGTCTTGGGAGGTCAAAAAGAAGTGTTCAATTTCTCAGTTGATTAAAATCCATATTTCCCATCCAATCTACTGCGGTGTGTCCTTGACTGGGAGGTGTTTATAAGCAGCATCTCTGTGATGGACGGTCTCCCTCTCCACTCTGGGAGGCTCATGACTCACGGCGAAGACACCGGAAACTCGGAGACAACTCAACTTATTAGACCACCGTTACATTGACATCGTGTTTTAACCCTCTAAACTCTTCCGTTAATAATGTAGGTCTTAAGTCATCTCTGTCGCCGTGGTCAACGTTTTGGACCTCTCTGTCCAGGTTTTATCTTCCTTAGTGTAAAACAGGTCATAGTCTGTCTTTAATTTCCTCACTGTAAAACAGTTCATAGTCTGTGTTCATCTTCTTTACTTCAAATTACTTTGAACGGGGAATTTACGAAATGTATAGGAAGTATCGTAGTTCACATGGATAAAACAAAAAAAAATTGTTAATGAAAATAATTATAGTGTCCTTCAAAATGTGCATCCGTTTAAGGGCTTGTCGACCTTGGGTTTTCTAGTTGTCAATTTGTTGAGGTAATCTGCTGAGATTTCACACTGTGATTTCTGAAGCTCCTCCCACAAGTTGTAGTGGTTTATTGGGCACTTCATACGGTTAAGCTCCTCCCACAAGTTGTAGTGGTTTATTGGGCACTTCATACATACCATACGGTTAAGCTCCTCCCACAAGTTGTAGTGGTTTATCTGGCACTTCATACGGTGAAGGTCCTCCCACAAATTGTTAGTGCTGTGTAATCGGTGTGCGTCTGATCAGGTGTAATGTGGTTTTCTCTTTATTCTTCCTTCTTTTCACATTACTTCTCTCTCATACAGACAGATTTTCCCTCAAACAAACACCAAGAAGTTTTAATCACACACACAAACACCTCCCACTCTTTTTTCATCTCTACTGCTCTTTTCTTTCCCCCTCTTGTCTCATTTCCTTCTACTTGTCCTTCTCTCCTCCCACTCTGCTTCCTTCCCTTCTTGTCTCATTTCCTTCCACTTGTCCTTCTCTCCTCCCACTCTGCTTCCTTCCCTTCTTGTCTCATTTCCTTCCACTTTTCCTTCTCTCCTCCCACTCTGCTTCCTTCCCTTCTTGTCTCATTTCCTTCCACTTTTCCTTCTCTCCTCCCACTCTGCTTCCTTCCCTTCTTGTCTCATTTCCTTCCACTTGTCCTTCTCTCCTCCCACTCTGCTTCCTTCCCTTCTTGTCTCATTTCCTTCCACTTGTCCTTCTCTCCTCCCACTCTGCTTCCTTCCCTTCTTGTCTCATTTCCTTCCACTTGTCCTTCTCTCCTCCCACTCTGCTTCCTTCCCTTCTTGTCTCATTTCCTTCCACTTGTCCTTCTCTCCTCCCACTCTGCTTCTCTTCCTGACTTCATGTTGACGTCTTTTGTTAAACTAAACTGTGTGTTTTCACTGCATGTATTTTGAACAGGGTAATGTTACCATCAGTGTGTGTTAGTGAGTCAGAGAGACAGATGTGTAGCGGCCCATGTCTTTTTAATTGTCCTAGTTTGGGGTGGAGGTGTACGTTGGTTCCCGGCTCCTTTTTAACTCTGTGACCTTCAGCTCAGTTCACCATGACACCATTGTGTTGAGATGCCAGCAGCTGTTCCCTGTGGTCACACAGGCAGACTCCCTGTGGTCTCACACACGCACTCTCTCTGTGGTCACACACACACTCTCCCTGTGGAAGAATTGCATCATCAGGAAAGTAATTAGGGAACAGACTTTCATTTGTATCCCGTACATGTCTGCTGGGCTAAGAACAATACTGCACATTTACTATGGATTGTATATGGCTGAAGGCTACTGTGTCGGACAGGAGGACAGAGACTCAGAGAGGAGGACAGAGACTCAGAGAGGAGGACAGAGAGTCAGAGAGGAGGACAGAGAGTCAGAGAGGAGGACAGAGAGTCAGAAAGGAGGTCAGAGAGGAGGAGAGAGAGTCAGAGAGGAAGTCAGAGAGGAGGACAGAGAGTCAGAGAGGAGGACAGAGAGTCAGAGAGGAGGACAGAGAGTCAGAGAGGAGGACAGAGAGTCAGAGAGGAGGACAGAGAGTCAGAGAGGAGGTCAGAGAGGAGGAGAGAGAGTCAGAGAGGAAGTCAGACAGGAGGACAGAGAGTCAGAGAGGAGGACAGAGAGTCAGAGAGGAGGACAGAGAGTCAGAGAGGAGGACAGAGAGTCAGAGAGGAGGACAGAGAGTCAGAGAGGAGGACAGAGAGTCAGAGAGGATGACAGAGAGTCAGAGAGGAGGACAGACAGGAGGACACAGAGTCAGAGAGGAGGACAGACAGGAGGACAGAGAGTCAGAGAGGAGGACAGAGTCAGAGAGGAGGTCAGAGAGGAGGACAGAGAGTCAGAGAGGAGGACAGAGAGTCAGAGAGGAGGACAGAGAGTCAGAGAGGAGGACAGAGAGTCAGACAGGCGGTCAGAGAGGAGGACAGAGAGTCAGAGAGGAGGACAGAGAGTCAGAGAGGAAGCAAGACAGGAGGACAGAGAGTCAGAGAGGAAGTCAGACAGGAGGACAGAGAGTCAGAGAGGAGGACAGAGTCAGAGAGGAAGTCAGACAGGAGGACAGAGAGGAGGACAGAGAGTCAGAGAGGAGGACAGAGAGTCAGAGAGGAGGTCAGAGAGTCAGACAGGAGGTCAGAGAGTCAGACAGGAGGTCAGAGAGGAGGACAGAGAGTCAGAGAGGAGGTCAGAGAGTCAGAGAGGAGGTCAGAGAGTCAGACAGGAGGTCAGAGAGGAAGCCAGACAGGAGGACAGAGAGTCAGAGAGGAGGACAGAGAGTCAGAGAGGAGGTCAGAGAGTCAGAGAGGAGGACAGAGAGGAGGACAGAGAGTCAGAGAGGAGGACAGAGAGTCAGAGAGGAGGTCAGAGAGTCAGACAGGAGGTCAGAGAGTCAGACAGGAGGTCAGAGAGGAGGACAGAGAGTCAGAGAGGAGGTCAGAGAGGAGGACAGAGAGTCAGACAGGAGGACAGAGAGGAGGACAGAGAGTCAGAGAGGAGGACAGAGAGTCAGAGAGGAGGTCAGAGAGTCAGACAGGAGGTCAGAGAGTCAGACAGGAGGTCAGAGAGGAGGACAGAGAGTCAGAGAGGAGGTCAGAGAGGAGGACAGAGAGTCAGAGAGGAGGTCAGAGAGTCAGACAGGAGGTCAGAGAGGAAGCCAGACAGGAGGACAGAGAGTCAGAGAGGAAGTCATACAGGAGGACAGAGAGTCAGAGAGGAGGACAGAGTCAGAGAGGAAGTCAGACAGGAGGACAGAGAGTCAGAGAGGAGGACAGAGAGTCAGAGAGGAAGTCAGACAGGAGGACAGAGAGTCAGAGAGGAGGTCAGAGAGTCAGAGAGGAGGACAGAGTCAGAGAGGAAGTCAGACAGGAGGACAGAGAGTCAGAGAGGAGGACAGAGAGTCAGACAGGAGGTCAGAGAGGAAGCCAGACAGGAGGACAGAGAGTCAGAGAGGAGGACAGAGTCAGAGAGGAAGTCAGACAGGAGGACAGAGAGTCAGAGAGGAGGACAGAGTCAGAGAGGAAGTCAGACAGGAGGACAGAGAGTCAGAGAGGAGGACAGAGTCAGAGAGGAAGTCAGACAGGAGGACAGAGAGTCAGAGAGGAGGACAGAGTCAGAGAGGAAGTCAGACAGGAGGACAGAGAGTCAGAGAGGAAGTCAGACAGGAGGACAGAGAGTCAGAGAGGAGGACAGAGTCAGAGAGGAAGTCAGACAGGAGGACAGAGAGTCAGAGAGGAGGACAGAGTCAGACAGGAGGACAGAGAGTCAGACAGGAGGACAGAGAGTCAGAGAGGAGGACAGAGTCAGACAGGAGGACAGAGAGTCAGACAGGAGGACAGAGAGTCAGAGAGGAGGACAGAGAGTCAGAGAGGAGGACAGAGTCAGACAGGAGGACAGAGAGTCAGAGAGGAGGACAGTTCCCATGACCTTCCTCCAAGTCATTAGGAGATCTACATACATACATACATACATACATACATACATACATACATACATACATACATACATACATACACTGTCATTAGCAGCTCTGACCTCATACACTAGGGCCTCACTGGCACCCTATAGCCAATGAGCTCCAAGCCAGAGTAGTGTACTGAAGAGGGTAGGGACCACATTGGGACTCAGAATTTGGAAAATATATTTTGACCGACGTCACTAATTAGCCTAATGCTAATGGAGTTTCTGTGTGTGTGTCTGTCAGTATATGTGTGTGTGGGTCTGTTTGTGTGAGTGTGTTTGTCTGTCTGTGTGAGTGTGAGTGTGTTCGTGTGAGTGTGTGTGTGTGTGTGTGTGTGTGCCCCCCTACCCTGCAAGAATTCCAATACAAGTTGACCTCTAGACCCATGCAGCAGACAGCTGGTGTACGTCCCAAATGCTTCCCTATTCCCTGTCATGTAGTCCACTACGTATGACTAGAGCAGGTGTGCCTCATTAAGGGAATAGGGTTCCATTTGTGCAATGGCCAGTTTCCTCCTCCAACACTCATTATGATGTGGAGCTGAAGCCATGCCACAGGACTCTGTCTGTCTCTGTCATCTATCTCTCGTTTATCTCTCTCTACATGTCTCTTTCTCCCTGTCTTTCTCTCTCTCTATCTCTCCTCCCGTCACTCTCTCCCCATCGTTCCTACTCCCCCCTCCGTGTTATGTCATTTTTTTAAGTTTAATTAGAAACACGTGACCTTCTAACCCAGCATTCCATTATCTTCAGCCATTTTGCTTTTTTCTGGTGTCGTGACCAGGAAAAGGTGTGAGTTCATGGCCTGATTCGTCGTGTAAATGGGCTGGTTGATTTTTCTGTCATTATCGCTCCAGTCAAGACACAACCTTTAGTTCCCTGTGTGTGCGTGTGCGTGTGCGCGTGCGTGTGCGCGTGCACGTGTGTCACCTGTTGGTTCATTGTTTGCATGCTGTGTATGTGTGTAATGGTAACTGTGTGTGTGTGTAATTATAATGACTGTGCAGTTATAACTGTGTGTTTCTGAGGAGGCACAAAGTCAGAACTGCTTTGATTTTTATGTCAATTAAACAAAAACAACCACGGCTTTAACTGAAGTACGTAGTGAATTATGGAGCAGAAATAGAGTATGGAACATATTTGACACGTATTATGATTGATAGAGGAACATTTGTGATAGAATGACGTGGGAAAGGAGGGAAGGAAACATAGAGATGGCTACATAGAGATGGAAACGCTTGGTGAGCTGTGTTGGTGTAGTCGGCCTGTTTACCACAGTGAAGCTGCCTCTGAAAGAAAGCGGGAGAGTGAAAAGGAGCAATGATGTATCGCTCTGTAATGTGAAATGGCATTTGAGATTTTATTTTTAGGACAGACGGCCTCAGTAAAGAAAAGGTTTTATGGAGTTTGGAGTGGGTTGATCTTTTTAA